>WBMW01002730.1:129126-320669 GCA_013396635.1 Penelope pileata | reverse complement strand
TCGTGAGACCTCACCTGGAGTCTTGTGTCCAGTTCTGGGACCCCCAACACAAGAAGGATGTGGAGCTGTTGGAGCGGGTCCAGAGGAGGGCCACGAGGATGATCAGAGGGCTGGAGCACCTCCCCTACGAGGACAGGCTGAGAGAGTTAGGACTCTTCAGCCTGGAGAAGAGAAGGCTGCGGGGGGACCTGATAGCAGCCTTCCAGTACCTGAAGGGGGCCTACAGGAAAGCTGGGGAGGGGCTTTTTACAAGGATAGATAATGACAGGACAAGGGGTAATGGTTATAAACTGGAAGAGGGTAGTTTTAGACTAGATATAAGGAAGAAATTCTTCCCTGTGAGGGTGGTGAGACACTGGAACAGGTTGCCCAGAGAAGTTGTGGATGCCCTCTCCCTGGAAGTATTCAAAGCCAGGCTGGATGGGGCTTTGAGCAACCTGGTCTAGTGGGAGGTGTCCTTGCCCATGGCAGGGAGGCTGGAACAAGATGATCTCTAAGGTCCCTTCCAACCTGAACCATTCTATGATTCTATGATTCTATGATTCTATGATCTTCTTTTGGGTGTTCATAAACAGTGGTCTACAGGTTTTCTAAGTACTCAGGTTTTAACTGTGCATACATATTTGTATATTGTCCCATATCTGATTGTGTGTTCTACTACAGGATCAATATCTTTGTGCTTTCAGTATACAAGCTTAATAATAAGGTGAATAAATTAATAAATCAATGCACTGCATATTGGGAGATGCTGAGCACTGTCTGTTTGTGATCAATATGTCTAGTTAGCTTAAAAGGAAAGTTTTTTATGTCATACTGCTACCTTAGCAGAGTTGAAAATCTTAATCCCACAGTCCAATTTTATAAGGTCATGTTCTAAACTATGGTAAGCTAATTTACTTTGAGTGCGGGGATTTTAAGGACATCCTTCTTGCTCTTTTTGAGGAAGCTTCTTTGAAATTCTCTTTGGGTTGCAGTTGCTCAATAAAACTGTAAATTAGGACACTAATTACATACCACAGTCATTGCTTTTTTTTTAAAAAAAAAAAAGTCTAAAAAAATAATGTGTTTACTCTTAAAATGTGGAGATTGATACCTCTTTCAAAAATCCATAAAGGTCACAGAGGTCAGTAATAACTTAGAGTTGTCTGAAAATGTACTGAGACTGATGAAATGGTTCTGAAGATGCTGTCCTTGCTGGGAATTGTTTGGCGTCCTGTTGTGATCAGTGTGTAATCAGCCTTTCCCATGGCAAAGTCTTATTTTAAAACTCATTTAAAATACTTAAAGAAATACTGTATTAAATAACGGTATTTAATACATTAAATACATTTTACTGACTTCCATTTTACCAACTTAGTTTAGAAATGATGCATTGCTCCAGGTTAGCTTAACTTTTGGCCCGTGCTTGTTCAAAATGATTACAAGTGTTAGAATGGTTTGGTTGAACTTAGATGACTTTAAAACATAGTAAAACTGCAGAAGTAAGACTTGCATGGTATCACATTTCATTGTCAGTACGTTTGTTAACATATTCCTAGGTAGGGAATGCAAAAAACTCTGGATATTTCATGATATATAATAACACATCTTATAGAGTGTTTAAAAAGAAAATGTGATGTTTAAATTTATTCCTAAGAACCACAGTAAATTCAAACATAACACCCATAAAATTTCAAGAGTGAACATGACAAGAAATACTCGAGGTCCTCCAAAAACAAGCCCAGAATGCTTCCATTTCTTTTGCTTTTCGTATTTCCATTGGCTTAATGTGAATTATGCTTTGATGCTTCCCACAGTGTGAAGAGTGATAATTAATTTCTCCTCACACTGTAGTTTTTCTTCTTTACTCAGTAATGCTCAATTTGGCCATGCCTTTTAAACATTTACATTTTGTTTTAAAATGCAATAGTTATCTACCTATGTTTCCTTCTCTGTCCCAGTCTTCTGTAGTAGAAAAGTGCTTTATTTATAGAAGTCTTATTTGTGTCTGTTAAATTGAACATTCAGAAAAAAATGCTAAGGTCCAGAGTCCTTCCTGCCAAGTGATGTGGTAGATGCAGAGGAAGGAAGAGTGAAGCATGCACAGCTCTTGAGCAGGAACTCCTAGCAAAGTGGGGCATGGGAGTGCAGAGGCTATGGGATGCCTGTACTGGTCCTGGCTTCACCATCTCTGGTACTGCCCTTGGTACAAAAATTGATGTAGTGGCCCAGTTTGGATCAGCAGCAGGAGTCCCTCCAATATCAGTGGGACTGAATGATCACAAAGAACACTTGATTTTTAATGGTGAACACTACAGGTTAAAAGCACAGCACATAACTTTTTGAACATGGGATTACTAATACGCAGGAACATTTCTGAAGTAAAACATATGAAGAATGGCCACCTCAGCCATGCAGTTGCTGAGCACGCTGAGGTCAGTCGGTCTGCACAGAACACCAGCTCTGACAGCAACAGAAAGTCTCCAGAAATTAGCCTCACTGGCTGATAATCAATAGGTACAGATGTTCAAAATCTCTACGACTCCATGCAATGGATTTTTTAGAATCCTTTTGGGATCATTGGATATCCCTAACTGCAAGCTGCTGGAGAATGAGAACGTATTTTGGAGAATCGCCACATCAGCTTGTTCTGCTCTCAGCCTCAGCATCAATTGTTGGCCTCTGCTGAAGACAAGATATTGTGGTCCAACTCTGCATCACCATTCTTGGATCCCTGTGTTTATAATGTACTCATTTTCTTTGTAGAATTCCTTCAAATAGTGATATCTTTAATAAATTACAACAGCCAGGTGAGTGCAGAACATTAGCTGAAACGGTAAGCTAAAAAAAGGCAAAATAATTTGTTTGGAAAACCGAGTATGTTGACATGTGTTAGTCTAAGAAATTTAGTCATGAGTAAATGAGTACATTAAAAAAGGTAATGAGTTGCACCTCAAAGACTGGAAAGGACCGTTCATGTAGTGGACTGCAATTCATTAGAACAACAGAACTATAGTTAATTGGAAGGTGCAGATTGCAGATGCACATCAGATCTGTACTGAGTCCTCACCCATATGAGCTAAGAGATTATGTCTACCAGGATGGTCTGTAATCTTTGTCAGGCCCTCCACAACTTGTTCATTTTCTCAAAAGCAGTTTGTTATAAAAGGTGGAAAAATCTGGAAGGATTTTGGTTTCAAACAAGATACACACTCTCCATCTGAGTCAGCATGGCTTGTTAGACAGGACATGAGTTTGCTTTACTGGATTCCAAGTCTGTCAAGCATTCATTTATTTACTAAATGGGCAAATTATACTTAAGGTTCTTTAGATAAAAGATGTTGCCTACCAAAAAGCACTTTCAATTACTCAGACATATAAGAAAAATCAGTAGAGAAAAGATCAAAAACGCGGTTTGTAGAATATTTTACTTTAATATTGATGTGGAATATAAGCAGATGAAGGACACTGCCCTTTCCAGAACAGAATCAGACCAGCACCATTTGAGAAAAAGGCTGTTTGTTTTACTTGAAAAGAGGATAATACTGGAAAATCTAAATAACACTACCAACAAGATATAGTAAAGTATAGATTTGAAAAAACTGTATCTGATTTAGCAAATAAAATGCCCAGGCTTCCCAGCTGGCACAGAACAGTCAATACTGTTGAAGTTTCTCACAGAAGAATAGGCACCTTCATTCTACTCCCTATTGCTATTACTATTCCTATTCCCAAATCATAACCAGGAATTGCTTGCAAGGCTGCTAGCTGGCACTGGCTAAAAACATGACAATTTAACACTGTGAATGACTGAGCTGTGCTTGGGAAATCATAGAATCATTGAGGTTGGAAAGGACCACTAAGATACCACTAAGATCATCAAGTCCAACCATAACTACCATGCCCACTAAATCACGTCCCCAATTGCCACAAATTTCTTGAACACCACCAGGGACGGTGTCTCCACTACCTCCCTGGGCAGCCTGTTCCAATGCTTGACCACTCTTTCAGAGAAGAATTTTTTCCTAATATCCAACCTGAACGTTCCCTGGTGCAAAATGTACTTGAATGTGGTTCAATTTACTTCAGCAGTGTTTTAGCCTTACACAGCACTCAAAGTGAAGTGCTGAGGGACTTTATGAAAGCAATGTACTGTTCAAGGTACACATGATTTTGCCTGAAGAAGCAGTTTGCTCATTACTTCGTGTGGGTCACTTTTACCATGAGTGATTGGCCCTAAAAAAGAGGAGGAGTATCTTCACTGGTCTACTGTAAGAAAATGTAAGATGTTGCTTTTGCAGGGATCCCCCCCAAGGCCCCGAATTTCCCCAACTCCTCCCCAGAAGACCCTAAAATCCCCCCATAAGTCTCCCCCAGGACCCTGAAAGGCCTTCAAAAGACCCCTCCTCTCATGTTAGAATATGTAAGATGTTTTTGTTTTGGGATATGTGCTGTTCTTTAAGATTGTAGAAGAAGGATTTGTTTCTGTAAGAATGTACTGTACCTTGTTGAAGATACTGTGTGACAGGATGGTGAAAACCAGAAAACTGTGACCAAGAAGGCATCTGTGGTATGCTTAAACACAGCGTATCTCTCTTCAAAACAGCGTATAGTTTTGTCTAATTCTAAAGAACAAGGACTGAGAGTCAGTGCTTCTGAAGGGCATCAGGAGTGTTACCAGCCAGCTGGCTCTGTGGCCTGAATCTGGACTGGCTGAAAGGTTATTTAAAAAAGGACAGTGCTTAAACTTACCATAAGAGGGAGACATGGAGCAAAGAGGGGAGGAGAATCGGGAGGAGTTAGCCAAGTAGTATCCAGGCATGGGACATTTGGCAGTATCGGATAGGTTGTAGGCTGTAAGCCCTGAAGTACTCAACCAATGAGCAATCAGGGCAGGGGGCATCATGATGGGGTATAGAAAATATAAGCTGCTGTACATTTCTGCTTGGTGTGCCTACCTGCTAGGTCACCGGCTTTGTAAAGCATCAGTAAAGGGCATTCGCCTAATACTCTGCCTGAGCTTGAGTCGTTGGCCGTGGAATATTGCTTACATCTACTAGAGTGGAAATGCAACTTTTGAAAAAGTTGAGATAAGCTAGTAGGAAGAGAGATAAAAGTAAAAAGATTATCAGAGGGCTGGAGCATTTCTCTTACGAAGAATGGTTGAGGGAGCTGGGCTTCTTCAGCCTTGAGAAGAGAAGGCTCTGAGGAGACCTCATTGTGGCCTTCCAGTACTTGTAGGGAGCTTATAAGCAGGAGGGAGACCAACCTTTACACAGTCTGATCGTGACAGGACAAGGGGGGGATGGCTTTAAACCCATAAAGGGGCGATTTAGGTTAGATGTTAGAAATTCTTTAGGAGGTGATGAGGCACTGGCACAGCTGCCCAGAGAGCTGTGGATGCCCCATCCCTGGAGGTGTTCAAGGCCAGGCTGGATGGGGCCCTGGGCAGCCTGATCTGGGGGTGGAAACTCTGTCCGTGGCAGGAGAGTTGATAGGAGATTATCTTAAGATCCCTTCCAATGTAAGGCATGCTGTGATTCTGTGAAGAAGCAGGGAATGTAATATGTTGTAGTCTCAGCTATATCATAAGCTGAAGTCATTAACTCTACAGCCTTCATCATTTTCTTCCAGACAAAGTAGCTATGAACATCAGGCCAAAGACATTGTTACCTAAACTGAGTCTAACAGTTTTGTGAACACTCAACTACAACAAACAAAACCAAGTGTTTGCAATTAGTCATCAAAGTCCTGAAAATGGTGTATGTGTTCTGTGGTCATAGGCACAGCTGGACACTTCCCTGCCGATCTGTTTCCCTTGTTAAACAGAACCTCTGAGAATAGCGCTGATTTTGTTTGTTTTAGGATGATGCACCCACATGATTCCTATTTATACAAAGATAAACTCTGCAAATAATTTTTTTAATAGGAAAAAAGCTAACACAGTAAACTCATTTTAATTTTCAGATACACTCATCTCTCAACTGAAGGGCGCCTATCACATGCTTCTAACCACTCTCCCGTTTTTAAAATTGGAATACCAGGGCATACCATTCATATCACAGTATCCGTCACCTTGCCCCCCGCGTTCATGAACAAATACAGTCTATAATGCTACTCTGCAGCTGAGATAACATTTTTGTTATCCACATCTAAACAATAAATGAATGGACATGAGATTTTGATAAAAGCCTTTAACCAGTTTTCAAGGAATAAATGCTTTAAAAGCAGTTTTCTTAGTACTTCTTTAGTGACTCCTTTAACGACTTCCTGTTACATAGAATTTATACTCTTCTCAGTTTGATATAGTACAGTGGCATATTTTATTGATTTTTAACCCTTTTCCATATTTCTTTCCTCAGACCAGTTCCAATGCTGTAGTTGAGAGTGGTCTGTGTGCCAGAATTTCAGGCCTGCCTGTCTGTTCAGCTGTGTGATTAAGCAGCTGAAACAAGGGGAGCTCAGTGAGGTAACCGAGTATGTGCCTGTTCCTCTGTGAGCCTTCACAACGTGTTCTCCTTTCGCCTGCCCCACAGACTGGGACAGGCGCACTTGGGGAGAGCTACTGAGTGGGTGCTTATGGCAGCCTCAGGGTTGGTAAATGAGATCTAGCTCCTAAATGAGGCAGAGTCAGTTGAAGAAAGGCTCTGAGCCCTGCTGGGTCACTTAGCACAGCTGCTTACAAAGGAACAGGAGGAGGTACAAAGCTCAGTGAGGACTGCTGAAACTAGAGAGGGATACATTTGGCAGTAAACTGCTACTTAAATTTCCATTATGGTGTTCCAGAACAAACATGCAGTCCAAAACAAGAGTATTTTTAACAGTTCGGGGCCCTGTGGTGTTCTGCTAACCAAAAGCTCAGGAAAATGAACTGACTGAACCCTTGTGACTTTCACTAGCTTCTTCCCAGGCACGCTGCTCATTCAGGATATATGCGTTCATTTTTTATCCCAGAGCTGCCAAATCAAACTCTTTAAAGACTAAAAGGCACTATCCAGTTCAGAATGAACTCTGTGTTTGTTATCTCATCCTCTAAGTACTTTGAAGTCCAAAATATGAAAGACATTATAAAAATACGATGTATTATTACTAGTAGTCTCATTTAAGATTTGGAGGAATGCACTTCATTTTAAGAACAGATTTTCCAAATGTGTCTGTCTGTGTGAATATGCATGTTCAGTGCTTCCCATGTACTTATTTGTCAAAGCAAGTATTATATGCACTATTTACAGTACATATTTTGTCCTGAAGAACTGGAACTATATATATGTGAATATAAGTAATTTTTTTCAGTTTTTAAATCACTGGCTTGAATTTTTTTTCTGTTCAGTTTTTCTACATCAAAAATTATTTATCATGAACATGGAGTAACAGAATGATTCCATTTGGATGAGACCTCAGGGGATCATCCACTTCAACCTCCTGCTCAAGGCAGAGTGGGCACTGAAATCTGAGCAGATTGCTCAGGACTTTATCCAACCAAATTCTGGAAACCTCCAGGAACAGAGAGTTCACAAGTTCTCTGGATAACCTGTTCTGTTTTCTTATATTCTGTAAGATCACCAATTTCATTTTATGACTGCTCTGTCCTGTCCTTCTGCTGTGCACCTCAGTGAAGAGTCTGGCTTGATCAGCTCCCATGTTTTGGAAGGCTGGATCCCCCTGGAGCTTCCTCTCCAGCCTAGCTAGCCCAACTTCTCAGCCCTTCCTCAGAAGGCAAGTGCTGTGTGACTCTGGCCATTTTCATGGCCCTGTGCTGAACTTGGTCCAGTTTATCAGTCCCTCTTATACTGGCAGGTCCCAAGCTGAACAGAATGTGCCAAGTGCAGTCCAACAGGTGCTGAGTAAGGGCAAATAATCGCCCACATTGGCTGCTCCTAAGCACCTTCTTTTCCTTCATATGCTATGAATATGCAAAATTATGAATTAGTACATTAAATCCAGTAACTGGTCACCCACATATTTTATTCAAAAACTGAACAAGCAATCTCTTTAGCCCACACCACCCCTTAGCCTGTTTTACAGTGTCTGGTAAAACAACCTGCAACCTTACAAACCATTTATTGAGCAGTCTTGTTACGTTTATATTGTGGTACCAAGAGCATTTCCTAGCTCTTAAGGTGTGTACTCTGTCTGCATGCTGATTTCCTGCCCTAATAAAATCTGGAAAGGTACCATTTTCCTTACTTTTTCCCTTATTCTTCCTACTCTTTACCCCCAATATGCTCTGCTTTCATACAGTGGAAATCTAAGCACATATGGACACATAACCCATTCCAGCACATCCTCTGAACACGCATGGCCGGGGAGCAGAACTGCTTTAGCACCACTTTACAGGTGCACCTTATATGACCTCAGGTCTTTCCAGTGTTAGGGTTGTCCACAAAATATTTCCCCACTCCGTGCATATGCACACATTCCTTGCTGCCAGACTTTTAACTTCATACTTTGCAATACTAAGGGTTCTTTGAACAGGCCTGTGTTACAAAGCCATCTAGACTACCCCTCCAAAATCATCATGCCACCACTGTTGGTGCAAATGCAGAGCAACTGCAGGCTTCCAGCCTCTGGAAGCACCCACACATGTTCACTGGTCATTCCTCAAAGACACCTACTTTTTGAGCCAGCAGCTAATTTTTAATTCATTCTGCATGCGCTCCATTTATATTACAGAGCACAACTTTTTAACCAATACATTATGTAATACTAAATCAAAAGCCTTGCAAAACTTTATTTCTAAGAATATAAAGGCTATATCAGTAATCCAAGATCAGATATACTAATCAACTTTTAATCTAGAGCCTAATATTGTGATTTAATTTTAAATACTTGGACCTTTATTTTAAATCTCTCATGACAGTTTGCAGGACAACAATATTTAATTTGATCTAACATTTTAGAGAACGTTGTGTAAGTACCCAACAAAGTATCCATAAGTATCAGTATAGTCCATAAATATCAATATTAGCACAAAACTCCAGACATTTCTGGGTTTCAAACAGGAATAAATTGTTAACAATTACAGTGAGAACTGTTAATGCCATGTAGTTAGTCAATGAAAACTCAAGTTCTGTATGTCCAAAGCACTATTGAGTGAAACTACCCCCATCTAATTTTAGGCTCTTAAGTAAGTGATATAATTAAAAGCCTCATTGCTTTACTTCTATGTTGTACCTCAGAGAGGGCAATTTATTCCTGTGATCTGAACTGCCTCTGGATGGATGCTCTCCCGCCAAAGATGTGGAAGGAGTTCAGACTCTCAGGGCTCCTTCCTTCAGACACTTCCTTTAGTCTGCAAAGTGAGATAGATAAAGTCACATCTTTGGGAAGATAGAATATAAGATGAAGCTTAGCTAAACGCAGTTCAGTTAGACAGAGCCTGCAAAATAGGGAAAGGGGAGGTTTGTTATTTTTCTGTCTCTTTCCTATCCTCATCTCTTCCAAACCATCTGTGAGAACTCTCCTGTGAGCATCTCTCCCACGAGTCAAATGTGAGGTGTCGACAGCAGAGCATTGGCATGGCTTCTGGGAGAAAGTCTTTTATTCTCATACATAAAAGCAGCAGGGATAAAGAAAATGCTACTCCTTGTAAGAGCGGACATTACTCTGCTGGCAGCTGCTCTGCTGGCTAGCATTTTAACTCATATTTTTCAAAATGAATTTGTGTGGCAGTTTTATGTTTTGCCACTTAACAGTTATTCACCCAGCAGAATTTACTGTCCTGTAAAAGAAGGAAATTTGTACCTGTGTGCCAGCCTGTAGGATAGTATGCATTGGCTTAGGTGGCCAGCGGTAGTTTGATGCCAGACTCTGAGCTGTGATGAACAAAGATGCAAGTGTCCTCTTTGGCTGATATTTAGTAAACTAAATGAATTCTGGAAATCACTGTCATCCTTAGGAGTCCACACTTAGAGATCTGTCCCTCTGAAGTCTGCAGAACCTTTGCTATAGTTTGTGCATAAACAGATATAAATGAAAAGCCAGGAGTTTTGAATAGTGGTAGAATCATGCCTACCTACTTTTTATATGTACTAAAATGCTTAGCACCACTTCTTAATATAAAATGAGATAGATTTCAAGAGACAGACATTCTTCTGAAGGTTTTATTTCATTTGTTAGTCACCTAGATTGGAGTACTATTTTATGGAAAGGAGTGCTTTTGTATGAAAAGATTCATTTCATGTTATTCTTTATATCTATTCTGTTCTTCTTAACTACCTCATTTAACTGATTTGTTTTACAAAATGCTAACACCATCATGACATTACAAAGTGTAACATCACACTGCACACTGACAGCGTGCTGTGTTGCTACTATCACAATACTGTACATTCTGTTCTAGGTCACGTGGCAATATTAGCTACATTCAGCTCCTTGGCAACTTTCCACTAGTTCTGTAATAGATATTCTAGGACAATTCTACATTATTTAATGCTATGTACAACAGGCTTGGTTTTAATTTACCTTCCTCCAGCAATTATTGAAAGAAAATTGAAGAAGAAATGCAAGAGAAAAATCTGCTGTGCTCAGTGGGACAGGATCAGAGCATGGGCTGTCTTGTTTGCTCCAGGAAAAGAGAGGACTTTAAAAGGTCCTCTGTCTGCTCCATTAGCTAACCTCAAGCTGTATTAACAGACACCTCAGAAATTCCTGCAGGAGTAGTCCAGAGATAGAACTAAAGGAAAAACAAGCAAAAAGAAACATAAAACCATGAGAAAACTGATTAAAACAGAAATTAATGAGCAGGTCGTAAGTCTAGAAGTGAACAGAAGCTTAAGTCCTTGAAATTGATTATAAAAGTCAGTCCTTTCTGTTTTTTACCATGCTGTTAACAAGCACTGTGCTCTCTGTTGATATCTGAGAGTCTGCATAATGTATGCTTCTTTCACTCGGCTTTCGTTCTCTCTCCTCCTGGGATAGGAAATGGGCTCATTACCATCAGACCTCTAATCAAATACAGATGCACAATAAGCAACAATGAGACCCGCATGTAAGTCTCACTTCTATGCTGTACTTACATACATTCTGAGATCTCTGGAAATTTTATGTAAAGTTTCTTTTGGTGCACTGAAATTTCAGAACTTTATCAGGCAACTTCTGTTTAATAATGACTATTATAATAATGTGTCTTAAAGTGAAACCATACTGCTTACAGTAGATTTGTGTCTTTGCTTGTCCAGATAATTACTTTGGAGACTCTTGCAGTTGATTTACAAATGGAAAAATACTACAGACCAGGAGCAGAACCCTGAAGTCTTTGGAAAAGGTATGCTTTTTTAATTATTATTTTTGTATAAATTGATTTTTACCCTATGAAAACTAAATCACTTCTGTTTTCTTATTCTAGCTAAGAAAATATGAACAACTGCTTCAGAATGAAAACTCCTATAGCTTCTCCTGTGCTGCTCTTAATACGCTATAAGCTGTCATGCCCGATTTGAACATTAGAATTTCAAACCCTTTTCTCTAAGCAGATTTTACTTTCAAAATTGTGTAAATATTAAATGTAGAAGCTGCCTTACCACAGCCTTAATTTTGTACAGTTTATGTTAGAATAATATCAACTTCTGTACTTGATTAGTAAGTAAAGCTGGCTTTTATTATTTTTTTTGAGACATTTATTAAGTAAGATATGCCAAAATAGTAATCTATGTATTTAACCAAGGAAACAGGAGTATTCATTTCTGTTGAGCTGCAGTGGTAGTGTTATTAGAGACATCATGTTTTCACTTCCTGACTTTTATGATTTAAACTCTGCAACCTTTGTCTTCAGTGATCGTTGCTTTTTACATTTTATGTTCAGTTCAACTGAACTCCAGAAATGCTTCCACTAGACAAGTTGTCTCCCAGAACGTCCCTGGAACACTCAGAGTGCTGAACCACCTCACAGTTCCACACTCCATCAAGATTTCAGGAGACACTTCTTGTATGTTTGTGTCCAACAGCCGTTCCGCTGCTGATGGATGAGAGTGGTAATGAGATAGAAATAAGCACACAAAACTAAGCATGTCTGTTGTTATCATACAGCTTCTATTTTCAAGTATTTATGCTGCCTAGCTACTTACCTTTTAAAGCCAAAAATACTTCAAGAAACTGCGTTCTGAAACAAAGCATTCACCCCACATTTTCCACCTTCTTCAGGCATCCTGGAAAACAAAACAAGAGGCTCAGCAGAAGAACTTCTCATTTTATTAACTGTGGAACTTTCCATCTTCAAAGAGATGTGTTAGTCAACCTTACTCTGCAAAGAGAGAGCTTCACAGTTAGCACCTATCTAACAATTACTGTTTCTCAAAATCTGTTACAAATGTTCTGCTTCGTATTTGAAGGTAATGCAGTACCTGTTCTAAGGTTTACTGTGGCTGGAACACAGTGAGATCACCTGTATTGCAGAAGTTTTAATAGTGAGATGAGTATTCCATGCACTGTATGCTTTAGTATACTGCAAAACAACAGAACTAACTCTCAGGAGCTGAGGTGTAGGAAAATCTTACAGCTGCAGGAATGCATACCTATTTCTGCATAGGCATCTACTCCTCTACAGGTAAAAGCTACCTTGGGTAATTTTTTACATATCACAGTAATGGTAATGTTTCCTTAAAGCTTCACTGAGCAGTTGTATTGCTATTTATATAGCCTCNAAAAAAAAAGGCAAGAAAAAAAATACACTTCCAAAGGTGATTTAAAGAATTTAGGAGATAACTGGAAGACAGCTGGATGCCTAACACTTCCATCAGTGTCTTAGAACTTCGCTTGTCCATTTCAGTAAATGCTATGAGGCAACAAGAATTAGTTTAAGACATAGCAAGTGAATGAAAACTAGAAATTTACCAGAAAAGAAGCCAGGTCAAGGGAAATGATGAAAATCCAGCTATTAGGGGTCACTGCTTCAGTCTACTTGCAATCCAATGGAAAATCATGTCTCATAATACAAAATACTGATTTTGTATTTCTTCAGCTGAAAAGACTCCCACAGAAATAAACCATACCTCAGGATTCCTGAAGATTTATCTGACAGTCATAGATAGCCCTTTGAGAAGATGCAAAGCCCCAGAAAGGACACAGGCAGGTATTTCTGTATCTCCCTGGTACATGTAAATGTGTTCTTTCAATATATCTCTGCAGGTGTGCATCCTACTTCTCTTTTGAGGTAAACTGCTCTGGTTCCTCATTGAGAGTAGAACATTAGATTGGTCTTGCATGGGTCCTTCTCTGTTCTTTTTCATCTCTCCTGCTCAGGCTTAGAAGTAGACTTGTACACCTCTGAACTCAAGGGCTCAAATTCTTCAAAGCAAGGAAGCTAGAGTAATTTTATTTCACGTCTGGACACAACGTTACAGACCCAAGATAAACAAAGGGCTTGACCTAGGAGTGTGCACCTGCTGTAAATATGTGCTGCCTGTTGACAGCTGCATTATGGAAAATTCACTGCAATTGGTCTGGAAGACCATACAGAATTAATATCACACACGCTACACAGCAGTATGTTGTACAAGGGTGAGCATGTAAAAATTTTCATCAGGAGAGCACTGTAATGATCGACAGAAAATGAGGGATTCAGTATCTCACAATCTGTCACAGAGTATTAGCAATAAGCTGGCCAACAACTGAAGGCAGCCAGAGGAAATACTAACCAAAGGCAGCATGAGCAAAGTAATAGGTATGGAAGCAGAATTACCATTATGATGGCATGTACATTGGCTTAAAATGCTGAAGTGTATAACAATCCGAAGAATCTTCTTCAGCATATTGAAACCTGAATTATAATCACTTTCCAGTTAGCTGTTCAACACTGCTGTTTCAAAAGTGCTACTTTTTGTTCTGTTCTTCATCTATATGAGTGCTTTCAGAGCTACAGAAAGAAAGTCTTTTTTTTTTGTCTTCTACTAATTCTACCTTTTCAACACCCTATTTTGTGTTTATGATTTCTTAGATAGCAAAAATTAGTTCTTATTACTGCTGTAGTAATCTTCATTTCCTTATGACATTCAGTGCAAGCTTCACACTTTTCAAGAGATACGGCTACCACTGGCTTACTGAACCTGTTTTGAGAGTGTCAACACTGAGCACTGCAGTGAAATGCCAACACGTCCCACTGAGATGCTAGTATAGTGCTCTACAACAAACTAAAATTATGGCTGTACCTTAGAAGCACTGCAGATAACTGTTAATGAATTTAACTGCAGTGGTTAACACTACTTTCCAGCTGCCCAGTGTTTTTACTAGAAGTCACCAATTTGTAATTGAACAGAACAACCAGTGTCTAGAGCTCATGTATTCATGCAAAAGTGAGTGGTCTATGGAGCGATACAGCTAAGAATCAAATACAAAAGTTCAGCAACATGCAACAGCCCTACTGTTACTGCTAGGCCCTGGTGGCCTAGCAGTGCAGAGGACTGATGACTCCCATCACTTTGGCTGCCAGATTTCGCTTTGGCTGTGGCTGTTACTGGAAGACACTGGCTGTTTTATCTCTGCTGGTGTTACCTTGGCCTGGTATAGAAATCACCCTTCCAGAAACACATCCCCAAGTTCTCAGTGTCACAACTAACCAAACCGCTCAACACAATCGTTACCAGTGAACCGTGGAAGGTCTCATGTACTCTCTATCAATGAAGGCCTAGCAACAGTAAATGAAATAAATCAGTAACAGCTGTTCCACAGAATGATTGTAATAGCTGCTGGTGAGTTGTGCTGATCTGAGCTCCCAGTCAGTTCATCCCACAGTCAACAGCCAACTTGAGCTGATAGAAGAGTTAAGACTTCTGGGTGAAAGGATTTAAGGCGAGGACAACACTCACATTATGATTCCAATGAACTCTGCAGTGAAGATAAACACAATGTAGGAAATGTCCTTCGAAAAAAACAGATATTTGGATTTAAATCTGGAAAAAATGAAGACCATGATGACATGGAAAAATTTCCCTTGAGATCTCCTTTTTTTTCTGTACTTTCATGATTTCAGTGGAACATAGAGACTGATAGACATGAGGTATCCTATCAGGAGGACATTATACATTTGGAAACACAGGAAAGGTGCCTGTAGGTGATTTCTGGAGCAATATATCAAAGAAGGGACTGCAATGCTGGGTGGGATGGTGAAGCACAGCCCTGCCTAGGGGCACACTCCTTGGCTTCAGTGCAGCATTGTGATATTTCTCTTTCTCTCTGTTCCCATGAAACACAGACTATAGCCTAGCAAGTGGTCTTCTAGAGGGAGAGAAGCATGTACCCTCATCTGAATGAGTCAGTGCATTAACAGGATGGGTCTTTAATAATTTAGACTTGGTAGTCACATCAGTGTAACAGCAGGCCAGCCATGCGCTGACCTTACCCTCTGATGTTTGGCCAAAAAGCTTTTTCTCTCTGTCTCAGCTGTCTTAGAGACTACATCACAGAGCAGAATGAAAGGTGAACAATAACTTCAACATTGTCCTCCTTACAGGTAAATTAACAAAAGCTTGTTTGTTCATGGCTATTGCATGGCTGTGTTTCTGCATTACTACATTTTATGAAAAATAGTCTCATTTCTATTCTGCTATTTTGTGTACTTCTGATCCTTTTCCTTTCAAATTTTGTAACAGGGAGCTAGTGTACGTGGAAAGCAGGTGCTGGGTGCAGGCACACATGGTGGCAGGTAAATGATTACTTTTTCTCTATCCCCACCTCTGAGCTGGGGATTTTCCACTACAGTGTCTTTGCTTAGGGAAAATTTTAAAATGGCAGCAGAGTCTCAAGCTGTCTGATTTTAATGCTGATAGAATGGCACTTGATTTGCTTGACTAAGGAAGCTGCTGGCAAAAAATGTTACAATTGGCAATTTACTTGTCTCCATGCATATTTTGGCTCCATAACAACTTTCTAAAGTGTTTTTCCAGACAGGTGCAGCATAATCTGCACATCTGCTGTGTAGAGAAATCTAAACTTGATGAAAATCTTTTATTAATACTGTTTAATGCTAAAGTGTAGTCTGATACGTTGTAAAAGTCAGTGCTACTGCTACTAATTAAAATTATAACTTCACTATAGAATGAAAAGACTTCTCTCATTTACTGAGATTGTATTCTTTTTTTTTCCTTCGTATCAGAAAACATTCTTACATGTATAACATCAAAATAAGACATGTTACAGGAGTAAATATCTGAGGCTTACTTCCTTCCCATTCTCATCCTCAAATATATGACTTCACATGACCTCTTAACATTTTTAAAAGTCATAGTTCTAAGCAAGATTTGTCAATCTCCTCATGAAATGCTTTCTAAGCAATGAACACAAAAATAAAAGATCAAAGAAGTCTTCATTATTAAATTACTGCAGTTCAGATGCCATGTATTTTGTACTCCCATGGACATTCTCATTTTGTTTCTATTAATGCAAAAGCTATTTATTCTCACTCTATATGTATCAGGTTTGTATTACATATTGTTTTGCATATGTGGTACAGTTTTTTTCTGTGACACAGTAGTCTTAAATCACAAGAAGTATCTCTAGATGGACCTTTTGTTTTACATTTCAAATATATAAATTAAATAACATAGCAAAACCACTACTCAGTACAAATAAAGGCATCAGATTCTAAATCTTATTGCCAATAAACTGCTAGAAAAACTAACTCATCACAAAATAACTTGCAAAATGTAAGTCAGAAAAATACCATTTAAATGAGAACTCAGAAAACTGTTTTATAAGCAGTAGTAAAGAATGTTGTACTAGTTCTCATTCAACAAATCATCCCTGTGTGACAAGGCCTTTGAATAAATATATATGTACGGCATATGTTCATGCCAAAATCTCATTTACTTGAATAAGAGCGAAAGAGATGCTTAAGTTCTTAGATGAAATTCAGACCTAACATAGCTGATTTCCAAAGACAATAGTCTAGGATGATATGGAGTAATTGACATTATAACATCAGCTTTCCTCACTAATTTGAGCTTCCAAAGTTGATCTTGAAAGGTGGCTCAGTCTAATTTTCTGCTGACATTTGTGACTAAGCTGTGTGAGGGTTTATTGTTTATAGCAATGTAAAGAATAACGACATAAGAAAAGGTTAACATCTCTAATTGATGAAAAAGATTGACATCTCATGACAAGCCATGAGATACTGAGTCACAGAACCTAAGTGTAGTTTGTTTCTGTCAAATCCCCAGTATTAGTTGAGAACTTTAAATCAAGGTTGGAGTACTGCTTATTTTCTGCTACAATGTGCAAAAAGACAGCAATGGTTTGAAATTTTTTATCCAGCCAAGTTTTCAAAGTTTCATACAATATATATACTGTATCTTGCTAGAATTCCTCTGGAAGCTAGTGAAGTCAGATTGATTATCCAGCAAGAAACTGAGCTTCTTGTTTATTATAATACCCAATTATATTTCCATAAGTAGGAACTTAAAGGTAATAACATACACAAATACTTATTTTCTAAACAGTATTTTCTTACTTGTACCTCTTTTTTTTTTTTTTTTTCCCAGGATTGCATTTTTCTCTAATGCTTCTTGAAGGCATGTTGTTCTACCTCCTTAATTCACCTCAGTTCTTCCATGAGGGGATTTGAAAACAAAGGATACAAAGAAACAAGCGTGGCTGCAGGGAAGAATCTGAAAGAAAGGAAAATTCGCATCATCACCTTCTCATAGGAAATTTAAGGGAAGAATTCTTAAAAATGTAATTGCCAAAAATCTGATGCCACGATGTGATCAAGTTGTCTATTTTGATCTTCCACAATCTGTTGTATTTGATATTTAAGATTCAAAGCTGAAGTTGTATTTGTTACCTACAGCAAAGTATTCACTCTAGAGATCCCTGTTTGCACCCAAAGGTTGCTTCATGTTGGTCAGTCCAGTTTGGCAGAACCATCTCTTAAAATCACAAGCAATTAAAACCTGCCTGGGAGTGCCAGCCCCAATTGGATTCCCAGCATAAGGGCTTTCTTCCAGACTAGATGATATTCCATGTGCAGTACGACTCCTGGTTCCTGCCTCCCTTTATACATAATGCAACTAAAGCATACACATGTAATGCTTCCATAGGACTTAATAGCTTCAGAGTCTCAACAGTTTTCAGAAATTTGGTTTAAGACTTCATTGTTTCATACACATTTTAATTGATTTGCTTTAGTTTGCTTGACTCTGAAGTACATTTTATGTCCGATTTTTGATGTCAAAAGGTGCAATCTACTACCCCAAAGGAAAATCACTTATTGAAATACTACTGTATATCAATAAGGTTTAATACATATATATATATATAAAAGCTTAGTTGTGTTGGTTTTGGTTGGTGTTGAATTGTTTCATCCTCAGTTTAACAGCTTAAATCAGCTTCAGGAGTGTGTTGAATGAAACATCCAGTGAAGTCAGGGAAAGAAGAGAGACTCAAACAGGTGGAAACAATGGTGATTTCAGACAGACTGAAGAACATTTGGGCAGCCATTACAACACAGAGAATGAAACAGAAAGGGCAAAGTAAACTTAAAGCAAAGCCTCTGGCTACAGTAAGTCCAAGTTCATGAAGCAGCAAACAAAAGTATTACAGTAGGGGAAACAAAGGACTTCAGGTGCAAATATTGTTGCTGGAACAACTCCTGAACCATCAGCAGATACAGTGAGAGTGTGCAACTGAGCACACAACCAAAGTGAAGGACGGATCTACTTGGGAGAAGCTGCCAGAAGCAAGAAGATCAAGAATGTGATGAAAATCAGCCATAGATTAATGAAGATGGGGAGGGAGAGCCTTTCTACAGCAATTATTATAAACATAGAGCTTATTAACACAGCTTCTAATAAATCTAAGAGGCATCAAGAATGAAGAATACTCTACATCACGATCAGAACTTTTTAGTACATAACCCCTAACTGAGTACCTTGAGATAAAGCCACACTTCCTGACAGTCGGTGTGCTTAATATTGTGCCATTTTCAACACTTTTCACCTCCAAATGCTGTAAATATTGTAAGAGTTTTAAGATGTTCATGTTTTTGGAATTTTTTTTCAGATGACAAAACTATTTAAATTGCTTTTGATTCACCGACTTTCTAAAATGACATTTAGTTACTAATTGTGTTTTGTTTTAACAGACATATTGAGAAGATGGATCTTTTAAAATTCCTTTGCAAGTAAGAAGTTTTATTTCATTTCACATCATAATATATATTTATAAATTGCTCTTGTGCTTTTGTCACTTTTTTTTGCCTTTTTTTTTCTCTGAGATCAAATCTCAATAGAAACAGGCCAATATAATATAATGAGTTACATACAATTTTAATATATACACTGAAATACAGCAACATCCATCCCTAGTTACAAATTGTTGCTTTTTTTTTTTTTTTTAAGGAAAAAAAAAAAGACTTGAAAAAAGTTGAGGGAGACTAGATATAGAACACTTCCTTTATAAGTGACTTCAAGCTTTAAAAATAGCACGCTCCAGTAATTATTCATGGCAGAATCCAAGAGAGATTGATATCCTCCCCAGCATTTAGACACCACTAAACTGAAAAAAAAGACATCACAACTACTCTGCAACTGCTAATCTTTTAAAATTTTCCTCCTAGTTAAGGGGAAAGAAAGCATCCAAATCTGTAAGCAGAATATTTTTTATCTGACTGTGAACTGCTCCAAGTGAATAGAGCAATTCCTCCAACCAAATGGATCATGTCATAGGAAACGTGAGCAGGGGAAAGTTGGAGTGATGAGGTGATGATAATGGATCTACTTATTTTTTTAGTCTAAATATACATTTTATGCTCCCGCTGAAGTCAGTGGCAGTTCTGACGGTGACGTCAGCTGAAGCATTTAGGTTAGGTGTTCTGTGTTGCTCCTACATCTGTCATTATGAAGGTGATAATGATTATCCTGACATTCTGAAACACATAGCTTTTTTAATACTCTGTTTTGTTGAACCCAAAGAAGACTGATTCATAATAATGTCTTCTAGTGCATGTAGGAAGAAGCTGTATGCAATATGCATCTCTCCAAGATTCCACAGTTTCATCCCCAGCAGATATCAATTTGTATTTGAGAACTCAAGAAAGAATGTGACAAAGAATATTATACTGCTCCAACCACTGACAAAATGCTTCAATTAATTTTATCTCTCTTTCAATTTGGTCTATTTTTCGTCACATTTACAAAATATTTCTTTACACTCCCTCTTCTGTACGTGGATTACCTTGAAATGATTGTTTCTACCATCCAGAAGACTGCAAATTCAGAGATATTTAATGCACCATATTTATTGCAATAAATTAAACTCTTTGGTCTGAAATCTAAAGATATATGCTTAACTTCTCCATTTCAAAGTTGTTGCAGTTGTTACATCCTCAGATTTAAAGAAAGCTGCTGTTCCTTTCACTGTTCTTTTGCACAGGCAGATTAATTCACTCATAGAACAATTTAATACTATGATTATGTTCCTTCAGATAAAACTGAGAATTGATAGGAGACTGAGGAATCTCTGCAATGGTACCATGAGGGTGATCAGAGGGTCCCATTTTTCTAAGGAAAAGCCGACGATGTCTTCAGAGCTGCTAGAATTTTCCAAATTAATACAATTCAGTAGGATTCATCTGTTTTCCTTACAACTCAAATTTTGGCCCTACATCTGTGAAAGGGAAAACACAGCTCTAAACCTTACGACAAATTGGGACCAAGGTGTGAATAATTTTTATGCCAAAAGTGGATTTTTAGTGAAAATCATCAAGAATACTTGCTTTGAGGCTTCTGTCAAAAACATGATCATTTTGCTGAGTTTTCTCTTACATTTTTGTTTGAACTCTCAGTGGATGCAAACCTTATGCAAACTACAGACGGAACAAAGTTAGGACTGTTGCCAGCAAAAACTGCTGAGTTTCACACAGCTTTAAATATTTTACAAGGTCTGAAGCTTTGTTTGCTCTCATTTGAAAGAACTGTTAGGATACTGCTCACAGTTTGCCTGACCTCAGCCTGTAATTTGGAAGGTTTACTCCCAGGCATACCTGTAACTTTCCACTTCACACTCAGTCTCAACTATTTAGGAAGAATCAAGTGGGCAAGAAACAGAAGGAGAGTCTCAGTCTGTGCCAAAAATGGTATTACTTGTTTCCAAGTCACTCAGAAGTTACAAGAAGGTTTCCTGAACACTTAAAAACCAATGCACTAAAGGATAGAGAAAACAGTATACTGTGTGGATCTTGATACATAAGACATTAGTGAATGTAATGATCGCTACTGCAAGAAATGGTCTGTGACATGTAGGCTAGGAAGCTTTTTTATCAGAGTTCTTCAGTTCGAGAAACAGAAGAATAGTATCTTTGGTGTTAAAAGCAGTTAATGGAGTACACCCACTGCTAGTGTGAACTGAATTTGTCCATGTTTATTTTTCCAACTTTTTTCTTTCCAAGTGTCACTAATGAAATAGTGACAGTAATTATCCATAACAATAATTATAAATCTCAGTTTTGTAACTTTAAAGACCTGAACACAGAAAAGCCTGCAGGAGTTAAGTGGCAAAAACTTGAATTTGAGCACATTTTTGTATTCAAGCAGAAGAAAACTTAAACTGCTAATACACATCAATGTTTTTGTACATCTTTCAGGATTTTTTAAAGGCCAATTTCATATTGCTAAAAACCAGAGAATCAAAAGCTGTCTGGGAAGTAAATGTGAATGGTAGTATAAAACATTTCAAGTGTATCTGACTGGAAGTAAAAGAAGAAATTAATCAACTAAATTTTGAAAGACAGGGAAGTTTTTGGAAAACTCTGACTGCAGCAAGGATCGATATATGTGTCTGTATCTATATATGAAAGTATATTCACAAATGATAAAACAGGAAATTGCCAGTAGGAAAAACAAATAAATATATGGAAATTGTAGAAAATGGTAAAATTGGAAATCTGGGGAAAAAAAGGAAAAAGGAAATTGTAGGTAAAATTGTAGGAAAAAAAGGGAAATTGTAGGTAAAAAAATAAACAGCTCTATGGAGAACTCAACGGTCAACAGGGACAAGTACAATAATGAGATTTTCTATACACTGCGAACAATTAGTAGGTTCTCAACATTAGGTCTATATCACGACCACACAGGCACAGGAAAATGTTAGCAAAAGGTAGCAACATGCAGTTAACATTTCTGGTCTGCATCTGCAAAGTAAAAAAGTAGGTGGTGTATGTATCCCAGGAAAACAGTGACACCATTTCCATTTCAAGACAAAGCAAGCAAAAAACCAAAAAATTAGAAAATCAGAAAATTAAGTCAGTACGTCAATGTAATTTTCACTTAGAAGTTTTAAGTGCTAGAGAGTTCAAAGCTATCTGAGCCATAACTGTTGATTTTCAGTAACTGCTGGACGACTGGAAAAATTCCTGAAAACTGGATGAAGCTGATGCTGAACATGTATTTAAAAGATGAGCAGACAAGATGATTGCATATTTTTCAACTAGGATTGATTCCAACAAAATCAATCACTGGCACAGGACTTAATTTTGTGAAAACATCAGAATATGGCCAGACAACAGAAATTTAATGAAAACAGAGACTTACAACCCAACCAAATATTTTTTTGCTAAGATTCCAAGGCTGGGGTATTGCTTCTGACACTTCAGTAAGACAACTGACTCTGTACTGCACCAGTATTTTGACTAACACAAAACCAGAAATATTGCTGATTAAGAACTGGTTAATTTGAACAATGTGATAACATTACGTACAAGATCATTTCTTACTGTCTTTTTACTGGTTTTATCATTTATCTGGAAGAAAAGATAAAATCAAGGTTGATAAACCTTGTAAGTGACAGTCTGGGGAACTGATGAGCAATGAGAAAGATGGTTCACTGGTGCAGAACAGTGTCACTTTATAAAACGGATCTGCTCAAACAATATGCTATCTAAGACATGAAGATTGAATACACTACCACAATGGGCTCTTTCTCATCTTACAATGTACAAATTGAACCATCTAGTGAAAATCACTGTTTCAATTGCTGAGCTAATTAGCAGGAGCCAGATTTCAGCCATGGTGTTAGATTCCAATTTTAGTATTACGCCATCTGACAGTTAATGAGAAAAGCTGCAAATAGCAACTTGATAGTAACAAAACTACAAAGATAGCCTGCACATCCTCAATGTCCCCCAAAATGACAGGAACAATCCTCCTTGTTTGTGAAACTTTGAAAGGTAAGACTCACAAATACGTGCATGGGTCGTACTATTCCTTGTGTCTGAAGGTTGTTCCAGACACGGTAAAACAGAGAAATCTCTTCATGCTAGAAAAAAATGCTGAATTATAAGACGTTTTGAGGCCAAGAAGCTTGAATCTAATAGATGATTGATGGAATGTTTGCAAAGATGGAAAGGTCATGATCAAATACATGGACTGGACCACACTTAAAATATATGTTCAAGAAAACATGTTGAAGTAGTTAATGCAGAGCGTTACTGAGACTTGCTCTAAAGGTAAAAAGCTGAAAATTGTAATAAGGAGGGATGTTAAAGGAGTAGAAGACTCAATGAATAGCTTAAACAAGAGACAAGGAAGAAAGGATATAAAATTCACATAAGTTTGCACAAAATTGTAAAAGATGAAGTCTAAATGTAGAAGGATTAGAAAAGTCAATTAAAATTGATATCATATTTCCTGCAAAACTACAGATGTTTTCAAAAATTCAGCACTGAATTTATAACACTGGGCTGACACATAATGCTATCACTGATGTTCAGATAAAAGGAAGGCAAATTGGTTGCGGCTGGGGAGCTAGCAGCTTCCAAGTCTTTGTAACACTTTCATACCTCAGATCTGAACTAAGTTAACTGCTGCTATCAAAGACTCCCAGAGAAAAAATACTCTTGTCTGTGCACGGTAAGGCATTGTGTTACCACTTTTGCCTCCTTCTCCATTTTTTCTTTGCTACGCTTTATGTTCATGCGTCACAGTAGAGGAAGGAAGCAAAACAAGTTATAGTACTGTCAAGATCACATAGTGAAAGCTTTTTAGAATGTTCTGGGAGTAGTGCCTAGCTAGCCTAGATTTTTCTTAGCAAAACAGTTGAGAAAAAAGACAAAGAAAGGTGAAGGAATAATGGGAGGTTTTATCATCTGCCCATTATATTATCAAAAGTACATATTCCTTTCTTTTTCCCTTGTCTCAAGTCATACATTGTTTTTTCCTTCCTTTGCAGCTTCAGAACATGCTTGTTTTTCTTAAAGGTTGGAAAAGACCTCTTAGACCATCAAGTCCAACTATCAACCCATCACAACTGTTACCAATATGCCATGTCCCCATATGCAACATCTACACATTTCTTCAACATTTCCAGGGCTGGTGACTCCCCTATCTTCCGTTGCAGCCTGTTCCAGTGCTTGACCACTCTTGTAGAGAATATTTTTTTTTCTAATATCCAACCCTAACCTTATCTGGCACAACTTAAGGCCATCTTCTCTTGTCCTATTTCTGTTATGTGGGAGAAGATGCTGACCTCTACCTCACTACAACCTCCTTTCAGGGGGTTGGAGAGAGCAATAAGGTCTCCTGGAGACTCCTCTTCTCCAGACTGAACAATCCCAGCTCCCTCAGGTGCTCTTCTTAAGACTTGTGCTCCAGACCCCTCACCAGTTTTGTTGCCCTTCTTTGGACACATTTGAGCATCTCTATGTCTTTCTTGTAGTGAGGGGCCCAAAACTGAACACAGTACCTGAGGTGCACCCTCACCATTGCTGAGTACAGATGGATGATCACCTCCTTGGTCCTGCTGACTACTCTTTTTCTGATACGAACCAGGATGCTGTTGGCCTTCTTAGCCACCTGGGCACACTGTTGGCTCATGTTCAGCTGGCAGTTGACCAGCACCGCCAGATCCTTTCCTGCCATGCAGCTTTCCAGCCACTCTGCTCCAGCCTGTAGCGATGCATGGGGTTGTTGTCAATAAACATTTCCTTGAAATGCTTTCTGTTTTGCTCTCTTCATGATTATTTCTCTTTACATCTTCTTTGCCTATCTATTATGTTCTTTTCACCTATAAAAATGCTCAAATATATAAAATGGTTTGAACACGCCTTTATGGTTTTGGTGTGAAGGCTCCTCACCATTCAAATTACTATATCTGTGTATTTCTCACCAGAAATGTAAAAAAGTGTTTTTTGATTAAACAAGAAAGATTAGATTAGGTTAGATTAAAAAAGATTAGTTATCTTTAGTGAAGTAAAGGTTATACATTTCAACTACCATAAAGAATTGCAAAATTTCGGTATGTGTAGGGTTAAAGGGTGGAAATGTGCTGTAACTTGCAGTGGAAATTTCCACTGTGTGCTTTATTGGCAGAAGAATGAGCCATACCCATGGTAAGGGGTGTGTGTGTGTGGTCTTTTCATAAACACATTGGAATGCTGTGTCACATTATTTTCTCTTCCAGCCTTCTGACCAGTTTTTGTTTTTTGCCTTCCTGAGTTTTCTGGGATCACAATGCACACAAAGCTACTAAAACCTGTGTGACATTTGCCTAAGAACAAAGTACAGAATCATATTTTAGTCTGTTCTACTGTTTTTTCATACAGACACATTGTACTGTCTGTATTATTCTCCAGTCACATACTCATTCATTATTCATTCATCCTTTTTTGTTATTTAATATAGCTTTTTTTATTTTTTTAGTTCTTTAAAGCCAGCAATTAATTACAGACATGGGAGAAGCTGTAAGGCTTTTGGGACAAGTGTTATAATTCATGTCCATAAACAAGTAGTTCCTATGTTTCTAAACTAGTAATTGGTTAAAAGATACAAGAGAAAAGCTAGGAATACTTGGTGAAAAGTTGCTAAGGAAGTCCCACAAAGTTCAGTGTTGGAGCCTTGACTTTCTTCATTGATGCTTTAGAAAATGCATTGCATAGTGAAGTAACAAAGTGGATAGCATTATTACTCACAACAGTCAAGAGTAAAACTGGCTGCAAAAGAACTACAAAAATACAGGTCTGGGTGATTAAAGGACAGGCACAAGATAGGAACAGAATGGAAAGAAGTCCGTATGGATATGTAGAAATACTGTATTTAGATGAGCTTTTGACACTCAGGGAAAAAATCTTAGTTAATATGGACAGTTTTCTGAAAATATTAATTCACTGGGAATTAGAATGTGAAATAATGCTTTTAATTAAAACGATATGAATAAAGAAAACATGGGTTGTTATGCTCTTAGTAAGTTCATTTTGTGAATGAATCCTGAATACAGCTCACAGTCCATGTCTCACTGCTGAATAAAACATGCTGGAAACAAGAAGTACAAAGAACTAAGTGACAAGGATGGTGAGAGATACGGTTTCCACACAAAGAAAGCCTGAGCAGATCAGAACTTTTCATCTAAGAAAAGAAACAGCTCAGAGAAGTCATGAAATCATTGGGTGAATGAAAGTACGTATTTGCTGAATACTTATAAATAAGTATTTGCTGAATACTTATTCCAATTTAAACACTAGAGGGCACCAAAGAAAGCACCAATCAGCAGATCTGATAAGAGAAACACTTGCTCAGCGTGACATCTATTTCACTGAGCTATTTGTTGATACAAAGGGTTACCGTAGTCGATATTTAAGGGATTCAGAAGAGTGATGAAATTCAGTGAATGCTTGAATCCTCGGCAGCAGTGAAGCACTGCAGTGTTGTCTCAGGAAACATGCAAACACAGATGCCCAAGCTGGAGGCATGCCCTGTCTCACCGAGCCTTCCCCAAAGGGCTGCAGTGGATCACTGTACGAGGCAAACTCTAAGATGAGAAAAACCGCTGGGATCTCCCAGTGTGAAAAATTAATGTTCTTAACACTAAGCTTTAACTCATCTTACTGATAGCCAAGTAATGGCACTGAAAAGTTGTAAAGCCAAGACATCTGTCACACACTGAGAATTCATACAGAAATTGTAATTGTGTAAAACATGCAAGAGGAGAGATTTTTTAATACTAATCTAGCTGTATTAATCTTGCAACAAAGGATTTTACTGGAAGTGTCAGTTAAGAGCATAGTTAAGTGAATGAAATTTTAAAGCTCCCATTTAAGCTGCCTGGATCACTTTATGGTTAGTAATAGTCAATAATTATCTCTGTGTGCTTCTGTGTCTAACTAGATACACAGAGGTGCACAAACAGCCACTATCCTGTATTCTGAAGGACAACATGAATGGAAGTAACATTACAGATCAAGGAGTGTAAATGATAAAGCTAAGGCTCAGACTTCATGAGAGTTAAACATAATGCAGTTGTATTTCTGGATATCTTTTTTTCTCTTTGCACAACTTGATATCATATGTTTTTCAGGGACTTTGATTTGGCAAAATTGGTCTACAAGATTGAGAATATGAAAAATAACTCTGGTAGAGTCACATCCTGAGCACGGGACTTAAAAATCAAGTAGTCCATCTAGTACTGCACACTCTTTCCAGTTGCTGCTGGTGAGCTTTCAAAAGTTCTTTGAAAACCAATCTTTTGCACAAGCAAAAAACCACCATTTTTATACGGAGTTTGAGTCCAGCCCAAGTGGACAAGTTGCAAAGGGATATCTTGTAAAACAAAACTACCCACTTTACGAATATAGTAATCATTAGACAAACTGAGGTTTTTGAGGTTCTTTGAAAATAACGCAGAAAATTTTGACACATTCAAGACAGATAATCAGATAATTTCCACAGAATTAGGAGATTAAGTTTGCAAAGAAACTTGGAAAAGAGACAGCTAGTGCAAGAATTATGATTAAGCGCTGTAAAATCACAAATGCTATATGGAAGGTGAACCTGGAGTGACTGTTTAAAATGTCCTCTATTACTAAGAAAATACTAGCAAGAGATCACAAATCATCATGCAGAAGTCTTTAAACTGACAAAATATTTAATCATACAAAGAATGTTGTAACCAAATGCCACAGGGTTTTCTAGATAGAAATAGTATCAATTAAACATTAAAAACAATTAGAGTAAGTAATGGAAGAAAATAAATAAAAGCCTCTAAACACAAAGGAATGTTTTTAACTTCCATTCACAAGCCTCATATTGTCTGAAGTTGTACAGAGATATCAAAGAAAATACCACTATATTCCTCATTTTCTTGTGCAGTCTTCCCCTAAGCTGCTGGTTTTGGTCACATATAAGGTCAGGGTTCTGGGCTAGATGGAATTCTGACCTGACCTAATATAATATGAAAATGTTGTTTTCAGCTTGTCATAAAACATTTGGTTGTGCAATTTATGGAATAAAGATCAACTCAACAGGATTAAGCTCATATTTCTTTGAAGATGAAAGAGGAAGGAAAAAAAACATTTAATTGTACATGCATCTCTAATTAACTCTCAGGATATGCACTTACATATTTGAAGAATTTTGGGCTAAAGAAATTACTAAATATAGGAAGGCAAAATGGTTTGCTTTATTAGAAAAATATATAAAAAACTTTTTCTTATGAAGCTACTTGGTAGTGTTTAAAAGTGAGTCAGTGTATGACAGCGAAGGCTACATTTGAGCTTCTTTAAGGAGACAAGATCAAGAAGATTGTGGTAATCTATTCCATATTGTGATTTCTTTTCCAGAGTCAGAACTTCTTGCACATTTGGTAACTCAGGAAAGAAAATAAGTGTCTCTAACAGTTACAATTTTTCTGGTTTCTTGTGTCTAGGGATATATTTTGAATACAAAATATTCTGAAATTAAAGGAGGCATTTAGATGCACGCGCAGGCATTCTCTAGTATACCTGCTGTGAACTAATCTTCATCAGTTCTAAAGATAGTTGAATCTTTTGTAAGGAATAATCACTAGCCTTTGTTACCACCTATTGTAATTTGTAAATCCATTTTCTATCATTGATTGAAAAAGCTTATCAGTCAGCTGTCTTTTAGAAAGGAAAATACTAGCTTTGTGTCAGTAACAAATTATGAAGTCTTGCTGAACATGCTGAAACTACAAACCAAGCCAAGCAGAAATGCCCAGACCAGCGTTAAAGGAACAACTGGCTCCTTGGAGCAAGGCAGGTAGCAGTTGAAAGGCTCTTCAAAGGATCATGCATGGGTTTAAAAAATTTTTTTCCAAGCAAGAAATTACAGTAGCAAAACAACAAAACCATTTTTGCTGGATAGCCTTTATCTTGCATCTAACAAAAAACTACTGAACATGTTTTTAAACTAATTGCAATCCAAATGACATTCAGTGAAATTTACACAGATGTATCGGAACTACTAATGCTTCTGAAAAAATGTATTAATAATAAACTACTCATTAACAATGAAGAGTCTGACCCTTATTCATCCTTAGCATTGTTCTTTTAAAGATAGCACAGATTAAGTCTACTTTGTCACCTTTCTGTTTAAACAAAGGCTAAGAAAGAGCAATCTTACTGTGGTCAAAGCTGGATTCAAAAGGAAAAGTATACAAAATCCCAACAAAATACAGGCTTGTGAAGGTGTCACTGCTGAATGAACAGAAGATCACATGCATCTAGGACAGAAATTTAGATGGTCACAGAGAGTGGTGTTCCTTGTGTGGTCTCTGTTCCTGATGTGATCAGTCATCTCAGATGACATACATCTATATATGACGAAGAGACAAGACAGGGTACCTATAACTTGGCCTGGAAAATGTTAAGATTATGCAACAACAACATCCAAGTCACACAGGACATAACTAAGAAAATAACTATCTAACTTGAAAAAGTGTGTATCTTCTGCTTGACTTCAGTTCTAGTACTATGAGATGGGGAGCATCTTTCCATCCTCTAACATAATCCATAGTCAGCTTGGCTAGACTAATGGTAAGGAATAAATTGCCCTAATGAAGAAGAAAAGTATCAGGTAGGAGAGGCTGTAACTGTTGATAATCTGTCATTTATCTAAGTCCTTCCCCTTGGAAGTTCCACATCACGTTGCACGACACTACCAGCTTTCGCAAACAGAATTACCCAGGCACAGCAAGGTTTCTGCTGGGACACGGTGATGCTACCGTCAGATTTCTGAGAAAACTGAGTACTTCTGACTCACAGTTTACTAAATATTTTCTAAAATAACATATTAAGCCTTCTGTTTCTACTAAAGAGATTTCCACCATTCTTCAGATAACTTACAATTCATTTATATCTAAAAAATAAGGCAGAAATGTAACACAAAATAAGAAATCTGTTTTAAAAATCAAGGCTGCTATTAAATCTTAAAAACATTTCTGAACTGTTTAAAAGAGGGGTCAGAAGACATTATCTGTGGTAATCATATAGACTATAAAACAGTCTGAACAAATTGTTTCTCGTAGAAAACATGGAAAATTTACCCATGTTAGTATCAAAATTTTCAGCTTGAGTAAAAGAAGTGATATATAACACTGGGGAAATTGCATATATTTACACTACTGAAGCACTGGTAAACAAAACATCACTATGTTTTTATCTTTTAAACAGAGATGAACTAAAAATACTCTTTTACTGAACAATACTTTCTGATTGGCAATTTTCTGACGCTTTGCAGAAGTACACAGTTCCAAGAAAACAAATAGGTTCTTTGCTTCTGTGTGAACGGATACCTTTTCCAGGAAATGTTTTCACTGATTACCGGTAGCCAGGATCACAGGCCTAACACCTAGTCATTGTATTGCTCAAATGCATACTTCATATCTCATTTCTGATGTCACAAGAAGAGATGGGATTTATTCTGGAAAGTAACTTTGTTGATATCATTCGTTACATTTACCTAAAATTGGCACTTTGATGTTTTGGAGACTGAGACAGGAAACAAATGTGTTATGAGTTGCTGGAATTTGGAAGCTTTAGATACATTGTGTGTTTCTCCTTGAATGTGAAGACTTTGGTCCTTTATGGTATCATCTTCTAAACTGATCTGATTTTTTAAAAAACAGCTATTATAATAAATATAAGCAAGACTATCACAAATATTTTTAAGGAAAGATGCAATTAACAACTAGAAAAAAAGTTTCTCTAGGAAACAAAGATTTTAATGAATTCTAAAAATTCACATCTTATGACATGTACAGTGACAGATTCTAGTTAAGGCCAACTTTTTTACCAAAAGGTCGGAGACAAACAGGAAACAGAAAAACAGGAGTTAGGGCAGAGTAGAAGCTCTTAACTACTTGTCATAATGAGAAAACATTATTTATACTGGGTAAACTTGGAGATGACAAGCATGACTACCTAGATTAGATTTTCTGAATCTTTTAGATAATTGAAATAAGATATTAAAAAAATCTAAAACAGATGACACCTGAGACTCATTGCTTTTAAAAGGACACAAGCACTTCAAGAAAGAATTACAAAAATTGCCTAAATAGCTTAGAATCCGTGCCTGTCTTTACTGTATTGATTGTTCAAGGTCTCTATCAGTAACATTGATATTTATTTCTCATCCAATCACATGCTCTCTAACCAGACAAGTTCTAACCTTTTCTGTACTAGAGAGATAGACAGTATCATATTTTTCTGAATTCAAAACATGCCACAAATATAGTCATCTCATGTATTATTCACTTTGTATGTTTTATTGTTTACTAAACAATTCGTGGGGTTGGTGGATGAAGGAGAGCAGTGGGTGTTATAGATCTGAGTTTCAGTATGCCTTTTAACACCATCTCTCTAAATATCCCTATAGACAAATTGATGGAGTGCAGACTAAATAAGCAGACAGAGAGATGGACTGAAAACTGACTGAACTGCCAGATTCAAAGGGATCACTGTCACAGACTCCATCTGGAAGCCAGTCACTTCACCCTAGGGGTTGTACTGGGACCAGTATTGGAGCAAGTCCAACAAAGTGCCACAAAGTTGATTAAAGGGACTGGAGTGCCTGAATACAAGGAGAGGTGGAGAGAGGAGGGACTGCTCAGCCTAGGGAAGAGTAAGCTCAGGAGAATCAACGTGTATAAATACCTGAGGGAAACAGAAACAATGATGAAGTCAGTCTTCTCAGTAGATGCCCTGTGACAGAACAACAGGCAATATACATAAACTGAAACAAAGGAAATATTGTTTAACCAGAAGAAAAAACTTTTTTGCTGTGTGATTGAATACCAAAACAACTTGCCCAGAGAGATTGTGGAAACTCCATCTTTAGTAACACTCAAAACCAGAATGCACACTGTGCTGGGCAGCCTGCCCTAGCTTGACCCTTCTCTGAACAGTGAGGCTGCACTGGACAATCTCTAGAGGTTCCCTTCCTACCACAACTATTCAATAAATCTGTGATTTAATTCAGGTCATCAAACAGAGTTAGAAGATTTCCGTCATGCTTCCCTAGTGCGACACTTGGAAAAGGAGGATCTTCTACTTTCTTGATATGCTTTTTTCAAAAGCTCAGGAGTGATTGCCACCTGCAATTCGTTAACTGAATAAACAACACTCAATAATATAAAACATATGCTTTTCAAGAGCAAATTTGAAAAAAATCTTTCTAATAAAAATGCTGTCTATCAGCATAATCTTCAAGCAGTCTGACAAGTTGCCCAATTCTTTCATGTTTAGTGCCTTTTAAAACTACTCCCTGTTGTGCAGCTGTTTGCTGTCTGTTTTGTCTTGCCAGCGTTACTCTCCTTGCCCACAATTCAAAGACATGCCATGCAGAGCACAACATTTTTATGACATTAATAATTATCATTGTTTATTATTTTATCTTGCCTGAGTGTGCCAGATACTTCTCAGAAAATATATCACAAAAACACATGGGCCTGCCATTATCTCATCTTTAGTCTTTACGAGTAACATGGCACATTTTCTTTTTGCCATAAAAGATATTTGGTGGTACAGAAACAGCACCTTCCTATGACTGTGAATTTACTTCCCTTATCAGGTAGAAAACTCAGGACCAGTACACAATTCTCCTGTAAGCAGTCACCATATGCAAACACAGCTATAGACTGGAGAAATACAAAGAACAGTCATTTTACCCCTTCACTGAAAAGCAACAAGAGAAGCACAAATGCCCATTCATTCTCCCCTCTCTAACCCTCGGCACACTACGTGTGAAGAACATCTGAGTTACCATGTAATATGGGCATTGCCTTGTTCAAGGAGATTCCAGTCTTATATCAAGGCTATGTTTGATTGCTGTTTATTTTTTTCTGAAAAGCAGAGTTCCCCATTCAGTTAAACAGCAAAACTCTTCCAAGTATTCTTACCATATTTCCATTAGGTCTCTTTTGCTTTTGACATGATACGGTGCCCTGGTCATAATGTACAAAGAAAAAAGTTTTCAATTTGTTATTTTGACCCATCTTCTGGACAATTTTTCGCATACTTTGATTTCCTTTTCTCTAGAAAATACAAGTTATTGTCTTCTTTCCCTATTTGTGAAACTCTACTATTTCCTCTTTTTATTGAGATATTGACTTCATTACTCCAAGTACTCCTGAAATATCCCTGCTGATGGCAAGTAACAACCTACTACAGTCTTCATTAGATTGCCATGGTAATTCAATTTGTATTTGTTTATCGTGCTTACTAACAGTATCTCAATATCCCCTCATACTTGTCACTTGTTTTGTATTGTTAGTTTTCTGTCAACCATTTTTGGAGGAATATAGTTTCTGCAATGCACAGTGGACTCATGGTTCGAGAACAAGCCCTATTGTCATTAAGGTAATGCTGTTATTAATTACTCATTTCTTACAAAGTAAGTAAAAATCGTTATTATAGATCATAGAATCCTAGAATGGCTTGGGTTAGAAGGGACCTCAAGGATCATCAAGTTCCAACCCCTGCTGCAAGCAGGGTTGCCAACCACTAGGTCTAGTACTAGATTAGGTTGCCCAGAGTGCCGTCCAACCTGGCCTTGAACATCTCCAGGGATGGGACATCCACAACCTCTCCAGTCAACCTGTTTCTGCACCTCACCACCTTGTCAGAGAAAAACTTTCCCCTGACATCTAATCTAAATCTACCCTCCCCCTTTGTCCTATCACTATCTACCCATGTAAAGAGTTGATTTCCCTACTGTTTATAATCTGCCTTTAAATACTGGAGGGCTGCACTGAGGTCTTCTGGCAGCCTTCTCTTCTCCAGACTGAACAAGCCCAGCTGCCTCAGCCTGTCTTCATAGGAGAAGTGCTCCAGCCCTCTGATAATCTTCATGGCTCTCCTCCGAACCCTCTGCAACAGCTCCACATCTTTCCTGTGTTGGGCGTCCCAGACCTGGACACAGTACTCCATATGGGGCCTCACGAGGGCGGAGTGGAGAGGGACAATCACTTACCTGTCCCTACTGGCCACCCTTCTTCTGATGCAGCACAGGATACCATTGACCTTCTGGGCTGCAAGAGCACACTGCTGGCTCATGTTCAATCTTTCATCCACCAGGACCCCTAAGTCCTTCTCAACAGGGCTGTTCTCAAGCAGTTCTTCTCCCAGTCTGTATATCTGGGATTACTCTGACCTAAATGCAAGACCTTGCACTTTTCTCTGTTGAACCTCATTAGGTTCACACAGGCCCACCTTTTGAGTTTGTTGAGGTCCCTCTGGATGGCATCCCTTCCTCCTAAAGTGTCAACTGCACCACTCAGCTTGGTGTCATCAGAATGCTTGCTGAGGGTGCACTCGATCCCATCATCTACATCATTAATAAAGATGTTAAAGAGTACCAGTCTCAAAACAGACCCCCGAGCAACACCGCTCATCACCAGCCTCCACCTGGACATAGATCCATGGACCATAACCTTCTGACTGTGAAGCAATTGCTTCCAAGCAATTCCTTATCCACTGAATAGTCCACCCTTCAAAGACATATCTCTCCAATTCAGAAATAAGGATGTGTTGCGGGACCATGCCAAAGGCCTTGCAGAATTTATTAATATCAGTAAATGTAATGAAAGTTTTTACCTTTCTACAGTAATAAAATGGATAATAGCACAAAGTAATAAATCCAAAAACTGACTTTCACTATTAAGCACGAGATCTCCTCTTTCCCCAAAACCCCGAGAAATACCATGTTTTACCAGAAGATGGTGCTTATGTGCCGTTAAACAAGAATAACGTAGTCCTCAAACTTCAACAAAGTTCCCGCACAGTATGACAGAAAACAAAACAATCATTTATAATTCTTGCCCTTCTTTTTGAAAAGATGGACTGAACTGTGAACATAAGGAATCAATACCTTTCTTCCACAGCAGATAACTTTTCCAAGTTTTTAAAACTGGACTTTCATCTCATTATGCACGAAGATTGACAGTGAAATAGGTTTGTAGTCCTGACAAATATTAGTCCTTGCACAAAGGAATAAGGAATAATTTAGATTTTTTTTTAGAAGTAGAGAACATGTAAGATGGTGTACCTACAGATTATTTAAATTTGCGTTCCTAAATACCTGACTAGAAGCTGCAGTTTTGATGACTGATTTTTGCTATTTTTAAAGAGCAACATCTTCATTTATACAGCATCTTTCATGCTACAGAAACTCACTATTTTAGAGGATTTTGTACCTAATATTTAAAGTTACAGAAGTTCTATTTAGAAAGCTGATTTGGAGGAGTAAGGATTGTATCCTTCCCTTCTGCTACAAGGTGCTTGTAAATTCTTGAAAACTGTATGTCTTGGTCTGAAACTGTTTGCTAAGACTGCTTTAAATAAATGGTCTCATTCACTGATTTCAAATACAGGACTCTTCTGTCATGTCTGTGCCTTCACACACTTGCTGCTAGCTTAGCGTACAACACCTTCAAAGATAGTCAAACTCGAAAGCTACACTGGTATGTAAAACAGCATGATGCATAGCAGTGCTATGGTCGCCCCAGTTTTCCTGGCCATATGCCCTACTTCTTACACTGTAAGCGTGTGACCCTCACTGCAGACTGCTATGTCCTGCTCAAGTTCTCTCCTGTGTAAGCGCATTCGGCTGAGTTTGTAGATTAGATTGCAACTCAGTGATGAATCAGACAGACACCTCTCCGATCTCAATAGAGTCTGCCTCTGCCTTTTGCTCCAAGATACAATCATTATTTTGTGAACATGAATTAAAGTATTTTAAAAAACTGGAATTGGGCATTGTGTGGCAGAGGCCTTGGACGTCTGAACTGAAAAAGGAATGGGTATCCGCAAAATGAACAGTGCTTCTAGCCCTGTATTGTTTGTTTCATATGCATAAGTAATAAAGGGAGTCATTTTCAAACCTGGTCTGGTAGAAGGACAAAGAACAAAACGAACATGCTTCATGAGAGAGAAAAATTGCATTTACCTGTGCTGTCTTCGTGTTCCTCGCTTTTGTTTATCTCCCAGAACTAGCTCTACCTCTTTTAAACTCTATTTTTAAAAGTTCAAATTACTGAAAGAAATCTACACAAACCTTGCCTCCTTTCTCCTTAGGAGGGCTTTTGTGTTCTCTTTCATCCCTTCTCTATGGAGCTCAGAATCACGGTATCTTTTTCCGAGTGCTTGTCTTCCTTGAAGGAACAGTGTGAGGTTTCCTGCAGAAACAGTCTCAGCAGATGCTCCAGATTTTTAGCCTGATTTCTTGAGGAAACAGTGCTCACAAGAGACCACATCGTCTTCGTACAAGTGTCTTTGTGAGCCTAAGATTCTCTTCTTTTTAGACTTTCTAGTATCTGACACAACATAAATTTCAACTAGACCTTTTCCCACAGTACAGGCATTCCTGGTATTTTTCTTTCGTTTTCTGATGTCTGATAAGATCTGAGCTAGAAGAGTAACCTCAGTATAATTCACTTAGATGGTTAGCAAGACAGTGCATACAGGAAACTAGGCTTCACTACTTGCACCACTCATTGAAATACTTCCTGGTCCACAGAATTGCTCCAATATCTCTGGCAAGGATGTGACACTGCCTTTCATGCCACTCTTTGACCCAGTGCCTGAAAATCCAGCAGTGTGACCTGGAGGCCAAAAATGCCGATAGTACCCTGGAGTGCATTACAAAGAGCATGGCCAGCAGGTTAAGGGAGGTGGTCTCCCCCTCTACTCTGCCCTGGTCGAGCCTCACCTGGAGTATTGCGTCTGGTTCTGGGCTCCCCAGCACGACAGGGATCTCTTAGAAAGAGTCCAGTAGAGGGCAGCAAAGATGATAAAGGGCCTGGAGCATTTCCCTTAGGAGGAAAGGCTGAGTGAACTGGGTGTGTTCAGCCTAGAGAAGACAAGACTGAGAGGGGATCTTATCACTGTCTATAAATATCTAAAGTGTGGGAGGCAAAGGGACGAGGGCAGATTATTGTCAGTGGTGTGTGGTGATAGGACAAGGGGCAATGGCAAAAAATTGGAACACAGGAAGATCTGCACAAACGCATGCAAGAACTTCTTCACAGTGAGGATGACAGAGCCTTGAAACAGGCTGCCCAGAGAAGTTGTGGACTCTCCTTCCTTGGAGATATTCAAGACCCATCGGGATGCCTACCTGTGCGGCCTGCTGCAGGGAACCTGCTTAGGCAGGGGGGTTGGACTCGATGATCACCAGGGGTCCCGTCCAACCCCTACAATTCTGTGATTCTTTGAATGTAGAGTTACTCAGCCCACAGAGAGCTAAGGACTTGCTGCCTTACCTATAGAAGCATACTGGGTTTCTTCTAAGAAAAGATGTGAACCACAGATGCTGATTTTTATGAGCATACACACAAAATACTGAACAAACCAAAATCACACATATGCCCTCTGAATAAAATGCAGTATTTTAGAAATAAGGGCTTTTCCATCCTAATATGTCCCATGAAGACAAACGTGCTTGCTCTGTTTAACTGTAAATTTTTGACTGGATTCTTTCATCTGCAGTTCTGAGAGTCTTCATGGTGCAAAGCAGCCATTCAGCAGCAACTTGTAGTTTAGAAGACAGACACCTACTTCATGTGTTCACATTTTCTACTGACTTTACCTGCTGTTAATGCTACATTTGCCTAGTACTTTTACAGTTCTTTTTCATTTTCCAGCACTCTGCATATATTAACTAATGTAATCCCTTTAATCCTCTTAACTAATCACTTAAGTAGAGTCATAGAGTCATAGAAACATAGAATATCATGAGTTGGTAGGGATTCACAAGGATCATTGAGTCCATCTCCTGGCTTCATGCAGGACCATGCTGTCCAAACACTTCTTGAACTCTGCTTTAAATAAATGTCTAAAGTGTTGAACACCTTCCCAGTTGACTTCAGTGGACATTAGATCAGGTCTGCCATGTGCAGTAAGAATGTGTGTTTAAAATCAGTATCATTTGTTTAGATTTGCCTTAAATATATCACAGAATCACAGAATTGTAGGGGTTGGAAGGAATGTCCAGAGATCATCAAGTCCAACTCACTACCCTGGGGAGCCTGTTCCACGCCCACCACCCTCTGGTGAAGAACCTTTTCCAAACACTGAACCTGACCCTCCCCTGGCGCAGCTCCATGCCATTCCTTTGGGCCCTGTAGCTGTCACCAGAGAGAAGAGATCAGCACCTTCCCTGCTGCTCCCCTCCTGAGGAAGCTGTAGGCCACCATGAGGCCTCTCCTCGGTCTCCTCTGGGATGAACAAAACAAGAGATCTAAGCTGTTCCTCATACTCTGTGCCCTCTGGACCCTTTACCACCTTTATAGCTCTTCTTTGGATGCTCTCCAGCAGTTTTATGTCCTTCTTACACTCTGGCACCCAAAACAGCAGCCAGTGCTTGAGTTGAAGCCACACCACAGAGCAGAGTGGGACAATCCCTTCCCTCGCCTGGCTGGCAGTGCTGGGCCTCGTGTATCTCAGGGTATGGCTGGCCCTTCTGGCTGCCAGGGTACACTGCTAGCTCACGTTCAACTTGCCATTGATCAGATCCCCCAGATCCCTTTCCACAGGACTTCTCTGTAGCCTCTCATCTCCCAGTCTGTACATATATCCAGATTTGTAGAGTAACAGGTGCAGAATCCGGCACTTGTTCTTGTTGAACTTCATGTGGTTGGTGGTTGCCCAGCCCTGCAATTTATCAAGATCTCTTTTTAAGGCCTCTCTGCCCTTGATGGAGTCAACAGCTTCTCCTAACTTAGTGTTGTCCACAAACTTAGTATACGCTTGAGTCTTGCATCTAGACTATTTATAAAAATATTGAAGATAACATACCCTAAAATGCAGGTCTGGGGAACTCCACTAATGACTGGCCACCAGTCTGAGGTAACTGCATTTACTATAACTCTCTTAGCCTGACCCATCAGCTAACTGTTCACCCATTACATTATGTATTTTTCTAGCTGTATGCTGGATATATTGTCCAGAAGGATACTGTGAGAAACAGTATGGAAAGCTTTGCTGAAATCTAAAAAGACCACACTTACTGGCTTCCCTTGGTCAGCTAAGTGAGTAACCTTGCCATAAAAGGCGACTAAGTTCATTAAACAGGACATTCCCCTCATGAATCCATGTTGGCTGTGACGAATGACTGCATTGTCTTTCAGATGTTTTTCAGTAACTCTCAGAATAATCTTCTCCAAAATTTTACCAGGCACTGAAGTGAGACTGATGGGCCTCTAATTACCAGGGTCTTCTTTCTTGCACTTCTTGAAAACTGGGACAACTTTTGCCAGCTTCCAGCCAACTGAGAACTCTCTGAATTCCCAAGACCACTGAAAAATAATTGAGCTCACAATGACATCAGGCAGTTCTTTGAGTATCCTGGGACGAATCCCATCAGGTCCCACAGATTTACATGGATCCAGCTGCAGAAGCAAATGCTGCACAAGTTTGGGGCTGGCTGAGAGTTTAACATTCCTGCAAGTCAGGGTCCTCCAGCTCTGGGGGTCCCATGGCCCATCACTGGTGCTCAAGACACTTTAAAGCAGTGGTATATTTATAACGCAGCAATCTGCTTTATGTAGTGTTGAGATTTTTACTTTTTGTGAAGAACTGTATTGTCTTTTCTTCTTAATTTCTGTGTACTCTCTTTCTCACAGAGTGCCGTTCTCTCATAGTGAAGCACTTATAAGTACTTACAAGTAATCTGAAGGCTTACGCTCTGTCCCTTGTTCTGGGGGTTTCTAACTTGTGTAAAAGGAATAACATTTACTGTGTATACTCAGTTTTTTTAAGGACATAATTCACTGCTTGCCTGAGAAAAGGGTAAAATCACATACCTGCTACTAAGCAGGTCCTAGTAAAATACGATCTTGTTCTCCTTCAGACACGAGAACAGGCTGTAGCAATTTCTGGTCAACAGTAATTGAAGAGAATAGTAGGGCTCATTTGAAGTTTAATCCAGGAGGATCACTGTAACAGCACTAGTTCCAGTGTGCTGGCAGTGTTTCTGTCCTCGGCATGACCTTGTCTTCCTATTCCATCTCAGCATCAATGCAAGCAGTCCCTGAGGACAGACACTCCCTAATCCACCTTCAGAAGGTTAGAAGGATTAAATAATAGATGTAAGATTTATTTACAGGTAACTGGGATGCTACAATATTACCTTTCTGTGCTACATGGTTCAAAAGGTCTTAGAAAATACCAGGCGACAAGACTGGCAACTAAAGGAGGTAATTTAAGAAGTCTATCTAAAAAGGAAGGAAATAGGTTGGGGCTTTTTTTTAAGTTGAAACACAGTTCCTGTTAAGTCAACTGCTTTAGTGAGACTAGCTATTCATTCTGGTAAAGAAACATTGCCTGCTTTTAAATGTAGCCCTATATTGTGCTTTTACAGGTTGAAGAAATACAATTGAAGTTCATATTCTACTACTTAGAATTTACCCCCTACTTTTGATGAATGAATCCGCACACTATTCTTTTAGACAACAAGTCTAAAAGACTTTAACCACTTTGCTCAATATGCACATTTTTGAGGAAAAGAAGTACCATTTTATCAACAGAATTCTTGTACACTGACATCTAGCTTCAGCTCCACTCAGAACACTACAACAGGCACAACAAGTCAGAGTGGGAAAGAGCAGGATGCTGGCAAAGGGCATTTTTGCTTGATCTTTCCATCTTCCTAGCTTTCATCTATGACCACTGCTGGAGACTAGAGTTTGGGGTTTGATGGACACCTTTGCTGTGACCCAGAATGGTCACTCTCATGCACTGATGTGGTGGTTGTTACTGTTCAGGAACGAAGATTTGATTAGGTACAGCTTAGCAGACATGAAGCTGCACTGCAGGATGCTGGTCTTTGATACAGATCAGACACTGGGTTTTGCCTCAGCTGTGTAGTTTACAATACTTTTAACCGCTGGTCAGTAAAAATGAAGGTTATATGTTTGGGAGGCTTACATCAATCCATGACATTGTCATAAGAACAATCAGGAGTCCGGTGAGTGGTGCCCTCTACTGTAATTTGAGATGTCATAGAATCATAGAATTGTAAAATGTTTTGGGTTGGAAGTGACCTCAAAGATCATCTTGTTCCAACTCCCTGCTGTGGGCAGGGCTGACACCCACCAGATCAGGTTGCCCATGCCCTGTCCAGCCTGGCCTTGATCACTTCCAGGGATGGGACATCCACAGCTTCTCTGGACAGCCTGTGCCAGTGCCTCACCACCCACTGGGAAAGGAATTTCTTGACATCTAACCTACATCTCCCCTCTTTCAGTTTAAATCCATGTCCCCTTGTCCTATCACTATCTACCTGTGTAAAAAGTTGGTTCCCTTCCTGCTGATAAGCTCTTTTCAAATATCGAAGGCCACAATGATGTCTCCTCAGAACCTTCTCTTCTCCAAGCTAAACAAAGCCAAATCTCTCAGCCTTTCTTCATAGGAGAGGTGCTCCAGTCCTCTTATCATCTTAGTGGCCCTCTTGGACCTGCTCCAACAGCTCCACATCCTTCTTGCGCTGGGGGCCCCAGCCCTGGACACAGTACTCCAGATGGCGCCTCACAAGAGAGGGGAACAATCCCTTCCCTGTCCCTGCTGGCCACCTCTCTTTTGATGCAGCCCAGGATACTGTTGGCCTTGCAGAAGGCCAATGGTGTCCTGGGCTGCAAACCTAAGTCGCTATGGGAAACTAAGTTTATGTATGTCAACAGAACTTAAAAGTAATATAGCCTACAGTACATAGAAGGATGTTGGTTGATTGTACCCACTCCTAGTTGTGTCAATTTTTGCAATATACGTTTACTGAACAACTGAATACAGGAGAGAAAAAATAGATATAATTAAAAAATGGAGAATTAACAACTATCTCAAAATAAAAAGATCTGGAAAGTTGCCACACACATGGTTCTCACACTCACCTTTTCCTAAAGAGACTTCTGAGGTATTTGATCTATTCATCTACATACTGAATGGAATAAAGCTGAGATACATCTTTAGACATATAAAGTTATCTGCAATAACATACACTGTCAGAATTAGAGGTGTTTAACAGAAGTAAATTAAAGAGAACACCTATGGAAACAGAAAATCATGGGAAGCTTTGGAAAGATAAATATCGTAAAAGGAACACCGTTATACTGCCTGGCTTAGTGTTGTGTTTAGAAAAATACTTTCCAGTGCAGAGGAAGCATAATGCTTCATCTCTTGATTAAGATGACTAAAACTTCCAGCATTCAAGCAGCAAGAGGTAATATTGAAAGGGCCCTACAATAGCTGTGATCCTCTGTCTCTCTTTATCTTGCATCACTGGTGTGACACATTCATCACTTGTTTGAATGATGTATTTGAATTGCTTTTATTGCAAGCATTTGCTGCCTCCACTCAACAGCTCAGTTCCCATGGTGCTGTGTACTTCCTTAAAAGATGTTTCATACGTACAGTACCACGTGTTTCTGTGGTTGCTATAGTAATGAAAGTGTTCTTCTTTTACAAAACCGTAGAGTGAAAAACCAGGATACAAAACATGAAGACTATGCAGATGTGTAGTAAGTTTATTTCTGGGTGATTTGGGCTAATTCAGTGACAGATATTTCAGTTGACTCCCCTTCTGTTTAATAAAATGAAACTGAAGTAACACAAGGAAAATAATGTCTCTAACTGGACAACAGAATTTCTGCATATTTCATTTATGCCAAAGAAAAACGCTTCAGTAACTGATTAGAAAACTAGTACCTAATATCTGTATTTTCCGGTATGATATACACATCCCATTGTTTTCTTTATTATTAATATATCTTTATTAGTGTTTTTACTGAACAATGGCAGTGTGGCTATTGGCATCCAAATCTAGAACAGAAAGCAGTCCCTGCACTATAAAACTATATTCTGAAGCCCAAATACCCCACCCACAAGTGCACAGTGCCTCTTACCAAATTCTACGAATGCACAGAAGAAGAGAGCCAAGAGGGATACAGTATTTTGGGGAAAGTGCAAATAGCAAAAACAGCAAAGAAGAAACTGCCATGGACACCAAAAAGACAGAAGCATGAACTGAAATTAACAAAACAAGATCTATTTGGGGAACCACAAGTTAACCCACTATGGAAGTAATGAAGCACATCACACACATACATTATTATATACCTCGTATACAAACACACTGAAACATGTGAAATACAGTTCTATACACAGAAAGCACAGCAGCACATACATATGGAAGAGAGCAATGAGAAGAGGGGTCAAGGCAGACAAATCTGATAACAGATAGGAAATGAGCTATGAGCGTGCAAGGAGACATGGCTAGAAATATCCTCTTCTTCATATTTGCCTGAGTAGTGCAATAAATCCTTTTTCATCTGCTGGAAACAGCTTTTTCCAACTGTAAAGCTCCTGGAAATGTTTTCAAGGATCTAGAAATACATGGCCTACACTTCATACTGTTAGATTTCTATTACTCCAGTCTCAAGGCCATTCAAATCTTTCCATAGGATTTTAATTTATGTCACATGCATCCCCGTCTCGGCAGTGCGTGTAGACATTACAGAGGTTCTTGCCTATATTTTAAGGTCTTAAATTATTATATAAAACAGAAATCATATGAGAAATTAGATGAAAACTAAGACCACAGAGGCTATGTGAGCTAGCGTGTGATATAGCAAGTTTGTAATTAAGCCAAGACATGATCCCAGATCACCAGTGTCTCATGGCAATGCCTAAACCGCAAGACAGTGCTTTGGAAGTGGGAGAAATGCTGAACCAGACAGTTCCTAACACCATAGCATTACAGACATGGCAATCTTGGTGTTCTTTTTTACCTCATAATGACATAAATGGTCACAATTTTCCTTGTAGCAAGTGTTAAACACGCAATAACACATAAAAACATTCTCATTTTTTAGGTATCACAAAATACTTCTTCTGCTTATTTAAAGAATAATGGGCATGTTGCTCATTTAGTAATAGTTACAGAACTTAGTACGTACTAATCAAATCCTGCTTGACAAAAAGAATTAGTATTTTCCTTGTGAGCTTTTCCCTGGTATTTATGAATATAGTATCTGAGTTGTTCATGAATGTTAATTAAGTTTTGAAACACTGGTGAAATGAGTGTCACAGATATCACTTCATGGATACAGTAAAGTGGTAGAGTAGAAAGATTATTTAATAATTCTGGCAATTTCTCTGAGGCATGCATTCTTCCTAATCTTTTCTTGAAAGCAGATGTGAAAAAGCGAACAACTAACAGTGAGCCCCTGAGTTTCATCATGGGGTTCCCATTCTTCCTTTTTCTTTGTTTTCTTTTTTTTTTTTTTTTTTTTTTTTTTTGTTTTAAACCATGAGAACAAGAATTTCAGACTTACAGCTAAGTAACTGCACTAGAAGAGTAACTCTCATCATTAGAAGCTGCATAATAAGAATTCCTAGTAAGACCCTGAGAAGAACAAAGGCAAGCTGCTACTTGGCCAGATGCACAGACAGTTTTTGAGAGAGGAATGATCAAACACAACATCTGGGCATGAATGTTCTTTAATGAATTCTTTTCCACATCTGTTCTCTCTATATTGCATTATGCTAGAATGTGATAACTGGACGCTACTCCCTTTGCTTACTCCATCTTTCACAAATTGAATGGGGTAACCTTTTGTTCTCTCTCTTTCTTTTTCTCCATGTTTGGACTTAAAAGGCTTAAGAATGCTGTGACCAAAACAAAAAGGAAATAAATTCACTCACTTGTTTTACCATCTATTTTATCATTACCAGTAAAATTCCTAAGTATCAGTCAAATCCCATCCTCTTTTCAGATCTTATCTTGTCTTTTTGTTCCAGTCAAATCCGTTCTGCTTTTTATACTAAACTTTGCCAGATTTCTCTCTTTTGACCTGCAGCTCACATCCGCATCCTTATCTGTGCCTTTGATCAGCCAGTTTTAGACATCTGCCAACTCACTCTGAGTGCAGTTCCATGAAACACACCGAACTGCCACCGAAAAGGAGACATCCACAATGTCTACACTTTATTCTGCCCCTGGGCTACGTCCTCCTTCCACGTACTTCATGTTGGAATTGGCACTTGTTGGATCACTTGAACAATCACTTCAGTCTCCTCATGTGATTACGAAGACTAAATCAGTAGAAAAAGCTGCGTAGGAGTTTTGGTTTCAGCTGGGACAAAGTTGATTTTCTTCAAAGTGTCTAGTATGATGCTGTGTTTTGGCTTTGGGAGAAAAACAATGCTGATAACATACCAGTGTTTTAGTTGCTGTTGACTGTAGTGCATTAAGCAAGGTAGCTAAGGGAAGCATCCCCAGTGTCAAGGCAAAGGATATAGCAATGCATTTTACGCAGGAAGGGCAAGATGGAGAAGCAAGAAGGGTCTGGGGTTTATGGGAGGTGGCACAGATGATCTCTGTCACATTGGGCTCAGTTTCCTAAGGAATTGCAGCTTAAATCTTGCTTGTATCTGTTTACTTGAGCATTTTTTAGTCTCACTTCTAATCAGTTCCCAGTCCATAATGCTCCCCACACCAAATTTACCGATCCTTCTGCCCCTCTGGCCTTGGCAAGCTAATGCTCAGCTCCCCATACCACTCCCAGTTAGACTCTTGTTCCCACTGTGCACAGTGGACACTGCACACATCTGAGCACAGGAGAGACTCTGCTGCTTCTAGCATTTGCTTGCCTGCAACTGAACTAGCCCACAAGCAGCTGGAAGTAACTACACCAGAGGGAGGTTTTGTCCCTGGGCTATGTAGCATGCACAGCTGTGTTTTCAGAGTGACGTGTGCAGGCTGGCCAAGATCAAGAACTGAGAGAGGTTGTCTCCATCAGTCTTCTGATTAAGGTGCTGAACTCTTAACAAGTCTTAGAGCACATTCCAAGTGAGATGATTCAAAGTGTAACTTGGCTGTGTGAGGGTAGAACTCCACAGGAATAACTATAAGCACACTCTGCCAAACTGCAAATACCATAGTAAAGAGATGGTAGGGCTTTTCAAGGTGACGGTTGATAAATATCTTGCTTTAATTTTAAAGCAAAAAGGTTTTTTTGCATCCACGTGGAAGCAACACATACAAAAAACATTCCTTCAAGTATTCAATTTATGGCAGATGTTCAGTCAGAAAAAGTGAGTTAATGCTTGGTAAAGTTATAAGCGATTGAAGATAGATTCTTATAAAAATGTCAGCTAGCATTCATAGAAGAAATTGCAACCAGCCCTACCTTTAATTACTGTTGTGTGCATTACACCTACAGGGTTGTGTGTTTTCCTACAAGTTTACACAAGCTACAGTCCATGTCTTGCAAGTTTGAGGAAACAAGCCTCAGAATTATCTGATAGGAGAAAGAAATTCCACGAGTTAGTTTGGGATGAGTACTTACATGCACAAAAACCTACTACGAAGTTTTAAAAAAAGGTCATCTTCATGGAAGTCAGGATTATCAACATTTGTAACAGGACTGTGTGAATCAATTAAGTCGGATAGGGATAAGTAAATTATAAATGCCTAAAATGTATTTATAAATGCATTTATAATGCAAGAACTAGAAATGTAGGTGACAGGCAAAAGTAAAGTAACATGATTTTACAGGGAACTTGAAAGTTTAATTGTTTTGAATGATGTAGAAGACTACAGTGTACATACTTAAAAGTGTTGTTTTACTACTAAAGGAATCTAGCATAAAACCGTTTGTATAGCATACTGAGACAGCAAAAATTTTAGACTTACTTAAAACCAGATCTGCCTCCAATTTTTAATATCCAACATTCAATATGATCTGTAAAACCAGTACATCTATGTAAGTGGTTACCTCTATTTTTGCCTTGTGTTTAATGAAGTTTGTTCGTTCCTATAGGTTTTGTTTACAGAAGCTAGCAGTGGCATGTAATCTACACACCAATGACAGTATTTTTTGTACATGCGTAAATGAAAGGAGGACTCCACTGGTAGATCTCCGAAGTTTTTTGACGTCATTGGAAGCTAAGGAAGGTAAGGCCAATATTGACTGATTATGAAAATCTTAGCCTGAAAACTGTTTTCACCCTTGGGTTTTTTTCTTCACTAATATGGCAGAACTTTATGCCAGCATGGTGTAAAGTCAGTCTGCGGAACTGAGTAATAGACCCTATGGTTCACTGAACACACAGAAAAGAAACCATTTTGGATAGACAAAAATGATTTATTAACTACAGATAAAGTGTTACTCCTTGCTTTAAAACCACAAACCAAAACCAGAAAATCCCCAAATACATGACATTACTGCTAAAATTTTTCTTACTTTGATTAACTTGATTCTGCATCTCTCTAAAAAAGATGAAGATAAAAAGATCAGTAACAGCAAGCAGTGCTATTGATCATGAACTTGAACAAAAAATAAACAACTTAAACTTGTCTTTTTTTTTTTGGGGAAAGTGACAGAATTGTTCATATGATCTACACATCCTCTGTTAAAAGAGAAAATGTTATCCAATGTGGCCAAAATAAATGCTGTCTACCTTCTTTTGAATTCTTTTTTGGGGAAAAAAAAGGATGGTATGAGACACTTCTAATATCAGTTAGTTGCTTTTTTTAAAACATAATTTATTTAGAAGTCTTTATTAGTTAAGTGCAATAAGACCAAACTGTATCAAGCAAATTCTTGCTCACAATTCTCTTTCCAGGTAGTATACAGAAATGAAATACTATCCACTTGCATGGTTGTATCTCCTGATTTCCTCTTTCCATTATCTCACTGCTCTTTAGCTGCTTTCAATACACATGCACACACACACACATTCCTTGATCCTCACCTTCTCTTTCACAGGTATTTTACAAGTCCCAGGAAGTACCAAACATCTCAGACAGTAGACTCCAGGCAACTTAATCTAAAATACTAACAGGGCACTCAATTATCATCCTTCCCATAAATAACTGAACAACTGATTCTCGTGTTGCAGGCATCTGTTTAAGTTTTCATAAACCAACCATTCCTGGAACATCTGCATTTTAGGAACCCCAGACCCTGGAGGTAAAAGAGTTTGGAAAAAGGAAGATTTCCCCTTGGTCAAGGAGAATGTGATCAGAGATCATCTATGGAAAGCCGATATACACAAATCCATGGACTTCTACAGGATACACCCATGAGTGCTGAGGGAGCTGGCAGAAGTGATTGCTGAACAGCACTCTCCAGCCTGTTCAGAACTCACTGAAAGACAGCACAGACTTCTGGTGTGTCAGCCACTTCTCCCAGCTTTGTATCATCATCAAACCTGGTGAGGGTGGACTCTATCCCTTCATCCAGGACATTGATGAAGATGTTGAACAAGACTGGACCCAACACCAATCCCTGAGGAGCACTGCTAGTTACAAGCCTCCAACTAGACTCTGCTCCACTGATCACAACTCTCTGAGCTCTGACAGTCAGACAGTTCTCAGTCCAGCTCACTGTCTATTCATCCATCCCATGCTTTCTAAGCTTCAATACAAGGATGTTGTGGGAGACAGTGTCAAAATCCTTGCTGATGTCAAGGTACACAACATTCACTATTCTCCCCCCATCTACCCAACCAGCAATGACATTGTAGAAGGCTACCAGGTTGGTCGAGCATGATTTCCCCTTGATGAATCCATGTTGACTATTCCTGGCAATCTTCTTCTCTTCCAACTGCTTGGAGATGGCATCCAGAACAAGTTGTTCCATCACCTTTCCAAGGATAGGGGTGAGACTGACTGGCCTGTAGTTTCCCATTTAAAACATAAATCTACATTTATGTTTCACAGGGAAGGCAGGACTTTACAGTCTAGGCTTATCTGCCTGCTTGTGGGCCTCTGAGTAACATCTCCAAGAATAAATGACGTACCTTACACCTATTTTGGTGTGGAAACACTGAAATTAGTGCTTACATCCTCCCTCTGGGTAGTGGTATGTGTTTGCTCACAGACTTCATTCAAGGTTACAGACCTACAGTGCAATGGAGGGTTTGTATTGCCTCAGCAAACTACTGCACCTTGTTGGACCCATGGCCATGGGTGGCAGTGTTTCAAGATGTTATATTAGTGGCTTAGTGATGCTTATCAAAATTTTTAAAACTGGATAAATACATTAAGTTGTGCATTGTATCATGGGTGAGATGGTCTGGGAGGATAGTGCTACTACACTTTTGAAATAATCAATATTTGGTATTTCATATACATTAGGAAGTCATTTTCAGCTGCAGAAAAAATAACATACAGAGTCCAAATTGTATTTGGGCTTTTGGATTGCTATGTTGCTGTGTAAATTATGAAAACCTTGCACAGAAAGCTACAAAATAGTGGGTAATAAATGATGATCACTGCCTTAACAGAAAACTCTAAGGCTAAGATTCAAAGCCAGACACTGTACTTCCTGTCTTTTAGATCTTCTAACATGTAAATGGACCATTACAAAGAGGATTAACTATTAGAATTTTATGACTGGAGTCCAACATTCAGCTCTCTTCTTTATTCACCACCAGAGTAGACCAGGTGTCCAGAATCCTAATGCTCGTCTTTTCAGTTTAGTTTTATATGATCTGCATACTAAGCACCAGTAACCATTGTTTTCTAGCTTTAATTTATTGGTGGCCTTAACAACTGGCTATTTTACTGCTAATTGTACTTTAAATTGCTAGTACAAAATCAAAGAGCAATTGGGACTCTAAACACGCACTTTCATGAAGTACAGATATTTTTAAAAATAAACAACATATTTTAGTTCCCAACTGTTTGTTCTAACAGAGAATTAGATTTATACTCAGAATATCCAGGCTTTCTCACAGAAGATTACCTTGTGGTATTTTTGTTATGTGAATCACTTAAGATTAGCACTATTTTATCTAAGTTTTGACAGATGTACTAGAAATGGAATAATGGTGCAAGAAAGCGTTTACAAAAGTTGCAATAATTGAATCATAGGAATATCTGTATCTTTAAAAACATAAGCCTCGTGCTTTTGAGAATCTCTCCTTCTTGCTTTTCTTGCTAAAATGCCCAAATATTCTGACAAATTCCATTTCAGGAAATCTGTTTTATCTCCCAAATTCACTGCATGGCTTCAGCTTGTAGTTTAAAATGTTTGTCCTGGTGGCTGTAGGATTGAGTTAAGGGCTGGCCTGGAATGAGGAATTCATGATGTCTGACTGTGGATCTGGATGTTCTTCTGGTATAGTCCAGCCCTTCTAAGAAAATACAAGCTTGAACAGTGGACCCATGTAAACCTAATGAGATTCAAGGTGTTGAACTAAGGTAAGGGCAATTCCAGATATGAATACAGTCTGGGAAAGGGACTCCTTGCAAGCAGCCCTGCAGAAAAGGTCTTGGGGGTTCTGGCGGACAAAAATCCTGATGCAAGCCGATAGTGTGCACTTGCATCCCAGAAGGCCAACAGAGTACCCTGGGCTGCATCAGAAGAGGAATGGCCAACAGGGAGAGGGAGGGGATTGTCCCTCTCTACTCTGCTCACGAGGNTCCTCGGCTCCGTTCAACACTGCCAGGATGTTATCAGTATCTCGGAGGTACAAGATAAATTCATACTGGACACTACGAGAAGCATAACTTCTGTTAGAAACTAGGACAGGCCCCATCTGGAGCACTGTGTTCAGGCCTAGGGTACACAGCACAAGAACAATGTGGACCTGTTGGGGCGGGTTCAGAGGAGAATCAGACGGCTGGAGTGCCTCTCCTACAAAGACAGGCTGAGGGAGCTGGGCTCGTTCAGCCTGTAGAAGAGAAGGGTCTGGAGACCCCGTTGCAGCCTTCCAGTACTTAAAGGGCACTTATAAACAGGTGGGGAATGGACTTTTTATACGGATAGATAGTTTGCAAGGAAACAAACTGGGAGCTAAGCCCTCTGGAGATCTCATATTTCAGTTCTGCCCCTTCTCAACCCTCTCCAAACATCAACTTTTTACTTAATTTAGCACCCAAGTTAGTTTATCAGCACTGTAAGCTTATAACCTCTGTTACTCTCTATTTGTTGAAGTCAGCATTTTAAAAGGTAAATGCCTCATTTCTGTAATTCTTCCCTTAAATATATTGTATGAGAGGTTATTTTCCTAAGTTAAAACTTGTTCTTTGGTTTATGCAACAAAAGCAGTCCATGTGACATAAACTAAAGACACCATAAACTAAGGTACCAATGCTAGAAAGCATAAAGAATTACTATGGAATAATCAGCCCCAAGACCTTTCTCTTCCTTTCTCCATCTTTAAAATGAACAAGAGATACTGATTTACTTTGTGAAGTACTTTCAAATCTGCAGATGGGAAGCACTACATGAGAACTTGGTATTTTTTTTATTGTTGTTTATGCTAGTAATATGGAGTAAAACCTGCATTCTGGGAGAATAGCTTACAGAAGTTTTGCTAAGATAGACACCCTACTGTGTTCAGTTTGGGGTCCCTCAGTACAAGGAAATTGAGTTACTCAAGCCTGTTCAGAGAAGAACAATGAAGCTGGTGAAGGGGCTAGAAAACAAGACATGAGAAGTGGCTGAGGGAACTGGGATTGTTAAGTCTGGAGAAAAGAAGGCTGAGGGGAGACCTCATTGCTCTCTACAACCACCTGAAAGGCGGCTGCAGTGAGGAGGGTGTCAGTTTCTTTTCTCAGGTGACAAGAGATAGGACATGAGGAAATGGCTTTGAATTGTGCCAGGAGAGGTTTATACTGGATATGAGGAGCAATTTCTTCATGGAAAGAGTGGTTAAGAGTTGTAACAGGCTGCACAGAAAGTAGTGAAGTCCCCAGCTTGGAGGTATTTAAGAGATATGGATGTGGCAATAAGGTACGTGATTTGGAGGTGGGACTTGGTCAGTCAGGCTGATGGTTGGACTTGATGATCTTGAAGTTGAGAACACCTTGCAATNTTTTTTTTTTTTTTGCTTTGGCATCTTACTTTTATATGTTTAGACAAATGAAATGAAGTAATCGCTTTAGTCGTAAGAAACTTCCACTTCTTTCTCTTGCCCAGGACATCACTAATCCATAGACAGTGTACATGAAAATGCAGTCTATAAAGGAGTTAGTGAATAAAACAGAAACCAATCCATACCCTCTACTGGAAGCTATAAATTTTCTGAAGACTCAACTGTCACTTCATTAATTGTTACAAGTAGTTGGCTACTGTGTAGGTATATTGCTTCAGGATCACACCTGAAAACAAAATATAAATCAAAATATTGTAATTTGATTACTAGGTTTGCTCCATTCTATCTCTTTAGAGTGTCAAAACCACTACCATTGCCTTAAGCATTTTTTGTACTATTCCATAAATTTGCTGAACATATTTCTGCCTGAATGCACACAAACTGTTCCTTCTAAAGTCAGTGAGTAACTACAACATACACCTCATTCAAGATTCAAAAGTAATTGCAGATTCAGATTGCAATTCAATTTAGATTTAATTCATTGAATAACATAATAGTTCATGCTTAGTTCTTTCTAAAAACCACAAAGGTATTTTTTCCATCTGAGGAGGCGGTATTTCTGACTAGCTACATGAACAACGTACAGCAAAAACCACGGTAAGTGATTCAAAGCATTTTATGCTAAGAGATACCTGTGAGTGATATTAGCAAATTTGTTTGTTGATTCTGATTATTAACTGCCCAATAATTTTTAAAATGTTTAAAATCACAGATTTCAAACAGTGGTTTTCTGCATACTTTCTCATTTCTTTACTGGAACAATTTTTGTTTGTAACTGGTACATATATCATTTCTGGATAACAGTCTGTTGTAAAAAACTGCTTTTAGCATGCTTCATGAAATTCTGGTACATATACCTGGGAAAAAATAAACTGACATTAATATTCTTATTACTGTCTTTTTTTCAGAGTTTTTCTGACAAACAAAGCAGTAACATGCATATCCAACTGTACTTTCTGGCAGTTGCCAAAAACCACCTTCAGCATATTACTTGCTGCATACTTTGCGATATTTGCTTAATGCTAGGCTTCATAGGAATATAGCACTTCCCTACTGTATAGTTTCCTAGTAGATGGTACTTGTAAAGGATGGAAATAAGCCTATTAAATACAGCACAACACCATACTGTTCAAGTTCCCCTGTGACAGACCAACATATTATTCAAAGCTACTGCAGGAATTGAGTCAGTGAAGTCTGGTTGCCTGCAACTTCTAAACATGACTGAAAACCCACAAAAGGTGAGCATAATTAAATGAGAAAATGAGACTGGTACATAACTTCCTTCTGTGCTTTGAAGTGCAACACATACCAACAGAAGGGTGGAGATGTCCTCCAATAAGCTTTGTTCCATTCGTACCTTAGGAAAGGAACAACAGTGGCAGAAATTATAGCAGAATTCTTATCCACCAGCAACACAAAATCAATGATTTACACCTACTGCCTATTAGTTATTCAAATAGTTAGAGATTATATTTTTATGCATTATATTAAACATAATTCGCACATAGGTTTCGGGCACCTCTCTGAAGGAAAAATTTAGCAGAATTTCATGTTCTTGCAGAAGGCCTTGAAAGCATGGATATAAGTAAATGCAAAAATGGGCAAAAAAGTTTTACAGGAAGAGTAAATTCATCTTCATTAGATCAACTGATAAAATGGGAAAAAAACAAGTTTCATTCTCTGTTACTTTGTGATTACTTATTTTGAAATGATTTTTGTAGAACTGTATCTGTTTCATCTTAAAAATTTAATTATTTTTGCTTTGCAGTTTCTCTTCTAATTGATCGGGCATTTTCTAAGGCCTTGGTTTCAAAATTAAGTTCACTAAGGTTCCAGCCGTCTCTCAGATAAAATACAACTAGTGGAAAGTTATGCCCTTGTTTGAATCTTCCATATTTCTCTTTATAGAACCATTACTACAAGCAAGTCAGAGCGTGTCTTCTGTTTATGTTCTGATGTTTCAAATTGTAATTTCATTGCAGTATTCTGCAGATTTCCCTGCAATGCCAGCCTTGTGATTGATTACTTTAATAATTTTCTACATAAGATTTTAATTTCAGTAGGAGGAAAAAATCCTGGGATATTCATATTAATTATCCAGATTAGTGGAACATGTTGGGTAAGCTTCCCATTTGTGATGGAGTTAATTCTGAGAGTGCCAGTTCTTGTTCCTGGCATACTATAATCACTTGCTTTTCTATTTGAAATGCACTTCCATGCAGATGTATTTGTCTACATTTCACTGGTAAAGAGAGCACAAAGATATACGAAGTGGAAAAGCACCTGGATCACAAGTATCTTCAATTCTGTAGTAGCTATCTGAACTTACCAGCTATGCAGCTGGCTTCCTGCCCCAGCAACTGAGGAAGCTGAGGGAGGATGCACAGTGTCTGTCTTCAGCTGCAGTTGTGATCCCCAGAAAATGACTTTTTTATTTGTTTATTTGTTTCAAATTCAACTGAACACCAGTTGTTTCATACTGAAGTCTACTACATCTTCATTATGATAATAGCCTGGGTATAAAAAGCAGCTAAATTACCAAGAAAACGCTAGAAGATCTCTTTAGTTGATTTTTATATTGATAAAAATTACAGTTCCTGAATGTGAACTTCTGAATCCCTAGGACAATTTAAAAATGGAAGAATCATTCATGAAAACATATAGCTCTGTGCTACTTTGTCACTCAGCAGAGAAGAATAAGAAAATAATGAGGCAGATTCTCATCACTACTATTTTTTACTGTGCATTGGTGTATTGTAAACAGGCCTGAGCAATAATTCCAGGAAAACACAACAGCAGAAATTGTGTTGTTATTGGGATGTTTTCTTTGTGCTCAATGGTTGCAGTTTCAAGTGTACTATACTGAAGTAAGACCCATCACCTGCAACTGAATCCCATTATTTGTAGTGCCCTAGGAGATCTCTATTCATTTTTACGTGCCGTTTAATAATGGTGAGTACTCATTTATTTTAAGAAAAGCTTCCTTCTCTCTCCCGTAGTGACAGGAACTGCCCACAGGGCTGCTGTTTGTGTGCTCTAGTACTTCCAACTTTTGGTCACATCATTCATTTGTTTACAATTGCTATGGCAACGATGACTGCTATGGTAACTATTAAAAAACTGCCACTAGTTCAGAAAAGAAAAGAGAAAGAAATCAAAGAAAACAACATTTTGCACTGATCTGCAGGAAGATAAAACATTTTAATCACCAGCTCACTCACTGTAGGGCCAGATTCCATTCCCCTTTCTCACTGAGCGAGCAAAGGCACAGGACTGATCAAGGTGAAAAGAAAGCAAGCAGAGAGGATCAGAAATGACACCATAGGCTTACGCTTCCCACTTACGCAAAGTTCTGATTAATTCTTACTAGAATGTTGATTGAAAAAACCTCTCTGTCTAGAGCTTATTTTAAAATCAGCCACTATCACTGTTTTTATAAGTTGTTTGGACCGTAGAAATACATAAGTACCAGACAATTTTTAGGGCATTAGTTTCACAAGATTTCTTGTGAAACACTTCAGTGAGCTGGGAAAGCTCCACTCCATTTTTTGAGGAGGAGATTCAGATACAGAAAAAGTAAAGTACCAGACTCATGGCTGACTACGACATTTAATGAATTGTAATCATGCCTCTTCATGCATGCTCCTAGACAAGGCAAACATAACTTAAATGCATTTCCTTATACTTCTGAAATGTATAGGAGACATCGTGCTGTCTTAAATCCTAAATTAAAAGTCGTGGATCCCAAACCTATTACAGGAATACTTCATAACTAACGTATTCAGTCTTAGGAGGCTTGAAATGAACTGTGTATTCTACTTTGGTTCATCTAATAATGAGTTAGCTGTACAGTTAATTTGTAAAATTTCTCTGCTTGCACTTAAAGTTCAAGTTTTCAATTCAGTTCCAGGTTACATGGCAGAAAATACTGTTTTTCCAATTAAAAAAATGATAGCAGATTGTGTCTTGCTTGGATGGAAGACTTTTTGATGTAAATAGGCTCCATCAGTTTTAGGTATTTTATAATTTCGGTGGAAGTGATAAACCCTCCAAAAAAGGGCTCTGCATCCTCATTGTTTTCACAGAAGTCCTAATAGATGAAGAGGAGGGTGCTGATCAAATCTGCGTAAGAAGGCAGCCTGAGGCCAGGGCACCACATTCTATGATCTTTGAAAAATGGAAGGCAGGACCATTCCGAGGACACTCAACATCTCAAGGAAAATCTCAGGATCACCATGTGGTAACAGAATATTTCAGCTGCTTGCATGGGCAAGTTTGGAGGCTGCGATATGTGGAAGAGAGATTTTTTGGTGAATAGGTTAGAACACTTTGACATCAGCCTGGCAGTGGTGAAAGCATTTGAGCTCCAGATTTTCCCCAGTGTGTGCAATTTGTCATCTCTCCTGGATGCAAAAACAGTGGGTCTTTTTAATCTGATGAACAGGAGAGCAAGAAATGGCAACTTCTTTTCTCCTCATAGCCATTTTCAACTGGCTTCTTTTCACTGCCTTGCAGAAGCAGCAGCAGTGGAGTATCGCACAAAGCTACATCCAGAAGCATCTTATGCATCTATTGATAATGCCACTTTGTTGGAATATTATTCAGTAGCTTTAAGTCATCAGTCTTGGAAAGAAGATACAATTGTAAACTAAAGAACGAATGCAATTTTACAACTCACTACCAGAACTAACAGTCAGGAATGGAATTAGAAAATAAGAGGCACAAGATTGTTTGAGTGATCCCTCTTTGCATATAGCTTATCATAAATATAAATAACATAAATTTAAATATAAAATAAATAACATAAATAACATAAATTTAAATATCTGTGAACATGAAATAATTTTTTTGTCACTAATACCTAATCAGTGCTCGAAAGCTATTGAGATCTAGTTAGATGAGATCAACAGAAGAGATGTCAGTGTAAGAGCAGGGATGAATTCTACAGCCTAATCTAACCTAAGACGGTTAAGTGATGCTGAATGGCTGAGATAGAAGAGATTTAAGGCACAGAATTGTGAAGGAGAGACGTTATTTCATAGTGGTGGATGGATAATATAGTGAAAAGTCTTTGTGAGAATACCTTTGCTATGGTTATAGTCTCATGCAGAAAACTTTTGAAAGTAATTGATAAAAAATATTAAGCAATACATAATAGAAAGGTGGGATAGATCCTTCCACCTGCCTGCTCAGTATACATAAAAAAGCAGCAGTCAAAGGTCAGGCTAAGAAGTAATACATGAAATCTACTTAATCTCTTCTATCTTCTAGAGAATTTCTAAAACCATAGAAGTGGTGATCCTTTGTGGAGCCAACATGAATCCAGCATCTGTTGTACTCTCTGGAGCTCAGCTGGAGGTGTGGGGTCACAGACATGTCATCTCCATTGAGTCTTCTGTCTGTCCTTGGATAGCTGCCCAGTGTGGGGAACATGTACCGCTTCATTTTTTTCTGCCTGAAGCATCCTTCCCATGCATTCTGAAAAGAAGGATGGTTCACCAAGACAAATCCGTGTGCAGACTCTCCTATTCTGCCACCTTCTTTTGTAAAGGGATTTTTTAAACAAAAGTCTTTATCATGCAATTTCCTCTTTTAGAGTTGTGGCTGTTCTCCCCAGCTTGCACATAGTGTCTCATTCATAGCTGGCTCCTACAAAATTCGCTAAATGCTTTATGTTCATCACTTTCTTAAACAAAAGCATATTACTGGCATATATCTCTAGCTGCACTAGTAGGACAGCCACCACCACAAATACACATTTCAGCTTTCTGAAAGAAATAAATGGTTGAGAAAGTGATACATTCAGAGAAGAAAAGCAGATAGCATTGTATTTTATAAAAACATGTGCATGTATTACCTGATATCTGGTATCAGGTAGTGTCAAATAAAGGTATTAATCTTGCTGCAAACCATAGGCTTTCTTCAAGAACTATTCTCTGAAAACATCTTTAAATGGTGTACGATCTGAACTGGCATTACACAAAATACCTGAACTTCTTTCAATACAGAGAGAAGTAGTAACAGATCTATTCCATTCCATCCCCCCTCACTATAATGAGCTATGAATGCTTTGGAATACCTTCTATAATCTTTCCTAAGCTGTCCTCTTGTCATAGTCGTTTGGCAACAGCCAAAAAATGAATTTGAGATTGGGATCCTTAGTGCTTCACTACCTAAAATTTAAAATCTCAGCTGTGATTGAGTTCCCTTTTTAGTGACTAGGAGAGAGTTGACTGAGAAGCAGTCAGTGTGAGGAGGAGAAAATACCCCATCCACATGACATCAAATGTGAGCTAAAAAAATAATCTGGAGTGCTTCCCTTGCTTGTCTGGAAGCTGCAGCTGGCGACCTTTGTGAAAACTCAGTTCAGAGCTGTGGGTCCTTGGACATGTGTTACTTCTGGCACTTACACATTTGCCTGAAGCATCACTTCCAAGTCGAGAAAATGACTGAGCTGAAAACTTGCAATTTTGTTGCTGATGCCACAAAGTTAATTCTCAGCCAGATAATCTCCTAAACTGATCAACCGTTTAGCTTGGCCGATGTTCATACTGGCAACTGAGACTTCTGGCAGCAGCTTGAGCAATGGCTCAGAGAAATCAAGAAAATGCAGCTTAAGGACATGATACAATGGTACATCTAAGTGCATCTAGCAGCTGCATACTGCTCTTGGGGAGAGCAATTCTCCCCATGGTTCCTGCTGGTCTGTGCCTACCCCTTCCCTGTGCTAGCAGTGGGGTTGATTCAGCACATCAGTGATCTGAGTCAGAAAGGTAGACTGGTTTAAAACTGGCATTATAGAGGGAAAAACACTGCATGATGGAAGTCCAAGAGGTTAGGCTGAACACATGGAAGCAAGGGGGGAGGGGGCTGGAGTAAACACTGGAATGGCCAGAACTATGTGATCCAGATGTTGAATCACTCACAGCTCTTAGCATCAAAAAGCAAAGTCATGCTTTTGAGTATTGACTCACAAATAACTGTTTTCTCCTACAAATGTAAAAGATTAAGTAGAGACATGTAGTTATACCTTCACCACGGAGGTCTAGTGTTCGGAGCATTTTCCTAATCATAAGATGTTAGGTTATGTTCAATCTCCCTCTATGAAATTTTCAGTGATCACATTTTTTATTTTATTTTGGTTTTACCTCGCGCATGAAAGACAAATGTGATACAACAGCACACATGATGTTTAGCTTGGTGTGTTTTGGAGTCGATAAAGATATCTGAGTAAAGCATTCTGTTGTTCATCAGAAAGTAAACAAGGCAACTACAGAATTCTACAAGAATCAGAGATTTTTTAAATGTGTATACAGCTAATCTTGTTAAGACTGAGCTCCGTCTATGTAACAAATTCACAATGTGTTGTGCTTTCTATGTTTTAATGTTTGCTCCATCTAGAAGTACATTCTGTCCCAATACAAGAACAGATAAATTTAAATAGATTTTTTTTTTTTTTTTTTGGATTCTATTCACTTCATTCAGTGCAGCCATGACCTTATCTTCCTGTTCTTTGGGCTCTTGCTTTATTTTGGATACCGTAATCCCTGAATAGTGAGTACAAGATAGTGTCCCATTCTTCACTTCCCCTCAGTTTTGCAACTTACTATGCAACACTAATTAGCCCTAAAGATGTTTCTCCAGGTTTTATGGCATTCAGCTCATTGCATTCTTATTGTTAAAAGTCTTTATAGATACCCAAGTGCTAACAAATGCAAAATAAAAGAACCTGTTTTTCATGTTGCTGGAGGAAAACTTCAAATCAAAGTAAAAGGAGAAAAATAAATATTTGTTCAAGATTTTCTAAACTTCATTGAGAATGTGATTTCTAGTAATTGAATTCCAGTGATAGTAGTTCCTGCATGTTCACATACATCCCTCAAGTAAAATAACCTGTATGTAAGTGAAATTGTAGTGTGGAGTTATTGCTAATGATTTAATCACGTTACACTGATATCAAAGCCACAGCTTCTATGGTTTCTTATTTCACCCTTTCAGAAAAAGTGGAGTTGGAATAAGCCAAGTATTAATCAAATGTATGCTTTCTTCTTTGCCTCTCTAATGATTCTAAAAGTGTGGTTACAAGAAAAAAAAATACCTCTAGCCTTACTAATAGTGGTGAGGGCTAGTCAAATGTATTTAAACCTCTTCACTTCTTAGTCCTTCTTTGGTGAGGTCAAAAAGAAAAATTAGGTATTGAAGCTGTAATTTCTGCAGAACGTAAAAGCTTATGTCTGTGACAAGCACAACTGCAATATCAAACATTTTGAGCCAAAACTTCTTTACTTGTCTAAACTCGATGCACCCTGTGTTTCAGATGCATTGTCAACCATCCCACCCACACCTGAGGCCACCTGGAACCCAAAGGCAAACATCCCTGTGCCTGTGTTCTCAGAAAAAGGAAATAGTTGGAAGGGAAGGGAAGGTTTGGGAAGGGAAGGTTTGGGAAGGTTCGGGAAGGGAAAGTTTGGGAAGGTTTGGGAAGGGGAAGGGAAGGTTTGGGAAGGTTTGGGNAGGGAAGGGAAGGGACTTGCAATTCTGTGATACTGTCAAAGCTAAATATATTCTGGCAGTAATGAATTCTGCTCAGTTATTTTCACTTTATTATTAATGACGGCACAAGACGAGAAGTATAAGCAATTCAGAGTGCAAAGCACTCAGGGATGTAGAATAGAGAAACTGAAAACTGTGGTTGACCTGGAACCAGCTTTGACAGAGAAACCAATGGGAGACGATCCTAAGGCAGCAGTTATTCTGACAAAAAAATTCAAGAGAATGCTAAAGCAGCTAAATTAGGGACAATACTTTCTTAGAAGAAGATATAGTGTTCTTCAGTAGAAATAAAGAACATCGTATTTGCCTTGAGCTTGGAACAGAGAGTGAATGCAAGAATATGTCCTGAGGGCTTATGCAGCGCAGAAGTAGGTGTAAATTATCTAATTCTAAATTTGGCCCAATAATTTGAATTCCTTTTAGAAGAGTGAATTAGGATATCTGAGCGCTAAGTTGTTCCTGTAGCTGGCACGATTTATTTCCCTGAGTCTTCTACTCACAAGTACAGACTTTTCCTGGCATATACCACGATGGAATATAACTTTGTAAAAATGCAAAGACAAAACAGAATGCTCTTTAGCTCTATCTCTTGAAGACCAATATTCTCCAAGAACCTTAAACAAAATATGGCGGCAAAAGTTTTCTAATTAAGTCCTGTTGAAACCCGACTTGTGCAGAGCATCAGTTTTGTAGTGCTGCCTCTGTACATAAATTTTTATAAATTATGCAAGCTCCATTCAGATGTTTATAAATTATATGTTTCACTCCAAAACTACATGCAAAAATCACTGAAAAGGAGCTAGGCACCTAATGCACTGAATGAAGTTACAAACTAACCAAAGAAGTTGTCAGTATTTAATAGTTGTGATGTGACAGATGTGCCTCAGATGGAAGAACAAAGCAAACAACCAAGATAGCCATAGTAGCTTTAGAAATGGAGGTCTAGGAGTTTGTTTCAAAAGAAACATGATGCCTGAAAAAAATACATATTGTTTTAGACTGCCACACTTGTTGACAATGAAAGAAAATATGCACAGATAACAAAAGAACATTGTAATTTCAGGAAGAAACCTGAAAAACAGAGTGAAGTCTTTGTGAACACTAAACATTGGATGGACATTTTCCCAAAGCTATAAAATTGCTCAAAACAGGCATAGAAACAGAGACACAGAACTGTATATAGATGCTTCCTATCTTACATAGTTTCCACTGTCTTTATTTATGACAAGGGGTCTTTCTGTGAAGATTATAACCAGTTAAGGAGGGATGGGATCCACCTATTTAGAAGAGGCAGAGGAATCTTTGCCAGCAGGCTGGTGAGATGGGCTTTAAACTGAAAGACTTGAGGTGTGGGATCTAAAACATCAGTGCTCACACTATTGCAACTGAATGCAGAATGAGCCTGGTCAACCAGAACAGTGACGATCGTTCCTTAGCTGCCTCCCATGACATGAGCCAGAATGCCAGCCATCTCAAGGGAGTGTACAGCTATGGAAGATCCTCTTGCATCACTCTCAGGAAACCTGCGTCCTCTGCTCCCTTTTTTCCTCTGCAGTGCCTGTATACCAATGCACGCAGCAGGGGGAGTAAACAGGAAGAACTAGAGATCTGTGTGGTCACAGGGCCATGATCTCATTGCAATCACGGAGACATGGTGGGACAGCTTGCATGACTGGAATACTGTCATGAATGGATATGCACTTTTTAGGAAAGACAGGCCAGCAAGGCAAGGCACTAGGGTTGCCCTTTATCTGAGAGAACAATTGGAATGTATCAAGCTCTGACTAGGGATGAACAATGAATGAGTGGAGAGATTATGGGTGAAAAAATTAAGGGACAGGCTAATATGAATTACACTGTTGTGTGACTGCTTACTACAGGCTGCCTGATTAGGAGGAGGAAGTTGATGAGGCATTCTGCAGACAGCTGAAAGTAGCCTCACAATTGCAGGCACTGATTCTCATAGGGGACAGCCATCCTTATATTTGCTGGAAGATCAACGCTGCAAGGCACACAGTCCAGGAGGTTCCTGCAGTACATGGCCCTGGGGAGGTCACATCTGGAGTACTATATTCAGGCCTGGGCTCCTCAGTTCAAGAAAGACAGGGAACTTCTAGAGAGAGTCTAACAAAGAGCCACACGGATGATGAGGCTCCTGGAGCATGTAAGGGAAGACAGAGAGACTTGGGACTCTTCGTTCTGGAGAAGAGAAGATGTTATCAATGCTTATAAATGTCCAAAGGGTGGGAGTCAGGGTCCAAGCTCTTTTCAACAGTGCCCAGAACAAGGGGCAATGGGCACAAGCGAGAGCATAGGAAGTTCCATACAAACATGAGGAAAAACTTCTTTACTGTGAGTGTGAGCACTGGAACAGGCTGCCCAGAGAGGTCATGGAGTCTCCTCCGGAGATATTCAAGACCTGCCTGTTCAACCTACCGTAGGCATCCTGCTTTAGCAGAGGGTTGGACTAGATGGTCTCTAGAGGTCCGTTCCAACCCCTATGATTCTGTGATTTGGTGTGATAATGTGATAAACAGCTTCAAGCTGTACCACGGCCCTGCTCCATTTGTTAGTACAGATGCTACAATACAGTCACAATATATATGTGGATTTAGATAACTGCAACTCATTTGGAAAACTATGAATCATATTGATGCCATCTGGTTATTGACATCAACAGTGTATCAGCATCTATTGGTTGTATATATGTTACATGAAAAAACTTCTTATAGGTGAAATCATCTCATTTTTATTTTTATAAGTCTCTGATTCTATGTGTTAATATACAATGTTGTCTGCTAAATTTATAATATACAGGAAGCTCCGATCTCAGATGTCTTACAGAGGGACAGGAAAGGTCAGAGGCGTTTTAAAGCAGTTGCTGTGATTTTGGTAAGGTAGGGCTGCAAGCCATTCCTTCAACATCAGGGTTCTCTGCAGTCAGACATAGAGCTCATGAACCATGAACAGTGAGAAATACACATGCCTAAAGAAAAAAACAACATATATTCTTGCGCATTCATAAGTGTCTAGAATTTTTACAACTTAACTGAGGTTCTGGAATTTGCAGAAGATCCCATCTATTCAGAGAAATCCAGCTTCTTTAGCTGTCTTTGTGACCTTGGGCTAGGGTCAAAACTAGGAGCTTCTATAAATCAGGATATAATCTCCTATGATAGGAGTGCAATAATTTATATTATTATGTTTAGAAATCTAAACTTGGTGATGATGTTACTAGCACTTTAAGTCTATATTTTTGTTATACTGACTCAACATAACAATCATTATATCTAATTAGTACATCATTTATATTCACAGAAGGAGATATAGTGTGTATTTTATGGCAATGCACATCTCAAGTTTAAATAACCTTACATCCACAACTGCGAAATGTAAGTTCAGTAACTCGAGAGAATTTTGATATCTGTACCCTTTTGAGCAGGCTTATGATTTTTATCTGTAGTATGCTGCTGCCCAAATTACATCCTACTATGCCTTTCACAGCATCATCCTCAAGACACAACTGCACTGCAACATCAACGCTGTGTCAACAAAATTGCGTGATTTAGGATCTTGCTGCTCATGTCTTTGTCCAGTTAGGTTCATGGAGAGTCCACAACCTCTGTGGTCCTCTGTGCCAAAGTGTAATAGACACTGCAGTAAAAAATAAAAATAAAAAAAAATTATTGTATCAAATCAAGATATCCCTTGTTCCAACTTAAGTCCTCTTGTCCTTTCACTGTGTATCTCTGAGAAGAATCTCTATTCATCTTCTCTACGCCCTCACATTAGGTATTTGAAGACAGCAATAAGATCCTCTCACTTCATCTTCTCTTCTAAAGACAGAACAACTCCAGGCTTCTCCTCACAGGCCACGTGCTCCAGCACCATGACCAGCTTCAGAGCTCTCTGCTGGACTTGCCTCAGTGTGTCAATGTCTTTCCTGTGCTGAAGACTCCGAGACTGGATGCAGTAGTCCAATGAGGCCTCACAAGTATCACACAGAGGGGCAAGATAACTTCCCTCAAACTATTGGCTGCATTCTTGTTAATGAAAATCATTTTGTTAATGTGATTGACCTTCTGCAAGGGCACACCAACTTATCTACGAAAATATTTTAGTGCTAACAGAAGTGAAGATATATATATGTGCTGACACTCAGTTACCAGGACAGGCAAAACAAAGGTTCTGTTTTAATGGTATGCTTAAATGTATCATCAGGCTCTTCTTAATCAAACTGCAAACAAAATAATTTTGCATCTTTCCTATTTTACTGTCTAGTGAGGGAGACATTCTCCAATCATGCAGGCAAACTACTCCTCCACACCTCAGGGAAAAATAATAGAATCTGATTCCAGTGACTAGTGAGTACCACAGGAAGAAACAGTTCAAGGGGAGAGATGTAAGGAGAGGCAGTGAGGAAAAGTAATGGCATGGGAAGAAAGAGCAAAATGGGAAACCATAAGGGAAACAGTGAGAGAATAATGACAGAGGTGAAAGATGGGGAAGAAATAGTATTAAGTCTTTATAAGCATTTGGAAAGTTGGGCAATGCTAGCAAAGATACCTTCTCAAGCTCTAGAGCCTACCGCTAAAATAAACCCTGCTGACCTCCTCTTTCAAGCCGTTTAAAAGTTCTAAGTGCTATAAAATCTATCCTAGTGTTTCAAGCAAACACAGTGAGTGCTTGCAGTGCGTGAATCCTTGATCAGTCTTTTGGCTCCAGATAATCAACTTTCTACAGCAAACTGAGACTCTGGCATTGCTTCTTAGTGGCCAGTGCCAGCAGCAACCTGAATTTCAACCATTTTAAGTTTAGAAGGATTAAGAATTTAAATGTAAATCCAGTGGCTTGTTTTATATGGAGGAACATTTTATGCTTCAATATTTTTCTAAGCAAATCACTCAAAAATTGACCACTTATCCCTAAACCNTTTTTTTTTTTTTTGTTAATTTCAGTTCTCAGCTTTCAAACTTTGTGTTCAAACTACTTCTCCCATTTTTTAGCCATTTGCCCCAACAGGATCAAACAGGGCATTTTTGTATAATGAACTCCTTTCTCCATGACCACAGCTTTCACTGTGGACAGCAAGAACGTTGCAAATAGGGCTTTATTTACATATTGTATTTCTTATATAACACCCATCCCCATGTATCTGGCTGTCCTACAAAAGCTGAAGACAAGAATAAATAAAATAAAGCTATACCCAGTGTCCAGAGAGAAGCAGCTGTTCTACCAAGAGAAGAGACAAGAAAAAGCAACTCTAACAAAAAGAGCTGTTAAGAAAAGCAAGATAAAATAATCGAAGATATGCTGTCCAAAAAAGTCAGTGGTGTTTATATACCAAGGCTTTTGCATGCCCTGCCTGTTTGATTGCCATATCTAAGGATTTTACTGTCAGTCCTGGAGGCTAATGCAGCTGGAGATGCTGTGTCGCCTATCAATGGAACCAAAGAATGCTCTGCATCTGTCCAAAAGTCATGCAGTTTGAAAGAAAAAGGAACGTGACACTCAGCTGTAATGGCTTAACAGGGGTGAGGACAGTTTATATTCATTCAAGTCATTGCGATAAACTCATTAAAAAGTTACAGTGATAGCATGGCAAAAGACAAAATAAAAATGAAAACAAATTATCCTTAGTACTAGCAACTGTAGAAAAGTAATTTTGTTCATTAGCACATCTGAAACATTGTACAAACAATACATCAGAATTTCAGAGAATTCAGCAGAGTTATGAGCACTTCATTTCTGTCCAAATCTATTTACAGACGTAAATAATAAACTTTATTTGAAATACGTCACTCCTCGAAACAAGGGGGAAGGATCATGAATCTAACTGATACTTGCATAATGCAGAAGATAATTAATTTTGAGTCACATGACTTAAGTCATTGGACAGCACAGATGCCACCCGGACTCTCCCAGGTTGCTAGTTGGTGTCAGCATATGAAGATGTCGAGCCCTGTCTGGAAGGCATACAGACAAGGCAGGTTTCAGCTGAGCCGAGTTATGTCATTCATATTTCTGGGCAGTTGAGGAGATTGTTCATCTCTTTGACACTGCTTATCCCTCTCATTCCCTGCTGTTCCATCAGAGACTCCTACCGTGCACAGCAGCGTGTGGGTGTTTCAGGACACACATTAGGCAGGCATACTTTCAGATTCAGCTGTGCCAGTCCAGGCACTTACTACTCCATTCCTGGCTACTTGCTGGTACTCCCCTTGCAGTGCTTACCATGCTGCCTGTCCTGCCAGCAGAACCACTGTGCAAGCATCTCCAAAATATTTCAGTCAAACTCAATCAAATTTACAGGAATCAGTGGATATCTTACATATAGGCCAAGTTCCTAAATAAGCCTTAGAAGTTCAAAGCGTTATGGGTCCAGGTTAATTTTGTACTAAAGACAATATATCAAGTCATGACACCATAAACATTACCTGTTGTTTTAAGAATCTTGCACTCTCTTCTTTTCCCCTTTCAACACAAAAATCCTAAACATGATTAAAATTCCTGTACAATGACACTATGTTTTGTAAAGCCTTCTGCTTAAAATTCCAGTAACTAATTGGAGGATACTTTTCCACCAAATGCCTCCATAAGCCCCCATGCTCCTGGCGCATTTCCAGCTACGATTTTGTGTCTGTTTCCCAGTCCTGTATTCCTTTTAATGCTTCATCTTTCCTGGTCTCCAGACTCAGAAAAAAAGACCAAAAGAAGTAAGATCCATAGGACGCTGACAGCGGGGTCAATTCCTCAGCGAACTGATTTTTTTGGTACAACCCTATTCCTATACTCTGTCTTCAGACAGAAAACCCTTCAGGGCACTAACTGTCTGTTTTCTGTGCTTAAACTACACAACAGGCCCAGCCCTTGCTGGGAGCCTGGGTGCTATCTGGATTTTTACAGATGCTTTGATCTCCCTCCTTTATCAGGCCATCCCTACAGGTCATCAAGCTCAAACTGCTGAGGCTCTTCTACATTTGGCATCATACATTAAATCCATATGTGGAGGAATGTACATTTTTTCCTCTTCTTCTTTTAAGAACAGTCTCTTCCACCCTCTGTGCATCTGCTTAAGCACAACAAATCTACACACATCTCTGAGTCTGCGCTCAGTTTCACACACACAGGACCCTGTAATTGCATGCTGCCTGGTGTGAGCTGGCCTGACAGTCAGAAACCAAACTTCTCAAAACACACAAATCCATATTCTACGAAACCTGGTTTTCTGAAGAAGTAAAGAACTGTGGATAGTCGTAGTATTAAATACATGGAACTGAAATTCCTGCAGGGGTTTTGACTCTTCTATCCGAACGGAATCACTAAATCGTCATCCAAATACAAAAGGTGTTTTCTAAACTGCTTCCCACCCTCTGTCCAAATTGAACAATCACAGAGATTGAATTACCTCTTGCCCATGGAGAAAATAATTGCTTTTGATTACAGGGTTGAGGGTTTTGGCAGGGTACCAGGCAAGCTCCCAGCATGGCTGCCTCTATCACAGGGCTGTGTATGGCTAGAGGGCAAACATAAGATTCCCACTGTGCCAACATATCAACCTTTGTAAACACAAACATAAGATGAAAAATAAGAAGAGGCAAGAGTGTATCATGTCAGCAGTACATGCCGTATTTATTGTTCTAGTGCATATGTTCTGAATAAAAAGATCATTGCAGGGGTTCCACTACCATTCTCGTTCAAAATTAGGCATTTCTAAATGCACAGAGGATGATGAGAGTATTTATCAAGTTAAAAAAGATAATATGAGGAGAAATCTAGCTTAAGAATGTCCTTTTTTTTCTTATTTCCTTTCCAGTTTTTGTTTTCTCAGTGTGGTGTATCTTGAATCACTGTCAATCACTGAGTTGTAAGAAAAAGGGACCCTTGTATCGCTGTGTTTAGGGACAATGGCTCTTCCAGCCTCTCCAGGCATCAACTTCCTGCTGCTGAGAGGGTTACATAGGATGCATACCGTAGGAATTGAATTTCACACAAACTATCTATGAAAAACAAACTCTAATCATTTGATTTTTTTTCTTTTCACAGTTCTAATTTAATTAGAATCTTAATTCAAAACAGATTGAGGAAAAAAAGTTTTCCAAAGTTGCTTTGATTGTTCTGTTTTTGAAGTTTTGTAAAAGATGTTACAATGATAGGGAAATAATGAGATATAGTGTGATTCACTCTTTCAGCTAACTTACACCTAAGTTTTACGTGAAATTTCATCACAGTATCCTAGGAATGGAATTTATAGTTGTTACTGTGAGTTTTAAGAAATGTCATTTTTTTCTCTGAGTTTGCCCAGAGATTGCACATTTTTCTGAAAACAAAACAGCAAGTTTTTATACTTTGAATTAGAGCTCTCACATCCTCACATCCTTTTAGACTCTGCTGTTCACTCTTCTTCATTCACAAAGAATCCACAGGCACCACCGGAATGAGAGCTGTGCCAGGAGGAAGGCGGCCTCAAGATCAAAGTGAATATTTATCAAGAAAACAAAAAAGAATAGGAAAACAAAACCACTTTTACTAGACAAAACCATTGTACATTCATATCAGGAAGATTTCACTCATTAGCATATTTGTGAACAAAAGGAGAGGCGGACATAAAGAGGAAAATCAGACTGACATTAGTGAGTTTGTAAAAATGTAGCTGAGAGATTTGTCCCTCAAATTTCTGTAATGTAAAGTCTGTAATATAGTCAGTGATGGATTAATGTGCTACAAGTGAGAGGTCTGGAAGTTGTTCTGAACCTGGACGGATGTCAGGTGCAGAACTAGTGCAACAGCTAATAAGAACAGTCTTCCTCCCAAAATTTTCTGAGAGAACCTATGGCAAAAACATTGCCATATTGAACTTTTATGATAACAGTCTTGTTTTAATCTTGGTAGAATTTACAAAGAGAACAATGCAGTAGTTGGAAGCAGAAGGAAGTTATTGCAGAAGGAAGTTAATGTTTTCCTATCTGCAAGGCACTTACTGAAATATACTACAGAATGCTGTACTGATGGCCCAAAAATGCTGAAAAATATTTTCCAAATGACATTATCTAGTCAGTTTAGCAGGATAACATATAACAAGAGAAGTAATATGTAAAGGTAGTCCTTATTAATTTATTCTTTAAGGATTCCCTTTTAAGACTTTTCTATCCCAACTTCTTCAGTCCAAAACTTTTATCTTTGCGTATTTTCTGACCAGTTGCACTGTTTGCACTAAACTGCTGTGATTTAAAAGTCCGTGCACATACTGACTTTCACATGTACAAGCATGGAAGAAAGCCAGGGAATTTTCTTACATGTCAGACTGTTAGAAAAGAAGAAAACATAATTGGTATGGGGTAGGCTCTTTATGCTTATTTGTTTAGGAAAAATCATGCTGTGTGTGATCAAATTAAGGAAGAGAAGGATTCTACTAGGATAGCAAGGTAGATAGAATATAAACTGCTCTGGCCTCTTGCATTAATTCCAAGTAAAACCATGTCTACTTTCTTCGCCTGTGGTAGACCTTATATTCCTGTCCAGAGACTGAAGACTTCAAAGATCTTAGCATGAAAAGAATACTTTTAAGATTAACACATACAACTCATTTAAATATTAAAGCCTAGTGTTTAGAATTACAACATCTGCACTCCCTCTGTGGCAGCATCCAGATTTTACTATTTCTCTCTCAAAAGCTATTTGATCTGTTAATAATAGCAGAGGGGTATTTAAAGAGGTAGAGCCCTCTTGCCTGTGCTTTTAGCCAGGTTCTGGAGTGTAGGAAGATTGGCGACTAGCAAGATGATAGCCAGGTACTTCTTCAATTTCAAAAAAATGCACTAGATCCTATCTCATGGCTATTTGAGTATCTGAGCTCAAGTTCAAGAAAAGTATGCGTTTTCGGTGGCAATCATTTGCCAAAGAAGCTCTGGCTCTCTGCTGCCTGGCAGGACTGTGCTCACCACTGCTCCACCTGCTTTTGCTCTCTGCTTGTGAGACACATCCACACCAGCAACCTACCTGCAGCCCTTTGGGCCACAGGTGCTGTCATTTCAGAAAGAAAATACAACTGTTCTTGAATTTACTTTTAAAAACTTCTTAAAAAAACAAAATCTATGACATTAAATCTTGCTATTTCATAGCAAGCAAATACAGGCATTATTGACAAAAATTAAAATTAAAAAAGATCAGAATTTGGCATTTACAAATATTGTAGTTTCATCCCAAATACTAAAAACCTTTACTAGATAAGGAAATTGAATAAATGAGTGAATAGATTTATACACCTAATAAACTGTCTGTCTTGCTGAAATATATATTGAATTTACTTTGTGCATGATACCAAAGCTGTTCCCATAATGAAGTTCATCCAAAAGGCATTTCAAAAATTACATGAATGACATTTGAGAACTGTTAAGACTAAGTCTTCGACATGAAGGCATTTGGTATTGTAGTCAAGGACTGATACACAGATAAACGATGAATAAACAATGGAAAAACAGTGCCGTGTGTGTCAGTAATCATAACTTATGCTTAAATATGCTCCTTTACTTCCCTGGGATTATTTTATATATCCTATGACAGTTTATTTCACAAGATTGGCGAGACCATCAAGGACCTCAAAGGGTCATCCTCCCCTGACTCTGCCCATCTTGCTATCCACTGCTGCACTACCCTGTCTTTTATTCTCACCTGGCTTGGCTGACTGGTGGACCCTTTTCTGTGCTGACTGAAGTTGCATGGGAAAAAGGGGTTCTGAAATAGGAAAGTTACTAAATGATTTGTTGGTGCTGCTATAGCTCAGGGTGTAATGTAGTAATTTCTCTTGTTCATTCAAATGCTAAATGCATCTCTTGATACAAACCTGTAAATTTTGTAGGCTCATAAGAGGCAAATACGGGTGACAGAAAAGTCTTCTATTCTATGGATTGTTCCCAGCAAGCAATGTGACCATTAGGCCATCGACAGAGTATTCACGACGGGAATGGCCTTCCGTAAAGATCTTTCCATGAGAAATATTCAAATCAAGGGGTGGATACCTCAATACATTATCTCAGATTGAAGAATATCCTCTGAACATTCTAAAAATCATCGACTAAACAGAAGTTGCTCAGGATTCTCCACAGTGACACCTTTTGAAAACATCTAGCTTTGACACAGTCTGAGATACTGGTTAATTCTAATACCAACTAAAACCATAAACCTCTATGTACACATCATACTAATATAATGATATAGGAAGATGTTGATTTATCTACCTGAGAAGAACAAGGAGATAATGCTACTTCTATGATGCTTTAAAATTATCTCAAAAACTTCTAACTCACAGTTAAATTGGTATTGAATAATATCTGTTCAGTTTCAATAGTTAGCCTCTGGTGGGATACATTTCATGATTTCTAGTTCAGAAACCTGTCAAAATAGTGGCATATATAGATAATTTATGTTGAATTTTCAGATTGAATGTGATTATCCAGACAGATTTGCACCTGTGTAATTGGTTCATACGTTTACCATGTAAAGAACAAAAGTTGCATTGTATATAGAGTATCATTTCCAATGTTCCACAGTAAATTAAGATTTCATCTCTCTATTTGATTTTAGTCAACTAATGCAGAAACTTTATTCTTTCTTTTTTAGTAGTTACTGTAAGAGTCATTATTTTATTGAATTGAAACTGCTTCAGCCTGCTACAGGCTTAAGGTTAAAACCTTAAAAAACCAGAACATCAAGAAACATAGAGTTCACTATGATTTAATAGTACTTTCACAGTTGTGTTCCACAAATATCAATGAAAAAAAACAACCCCAAACCACATTTTCCCATTTGGGCTTTTTTTGTGGCAAGAATATTTAATATATGATGAGACCTAAAACCTACTGAATGTCACTCTTTCTTCAAGAATGACCTACTGTGGAAAAATGTACCTGACTTTTTTATGGACAACTTCACTATGAATGAATGTGGAAGGCACACAAGTTTTTGGTAGTAAAGAAAGATTCTAAAGTGTCATAAATGGTAATTTTAGTAAAATATTATTACTATGGCTTATAACGTTTATAGCAAATGTTTAGCCCTGAAGTGGTCAGGTAGTTGGACAAGCTGATCTTTCAAGATCCCTTCCAACGAAACTATTCTATTGAAAAAATTAAAAAAGATGAAAAAATAACTGAAAATTTATATCAATTTTGCTACATTCTCTTGTTCTGTAACATACATAGACATTTGCAGTCTGTTACAGACAGTGTTTTGAACATGACTGTTGGAATTCTACTTTATACATGCACTATGTACGCTCATACTACTACTTACATACAAATTTTATGCTGGTGTATATGTTTATTTTCAGAGAAAATGAACATGTTAATGAAATCAAATAAACCATTTTATTTACATAGCTGTTCTGCTCTAAAGAATGCCATTTAATTGAAAAAGAGAGAGAGAGAGAGAGAGAGAGAGAGATGCTGTAACAGAAATTATCTTGTTGCATGAAGACTGTTACACATCCTGGGTGCTGGTACCTCAGTTGGAAGTGGAGTTTGAAAATCCTGTTGTACTGTAGTGTGTTGAAAGTATCAGAATGAAAAAAATAGCTCTGAGATCTTGAGACTGGGAGAGGCTATTATCACATACAGATGCCCAACTGTGTGAATTGAATATGTTTCTTTTACAGGGCTCTTATCTAAAGCACTCAGAAAATGAATAAAATAGAAAATTGCTCTAACAGTGCTTAGAAGTCCAGAGTTGAAACCTTCCTCTGGAGNGCCAGCCAGGCAGAGAAGGGAGCAGTTTGAGAATGCTTGAGAAAGTAAGAGAAGGCTAAGAAGTGGCTTGTGAAGCTTGAGAGAAAGAGAAGATTGAGAGTGAGATGACTGGAAAGGAGCCTGCGAGAGAAAGAGGAGATCAAATGGTGTAGTTGTAAGAGTTTTGGGACTTTTTCCATGACAGAAGGGAAGATTTGAGAAGGGAGAATTTAGATGTTAGAGCACATTGTTTACTTTTGGAAAGAGAAGTGATAGATCCTTTTACGTTCATCACTGTGATTTCAGAGGAAAACAGTTCAGGAAACAGACTGGCAGAAAAAGATCATCATTTTGAATTCATATTTACCCTTCTGTATTGTACAGAAATATGGACATATATAGAAATTATTTTGTGAGATTTACTGGAAAAATCTTGAGGAAGTCATTATCTGGGTTGAGAAGAAGGCCTATTATTACCCTTTATCAAAAATAGGTCTGATATTACAAGCAAAAGGAAATATCTGTTAGGAAAACTATACATCTATAAAAAGGTAAACACCTCATAATGTCATTAAAAACCCATAAAATCCTACAAGGAAAAGAACAATCTGAAGTTTCAGCTTGAAGGATGAATTTTGTAGGAATATTCTATATGAATGTTCTGTCTGAAAATGGTGTTATACGAAAGGGTGGTGGTAAGCAGAGTGGAATCAGATGATCTTCAAAGATGTGTTCATGGCCAAATCAATCCATGATTTTATAGCACCATGATAGTGTACGCAATGAGAACCTTGGTGAAAGCAACATTCATCTGATACACGCAACATACTTCATGTTTTCTGCACTATCCAATAGTCATTTGTGAGGCTTTGAGAAGCTTATGCTAAGGATCTACATTTTGGGAGTAATCCAAGGGAAATTCTGTGGTATGTTTCACTTTTCAGAACACTGCTCCCACATCTTGCAGAGTGGTGAATGGTTCTGCGGATGGTTTTCACAGTTTCTGGTAATGCAAACAGAGTATATTAAGGCTTATGATTCATATCCATTTAGACAAAAAAAAATAGTGTATTGCAAATGTGTAAAAAGCAGCCTCTGATTCTGTAAACATTTTGATAAATGTTAAATATATGCAGCCTGCACAGACATTCACATCAGTGGCATCAGCAGAAGTTAGTTGTATTAGAGGGATTAGCCTCATTTTATACTTCTTCTGCACTACATTTAAAAACCCTTTGGATATCAGAGAGAAACCTGGACTGAAGTTGTCCATACATTGTTAATAGAATGAGGGAAATATGAAATATAAAAATTTAATCTGAGGCAAAGCATATTTTATTTTCATGGTATTCACATAGAGCTATCAGAGTGAGATATTATTTCTAAAGTTCAAGCAAGATATTAGATGTTGTAACAATTCCATTTCATTTTTTCCTGACCTACTGAAGATTTTAAGAGCTTAAGATTTGTACAGAGTTTGCATATCTTACTTTATGTCATATATTGCACGACAAAATCTGTTAGTTGCTGTCATCTCATTTCTTTCATCTCTTATTCTCCTATTTTGAGTCACTGCATCACTGTTATTCTGTCTTTAATAAACGTATCAGGGACTTGATCAAATAATTAAATACTTTCAAATTCCTGGGCTTAATGGGAAGTCAAAAGTAGCAAATAATTTTCAGGAATTCATTCAGATTTCAGACAAAATAACACTTTAGGGATGCATTTTGCAAGATGACACCTCATAGGTGACGAGTTTTTAAAGTTATAAGTTAAACAAAAATTGCTAGTTACGCAAAGAATTCAACAGTGATTTTGCAGAATTAATGAATCATCAGGAAATTAATATCAAAGCACAGCTGACTGGTTCCTATTCAGCACTTCTGAATCACTGCTCATTGAGCAAAGCAATCACTGGACAATGGGGGTTTTGCCTGAGCAAAATGTGAGTCAGGAGACCTGCACTCCCATTGTCTTCACTGGGAGATTTGCCTGCATATGGAGTGAATGGGACCCATTCACAGAGCAGCTAAGGAAAACACCCAATACATCACTATTTTGAAGTTAACACTAGGTGGTAGACATAACTGGAAGAAATACAGACATTTTTGGAGCCATGTGAAAGACTTGTATAAAGCAGCACTTCAGAAGTATTGTCTCTCATTTCCCCCTATTTTTGCCTAAACTTTTTTGTTTTGAAACGTATCTGGCTGTTCACACTGACATTCCCTTTGGTTTAACAAATTAATTAAAATAATTTCCTATTTGCACCCAGTCTGAAGGCGGAAGAGACATCCCTGTTTGGAGAAGAGCTGACATCCTTGCAGCTGCAAACGGAAATCTCTTCCACTGTACAGACCCACTATCATTATTTAGTTGAAGGGAGGAGAGATTGCTGCCTAACCAGTTCTCAGCATGATGCTGTTTGAGTGCATCCTCACTGACCTATAGACTGCCAGCTGTACAGACTCCTCTGTGAATACACGTCGGTATGAGTGAGACCTTCAATTTCACTTCCCAATGCAACTGAGAGTCAATATGAACAGAACACAAGGAAGAGTTTAAGGGGAAAAAGAAGATAGTCAAGTAAAGAGAAAGAACAAAAAATCCAGGCAAGAAAGCTTGCAGTGAAAAGAAAACATAAGGGTACAAAGAGAAAAAATAATTACTATTTACACACAGACAAAGCATAAAATGAGCAATGATTTGAAATAGGTGTGGAAGAAACAAATAGGCCAAGATCTAAGCTTTCTTTGAAACCTGAATTCAGTGAATGAAAAGAGAAGAAGGTTAGTCTTAAACATCTTTCTCTGACTCACGAGAAGCAGTGGTGGACCAAAGGGTAAGAGGGGAGATGGTCTTAATGGAAATGGAGAACAATTAATGCACAGACATGGGAAGCTGTTGCTCTACCAAAGGAAAGAGTACAAGAGGGAAAGCAAACTCAGCTGGGGCTGGAATTCAGAAAGGAGAAGAAGGGACGGGCTGAAAGCAATCTTGATACATATTATGAGAGCTGCTCCAAAAGTAATGCCTCCTATTTTATTATGTTGACCCGCAATGTCAGAGGTAGATTTTGGTGGTGTGGCACTAGAGCTTTAACCTTCCTGCCAATATTCCATTAAATTTTATTGCCATGTGAGAGATGGCTGTAGAGGGACACTTTGACAAAATGGCATCTGACATGGAAGTGCATATAACGCAAAAGTCTGGAACTGAATTCTACCACATGGAAAAAATTGCACCCCTTTACATTCATTGATGCTTGCTGTGTGTTTGTGGAGACCGAACAGTAGATATGAGCACAGTGAGACAGAGGATGGTGTGTTGCAACAGTAACAACTGCAATGTGGAAGACGAGCCACATTCTAGACAGCCATACACAGCTGTCACACCACGAAATGAAGAGTTTCTTGATCAGTTCATATGTGGATTATGACCAGTGAACTGTGTACAGAACTGAATATCAGCTTCAAAGAATTGGAAACAGTGGTGGCAACGTTGGAATATTGCGAAGTTTGCACTGGATGGATCCCACGAGTGCTCACACAGGAACAGATAGAACACTGCACACAGGTTTGTCAGAATCTATTGATCCAATACAAGGCTGAAGGTGGGAGTTTCCTGAGTCACGTCATTGCCAGTGACTAGAATTGGTGTCACCACTATGAGTTGGAGTCAAACAGCAGTCTATGGAGTGTCAAGATGTGAATTCTCCATGGAAGAAGTTCAAGATGCAGCCCTCACTTGGTAAAGTGATGTGCACTGACTTTTGGGATAGGACAGGGGTGATCCTTCTGGATTTTCTGGAACCTGGACGAACCATCAACTCTGACCACTACATCACGATACTGACTAAGCTTAAGGCTTGAACTTTCAGAGTCAGGTGACAGGAGAAGACAACCTTTGTCTTGCAACATGATAACATCAGGCCCCATGCCAGTTTGAAGACCTTGGAGCACATTGCCAGTCTTGGCTGGATTGTCCTACCACACCCACCGTATAGTCCCTATTTGGCACCTTCTGACTTCCATCTGTTTTGGCCAATGAAAGCTGGACTGCATGGTCAACATTTTCTTAGCAACAACATCATCATAGCAGCTGTGAAATAGTGGGTCATATCTGCTGCTGCAGATTTTTACAAGCACAGCATGTACTCTCTTGTTCATCGCTGGTGAAAATGCTCAGCTAATGGTGGTGACTGCATTGAAAAGCAATATTCTTTAGATGAGAATCTGCTCTCTCCAATAGTGTTGTTGTGCTCTTTGTATCTGTTCTGGTTTCCATGAAAATAAATAGGAGGCATTAGTTTTGGAGAAGCCTACTAGTGAATTTGCAAATGAAGGATGCCGTACTATGGCTGAAATATTTGATTTGTGTCTTTCTTTCACTAACTTCTTATCTGACTAAAAGGACTATTCTTTGTGCTCCTTCTACAGATGCATTTATCATGCATATCAAAGAGCTTTCACTGTATGCCAAGAAATCTAAAAAAACCCAATGTTCTGTGTATTGTTGCTCTGTGTTAATACAGAAGAAAAGAATCTAAAAAAGCAAACTCTACACAATTTGCTCCCTTGATTTTCATTATTTTTTAATTACAGGTTTCTAAACTTCTTTCATGCAGTGGTAATACTCATACTCTCAGAAGTGGAGTGAAGAAGCTGGTCCTGAACAGAACAAACTGAGCTAATATATCACAGCAGTGAGATACCATCTCTCCTTTGAAACATCCCTGTCCACTCTGCTAACTAACACCTTCATAGCCTTAATTCTTCAATAGATCTGATAAAAGGCGTTTGATCACATTTCAAGAACAACGAGTAATAATTGTTAAAGGACTGTTCCTATTTTTTTTTAAGTAAATCACAGAGAACTAATGAGTTCTGAGGGCCTGGGATCCCAACAGAGATTGGAATTTCAGAATGAAAAACACAGCAAGAAAATTAATGCTGACTACCACACAGCTTGAATGTCTGGATGCCAGGGATGCTGTGAAACAGAGATATTTTGAGTTCTTCCATAACATGTGAAACAGAGATCACCCATAAGAACCTAATGACTTTACATTGTCTCCTCTGATGTGGACTTACTATATAGCAAGATAGAAGTAAAAAGAAGACTTTTTGCTGCTCGGTTTTCCAAACCTGATGCTGCTTTTTCCCTCACTGAAAATTTGCATCTTTTCTCAGAGCCTGTTTCTTTCTCACAATAAACAATGCAAAGCCCTCCTGCCAAAAAAGTGTCCAAATGCTAAGCAGTTGCTATTAGTCATTATTATAATAGCAATTTTGAGCTATGTGCTTTTAAATTATAATTATTTTTACAAAAGATTTTTATGTGTCTTGATTGCAGTAATTATGGTTCTATAGTAATAAATGTGTATTTAAAAAGTCATGTTAGCTTACTGTTCCAAATAAACTTTTCCTTAACTGAACTTCATAGAAATGAGTGGTTTTCTTTGTATTAATCTTATCTGCTCTTCTAGCAGCACACTAGGATGTATTAAAAAGCTGATAAACCATTGTTCCATTATTAAACTAACTATGGACAGAGATGTCAAATAAAAAGAAATGTTTTGTATGAAATGTGTTTCATGCAGATAATACCAGGTTCTAATCTAGAAATAAGTTTTGCTCTTTAGTCTTATTTATCACCTATCTGCCCTTGTTTTGTTTAAAAAGAAAGTGTCAAGAAAACAAAGGAATGTAGAAAGGAAAGGGAATTTGAGACCATGCCTGTTGTACAGGCTAGGACATGCAAGTCTGTACCCTGTGTAAAGAGCACCCAATATAAAGAGCATCACAGAATCCAAGAAATGGGCTTTTTAAACAATTGGTACAGGGGAGAATAAAGACAGAAAACTGTTTAGCTATTGACACCCACGAACCGCACTGTTTTCCCAAAATAGGACAAATGTGGCCTCATTGCTCTGTTGCCACCATGACCAGTGACCATGCATGCTTCCAGCACCGCTTCCCTGCAGGACGTGCAGTAGCTCAGTCAACTCAGAAGTTAGGAAATCTTACAGTTGCCTGGAGAAAAGGTTTTAAAAAAAGAAATTGGGAAGAGGAAACAGAGAGGACCTGAGAGAAAAGGGGAAATAAATTTCTGGCTCAAATGCTGTACTATTTCCTATCTAGCCACAGTGCTGTATTGGCTTTTCAGTTGAACCTCTCTGTGTGGTTGCTGCCAGTGGTGGGGAAGACACTCTGTACACAGCACCTTGGATCTGAAACTCCACCAGCTGTTGATGCAATCCCATTAAATTTCTTACAATGACACTGTCCCGTCCTATCTCCCATCCCTTCCTACAGCCCTGACTATTCTTTGACGAGAACTGCTCCATTGTGCATTCACAGTTGTGATAAGACATTCAGGGGAAAAGTTCATAAATCACATCCTCTGCTGGCTTAACTTTGCTTCCCTCCCCCCTTCTCCTAAGGCTGAAAGGAGGCAGAGCTGTGCGGTGAGGCCCGGGCAGCCTGCTATGCTGAATGGAGATACTGCAGGTTCATGTTTCTCTGCTGGGAATTGTCACTGAGCAGAAAGGAATGCTGCGTTTCTCTTGCACAACTTCAGATTGAAAACCAGCAGAGCTCTAAAGCATAAAATCACCATTAACTTCATGGCATAATACCTCAAAATGTAAGAATAAAATTGACTAAGAGGATTTCTTGGCTGACCTGAGTCAGTACTGTTAAGACTGGAACAGGACTTTGCTTTTAAACTGTTCTTTTGTCAGAAGAGTAGCGTTTTATAATACTCATTTAATCTTCACCATCAACAGAACATTTCACAACATCATATTTGTTGGTAATTGGTTTTGACCAAATATTTCTAATGCAGTAATCAGATGCTATGAATGTGAAGATAAACTCAATTTCAGAGTAACCAATAGAGGAAATTATCTACTGAAAGTGACCAAAAGCAACATGCTGTGATTCATATCCTTGAGTGGTGTTAGGAGGTGTGATCTGGACTCCTTTATGATAAAACAAAACCAGATCATGCAGTCCAAGTACTATCAGGTGTTTGTTGGACTGCAAAAAAGGATGAGCAACAATTCATATTAACATTCTTGCAGTGTGTACAGCGCAAATGTCAGGTCCTCAGTAGCAGCTGCAGACCCAGAGATCTTCTCCTTTTTGTGTTCACTGACAGAACATACCCTGTGTCTTCTTTCATGTATGCAGAGCACATGCAAGAATACACATTACGTCACACTGTATCTTCCCACTGTCTTCAGTAAAGCAATGTGTTAACTTTCATTGTATCAGATCTTAAACAAAAATATATATTTCACATTTGGCTGGCAAAAACTGAGGTATTAGTCAAATTCTACTGTGCTAAACAGATCTGAAAGCAACCAAACAGCAAAACTCAATTTCTCATGGTCATTTCAGCATGGTCAAAAAAAAAAACCCAAAAAACAAGTCAATCTGGTATCTCAGGAAAAAAAGCATGCCATGGTCCCATGGAAATATTCAGGAGCCTAAGGCTGTGCCTTAGCTCCACCAAATATTTGCTAGCTTGTATGGATTAAATTTGGCCTCTCAGAGCCTCAGTTTCTTCACTGGCACAACATGGTCTAATGATTCTAAACTGGGTTGGAGCTTGCAAGCAAGTTACATATATTCTCAATTTGGACAATTTAATTGAAGACTAGGGACATACCAACATATCATTTTCTATAAATATTCTTTCACAAGCATTTCATCCCAATTTTGCTGTCGTGGCATAGATTGCATAAAGTTTCAACAACATTCAACTGAGCTTCAATCTAAAAGTCCATGATTTTAAAGACACAGTCAACATTAATTGATAGTGCTGATTTGTTAACCTGAAGACTGGGTTACCTGGGTAGCTAAGATGCCTTTCAGCTGAGTTCCACGCATTCTCATATGAGGCTCATTACCCTCTGGGAAATGAAATGAAATTGTTGTACAATTCTTTGCTTCTCTTCCACAGCTTGCATTTGCTACATTTGATTTCCCTAATATTTTTCTGGATAGTCCTAGTCAGCTGAAAATAACAATACTGTTTGATTGAACTGTATCTTCCACTCTGATACCTTTACTTATTTTACAGAGACACTTTGCCACTGTGTAAAGCGCACTTACTGACTGGTTTTGGTCACCACAACAAAACAGGGCTAGAGTTTGCCACGCAGATCCATGCTGTGTGTAAGGACCAGGATCAAATTAATACATCCTTACTCTTTCTGTGCATCTCCTACTTTGCCAAGCAAGGGCTGGAACTGAAGCCCAAAGCATAACTGGGGATGCTGAGGTAAAATACCAATGCAGAAAGGCTCCTCAAGGCCTTACATTGTTCCTTGCTTTTATGAACAACATCCTAAAGCACAAAGAAATTATTTTGTCAATGTAAAATTGATGGTAACATCTTTACTGTTGCTCTGTTACTCTACTGAGAGTACAAGCTCCTTTCCACATTCTTTGTGTTGGCTGATTCAACCTAAAGTCTACAATATTTCAAGCAAGTTCTATAATTTAAGTTTTTCTTCTTAGAAACTTACAGCACTACTGAACATTGCAGATACAAACACTTAACCAGTAACATTTTAAATATTATCCTAGCCTTAGTATTAAGGATTGCATACTAAATCAGTTAAATCTAATGCATATTTAAAAGGAAATTCCAGTAGGTGTACTCTAACTATATACTGCTAGGAGACGCTGTACCACTAAATGTGAGTCATTTATTGTTATTGAAGAATGCCTAAAATACATGTTTATTGTAACACATTGGGTAGTACTCTAAATACTCTTTATAAGTACCCTTATTTTGCTATCAAAGATAAGTAAATTAATAAAAGGAATGGATGTGAAGAAATGAAGGAGAGAGGGAAAAAGAAAATATTGAGCGTGTTGTCAAACGCACTTAGCATTCTGTTTTTCTAAGCACTGTGCAATAGTGTCTGTTGCTCATGAGAGCTAATAAAAATATCACTGCTGAAGCTAAACTAATCTGTAGGACTGCTTATTGTCTATTTGCATGTTGTCTCACTGAATAGGTAATTCTCCCTCACAGGATTATCCTCTTTTCTCATGGACTCAGTTATTAATGAGAGTGCTAAATAATGGTATACTTCGAGATCGCCTCACCTGGGACCTAACCCCACTCCTGCCAAGGCAAGTGGAACACAGCCACCCATATGAATGCAGGGCAGAGCCCAGTCCTTGTCTGGGAGGTTTCACAGAAAGCTCACCATGCTCCCAAAGGAAACATCAAACAAACAGATCCATAAAGGCCAAGGGTCAGGCAAGAGGTCAACTCCCATCTCCAGGCAAGAGGGTGAAAATATTTAAAAACTGTGCCACAAAAATAATGGCAAGACAGACATTTCAGCTGCCAGGTATAAGAAAAGGCTGCAAGGGTTTCTATCTCTGCAACGTAAGCTGTCAACAATTTTTCTTGCTTTTTCAAATTAATGAATTCCAAATTAGGTAATTCAGATGCTTATTTTATTTCTTGAGAAACTTAAGATCAGGATTCCATGGTTCTCAACCCAAACACAAAGCTTCATTAAGCATGACTATGGCTGAATTACACTGTATGATTATTTTTCTTTATGTTACTCATAATTGTGTGAAACATCTTAAATCAGAAAACACCTTAGCAAAACCATTACTGTGAGTGTGTGGAAGTTACACTGCTCTGAATTTTAGTTCTAAATATTTTTATTGTGTTTGGTGTGTCAGAGGATTTCTGTATACTTAAGAAAATCATAAAAATCTATTTAAAAAATCTTAATTTTTATGCTTATTACACATTTATATAGATGTCTGTTTATAATTTTTGTTAATCTTATGCGAAAATGCACTTAAAATCTCATGGCAAATGCATGGAAATGTGATTATTGAAGAATTTTGGCTGACTTGACCAACATTTAAAATGCAAATGTTCCTCTGAGATCTGGAAGATCTGTGGGAGTTCCCCTGACTCTCCTCTGCAAACATCTTCACAACAGTACGAAGCTTTAGATACTACAAAACCTGAAGGCCAGTCATTTCTCAAAAGTGGATGTTCTATGCTTTTCCTGTCACCATTCAGTCCGTGCTACGGAAGCAGGCTGAATGGGGCTTCGCACCCGGGGAGCTCAAACTGCAGAGTGAGAGGCGAGCCTCATCACGTCTGTGGAGTGTCTGCAGGAGACGCGTACAGATCGCAGCTGGTCACGGTTTCTTTCCTCGGCTCTTGACAGTGCCTCAGCTGCTTCCGAGAGGTATGTCTGGCTCCCTGCCCTGGGAGGAGGGAGGTAGTGAATAGGTGTCTTCAAGGATTAGAGCGTACCTGGTGGCCTCATGCCATGCCCCTTTTCGGAGCAAGCGGGCGTGCTCACGTATCTTATGGTTTACTGCAAAAAGCAGAGGGTCAGTGTTGCATAACGAGGCGGAGGTTTTCAGCTCTCAGCTGCTGCACCGAGTGGAGAAGCGCTCCACTCCCCTCCCCGTGCGTGCGCGATCCCCGCTCCTTCCTGGCTTCTGATTTTGCATTTCTAATGAAGCTGGACTGACAAAGCGTGAAAGTGGTCTAAAAGGAAAAACAAAGAAAGTGGCCCTGTTCTCACTGCGCTGAGCCTCATCAATATTCCAGCAGCTCGGCTTTCCCCGCTCCCTGATGCGCTCGATTTTTTTCCAGAGCCGGGCTGGCAGTCTCCTCCCCTTTCCTTAAGTTGCGGTGGCGGCGAGCCGCGGCATTCCCAGCACACGCGGGCTGTCACTTTTCTCCTCCCGCCCGCGGAGCCGCGCAGCGCTGCTGCACCGCCGGGAGAGCCCACGCGTCCGAAAGGTGAGCGGAGCCCTCCGGCCGCCGGGGCGCGGGGACAGGGCTCCTCGCTTCCCCCTCTCCTCCTCCGCGGGGTTCTGAATGCGATGATCCTTCTGCCTATAGCCGTGATCTCCCTTGATCGCAGCGCTCGGTTGTAGAAGACAGATGGCAGGAACGGGTCTGTTCCTTGCAACTCAGCAAAAATCAATTGCTCTGAAAAATGCCTTCTTGCGCTCAGTACTCGTGTCCGAGCTGGAATAAGCACTAATGTAGATCTCTAGTGCAGCTTACAAATGTTTTCATTCTCCAGGCTGTTAAAGCGTGCATCGTTCTGCTAAATTTCACGGGGAAGGTGGCACTCACGTGCCAGTCTGCAAACATATGGCGATTCAAAAAGCAGCAATCGAACCCCATCAAAACAAGTTTGTTACAATATGGCATTTCCTCTAACACGTGTTGTTTCAAAACCTTGTGCATTTATATTCTAACTGCTTCCTAAAGGAAAAAGAAAAAAGAAAAGAAAGAAAAAGTATTCAGGCACTAGATTTGCTGAAATGTTACAGATGAGCTGTGTGTAAGTGGAAACAGATTTAACTGGGAACAACTCTGTATGTATATAAATCTCTAATTTCCTCATGAAAACATGTTAGTGTTTTAACTAAGTCTACAGAAAGTGGATTCTCCGTCAGGAAATAGCCTTTGTGCAGGTTCTATTATTAAATAAGTTCATACCAAGCTGCCATAAATATTTCATTTTTAAACAAAAAATGTCCTTGAGAAGGATTTTTAATATTAAATCATTTTACAGTTGATTCAGTGTGTGATTTGCTAAAATCAGACTGTAGAGGTACAATTGCTGTCAGAACCAGCCGATGTTACTTTGTAATGTGAATTTCTGTTACAGTCAGAAGCAACAAGCTAAGCGGGATATAACTTCTGATGCTTTACAGATGTACTCCAGATAGTTTATACACTTTAAACATGAATGTTATCCACATAAAACTGTCAAGGGCACACCTTCTAAATAGCAGTTGAGGGATACATAAATGATCCCTGCTGTGTTTTGCAGTGTGAAAAGGAGGAGTTCAGACAATGTGGCCAACCAGCTAAAAATGTCTGAAATGCAGGATGTTTTAAATGTTCGAATTCAAGCAAAATATTTCTCTCTGATGTTCATAGTGAAGGTGAGGTAGCTTTCTATTCAGACGACAAGGGTTTGCCAATCAGGTGGAAAATAAGCATGATGAAGTTTTAAACCTCATAACCCTTATCCTTCCAGGAACAGTAACCACTTTATGTTTCTGCATCTCTAGGAACTGCACAAAAGTTACTCCTGGTTAAGTTCAGGTCTATTTCTGAAGACGTAGGTTGCCTATTTGAGCAGCCCGTAAAACCCTTCTTTCTAGTAGTTCTTCTCACAGCCAACAACTTAGATATTACAAAAAACATACAAGTTTTATTGAAATATGAGGAACGTCTGCTTCCGTGTAAACATAGTTAATCATTCTGCTGACATCTTATTGCAGTATTTGATATTTCTTGTCTTACAGGTTTCTCCAGCACCTTTCACGGAAAAGAATCTCCCACTTTTCTGAAGGGATTTTGATATAAGTTAATTGTAAGGGAAAACTTTCCGCAAGACAGATGACTAAAGGTAACGGAGAAGATCCGAAAACTGGAAGTAGGATGGAACGCTTTCAACAAGGAGTCCGGAAACGTACACTTTTGGCAAAAAAAAAGGTGCAGAGCATAACAAAGGATGATGTTAAAAGTTACTTATTGAGGAATGCCTTTGTGCTCTTCACCGTTGTTGCTGTGATTCTTGGTGAGTCATTTGTTCAATAGGAATATTCTGTTCTCCAATGCATTTGACAATGACAATTTACCTGGGCGTTTTGCATTACAAATGAGATCCCAAATTCTTCTGCACTGATAAGAACAATCTGGGTTGGAGAGTTTGCGCTCTGACAGCTGCATGTTGAAGCTGTGGGAAGAGATATTCTAAGTATTCTAGTACTCCTAAGAAAAATTGTGGGAAAAGAAATCAGCTGTTTTATGGACTCTTCTCTTAAAGGATTAGGTTCAATTACTGAACTGAATGCTCTCAGCAAAATTTCCTTCTACTCAAAGCAGGTGCAGCAAAATGCTCAGGATGTAACTACTATTTACCTAGTCTAGCCAGAATTAACACTTTACAATGACTAACAAAAGTCCTTAATGAATGGAATGAAAGTGAAATAGTGACTTATTTCTGAGCAAACTTCTATACCAGATCCTGTCTTTTCAGTTTGCAAACCTATCAAATGTAAGCACAAGCTTATGGTTTCTCAGTTGCTCACAATCTTGCACATGCATCTTTCAGATGTAATTGTGGCAACAATACAAATGCTACTTGTTCAAAGGATTGCAAGATAGCACCTGATTAAATGCCTTTTTAGAGTGCATGGAGAGGAATTCAGAACATCAAACAGCACTTAGATTTGGAATGCGTCACAATGTTAATCTAAAACGTAGCTACACATTGTATATCTACATTAGAGAGAGAACCATATGACAAAAAATTCAATTTTTAAAGGAATTTTTACTTTATGTAACTATACAATCAGTTTTGGTCATTTTTCTTTACATACAGATCAATATTCTAAATGACACCATATGTTCCATGAAATAATCATTCTTATGCTGTGAGCAAGAATATCATGATTTTACCGTTCTGTCTTTCTTTTTTTTTATTTTCTAATCAGTCTGGAATCTAAAACTGTTTCTGCTCATCAAAACCCAAACGTTAGCACTTAGAGGTGTTCTTCTCCTACATAGACCTAAATGTCCATATTGGTGCTGTTCTGCATAAATCTGCTTGCTCTATTTCTATATATTATTTGGGAGCTGAAATTCTAGGGATGTACCATTATTTTTGTTTGATACCAGTACTGTACAGTTTTTTTAATTACCTTCAGATTTGATGGTCTTTTTCTGGGAGAAGATTAAGCTGGTTTGCATAAGGGTATGATGAAGTACTTTGTTGCTATAATAGAAATGTCATTCTCCCATGCTTACAAATAGTATTTTATCACAAGTACTTTTCATTCCTAAATAAGAATTTGTTCAATGCAAAAAAGTTCCAAAACACTAATATCAGGGATACAAATTACAGACATTTTATCTACAATAGTCAGAAAAGGCAGAAAAAACTAACTAGGTTTTGAACCACTGTCAAAACTCAAAGCAATGCAATTAATACAAATAATGGACAATAATGTAAAGCAGTCTTGCATTTGTTTCACTACCATCTAGCTCCAGAATGACTTCCATAAAATTGGATATACAGGAACAGAAATGCACAAGTGTGTATACTGCTATTGCACATTACAATTGGCTTTACAGGACTAGCGACAAATGTCTGCTCGTGGCTCCACTACCACCTATAGCCATGGCAGAGTACCAGTGAGGCTGGAACTCAAGTTGGAGAACTGATGAACATGCACAGCCTACGGTGACTCAGCTGCTCAAATTATGCTCGTGAACCTACAGACCTGTACACCTATATCTGGTGTGTTTCTCATTACTACGATGGGATATTCCAAGATGTTCTCACATTTGTGGCGTAATTTTACATTATATATATGATTAGAACAGTACATTCATGCTTGGTGGCTCATAAAAGGGTAATTTTTTTTTTATATATATTTTTTTCACTGCTGTCAAAATATGCAGAAGTTGGGAACAGTCGGCTAAGCAGTTTGAAAAGCTTTCAATGGCTGAACTGCGTCTGTCTAGTTTGGACAAAATTTTTATTATCTCTCAGTTTTTCAGTGATCTGTGCAAAATCAGGTCGTGGGCTTGATCCGTTTCCTAGCCGAAAGCAATCCACTTTCCAAAATTAACCCACCAGTTCGCACCGCTATCTTATCAGGGGTGTTAGGATGAGGATGTGGGGAGGGACCAAAAATTACTCAGGTCAGGGCTGAATCATTTACGATAAAAGATGCTTATTGCTCTTTGTAATCTAAACAGATAGAGGACATCAGCTCCTAGGACTGTCATTTCAGCAATTTTCATAAAGATTCCACTCAGGAAAATAAAAATTTTTACTTTAAAGAGAGCGATATTTCTTCAGAAACATTTATTTTAGGCTTCTTTTGTCTAGCAAGTGGGATGAAAAAGCCCATTTAGGAGAGCATTTCTGACTTCTTTGCTGAGCGGGATTGATGCTGGTAGAGGTCAAGTGGATAGGATCATCTGTCCTAGCCCAGTTCCAGGGCTGTACCTTATACCAGGCATTTGAGTTCTTAATCTGTGGAAACAAGCACTCTGTTGTGAAGCGGGTGGCTGCATCATGCATTTGTTTGCTTTGAGTACTGATATTTTATGGACAGACCAGAGATTTCGTGGCACTCATGTTATAAGGAGAAATCTAACCATCTACCTTAACTTCCTCTAGTAGTCCAATTCAGAACTAATTTCTGAAGTGAATACACTAGCTGCTCCAATACAAAAAAAGTAATCTTAAAAAATCTAATTATGAAGATGCCACAAGTTATAACTCTCTTATTGAGAATTACTTGCACACTATTCTCTGTTTTCTGAAAATCTCAAGAAAGGTTCTTCTGACTTCGCATTTTGCATAGGTAGGGTCTGTCTAGCATATTATTATAATTGTTGCCATTTAAGAGAAATTTGAACTACTTTCAAGCCCTTTAAGAAACTGAGAAAAACATGGTCAACAAAGCGAGTTGTGATGACATTATTCAGAATCTCCTGGCCCAGCTGGAAATATTAAATTAGGGTTTTTTTGTGGATCTTGTGGGTTGAATGTAGGTAGCTGATGGTGAATTCAGTGTTCTGATGATGAGAAGCAGTTTAAGGCAGGCTGGATGTCATAGTGGCTCATGAAAAATCTGCAGGAAGTCTTACAAACTTTGAAGTGTTAGCCAAACTATTGGCAAAATCTCAGGGGCTGCCCTCTCTCCCACGCTACTTCACTTCATCATCCTGTCCCCAAAATGCCTTCCTTTCAGATGTTCTTCCTCCAGCACACACTTGATTCTCTGCTACCTACCTCCCATTTTCCAAAAATGCCACAGGGGTACAGATTTTGTTCTGGCAGGACTTCTGAATGCCCAAGAATCTCTTGTGGATTCTGAACTTGTACTGAAGGAAAGATCAAGGCTGGGAATCTGTTCGCAGAAAAATACTATTTAAATAGGGCTCAGTGAAGAAGGAGGCTGTGGAGCAAGTACTATACAAAGCAGTTTATGCATAGTGATGAAGCCATCATAGCACTATCCAAGGGGCATGGAGATGAAGCTCGTCCTGGGAGCCAGTCTGGGTTTTTGGCTACCCGTCCACCAAAGGCAACATGGGACCAGTGGCATCATGGCATCTGGTGCTCTGTAACTTCAGGGAATCCCACAAAAAATGCGAAATGCCAACGTGTTTTACAACAACAGTGTGCACCACACACAGGATCCCAAACTTTCCAATGTTCTTTTAAACAAACGAACAAATACACGAGTTAAAAGTACAAGATGAAGACAGTAGAAATGGAGGCATTCCCTGAAAAAACAGAGTTAAATAAATCCTGCAGATGATCTTTCATAATGTAGAATGTAAAAAAAAAAAAAAAAAAAANAAAAAAAAAAAAAAGTCTGAAAGGTCTGAATAGTGTGAAGTTGTGCCGAGTAGCAGATTCTCCTATCTCAACACAATATAGGTCCACATAATAATTTAAAATGAGTCCTAAGAGGTGCAAGCCTGTGATACATGGGTAGACAGAGTCTCAGGAAAACACCCACAAAGAAGTCAGAATCTTGTGCATTGGAGTGACGTATTTTCTGCTACTGGTAGATCCCCTGCATCCACTGAAAAGAAGGGTATTTGACTCCATTACACGCTGACAGTGTGCACGGTGGCAATGCTCACGGCAGCCTTGGTAACATTTGCATGAGAACAAAGCAGAGATCCATCACTGTAGGAGAAACTGTTGTGGGAGGTGAGTCCTAGGTGAGAGAATATGGTAAAACATATGGAAATGTGATACCGGATAAAAGGTATGAGAACATATACAGATAAAACATGTACAAGAAAATCATGACAGCTTAGGGACAGCTAGTGAGAAATTAATTCTATCTATTCTGAACTCAGAGGCTGTCTTTGTTCCAGCACTCTCCTAAAGAACGTGCACTACACAACGACTTTCTTACCATGTGAACCCTCCAACCAGTATATTGACTACAACTACATATAGCAATATATTTATAAGAAAATCTTATTTTTATTTGAATTTAAAATGTATTTTTCATTTTGTGGAAAAAAAACCAAAAGCTAAAAATCAAAACTAGACACCATGTTGCCTCTAATGCAGACCAGCACGTCAAAATCCAATGATCCTTTCCAAAAAGAAGTATAGAAACACAAGGAGATGTAATTCTGCTATTTAGCAGCCAGTAATAAATGACAGACAGTGAAATATGAACAGCATACTAGTTTAGTGGTTACTTGCAAAAGAAAATTATGTACCTTTATTATCATAATCCTGATTTCTTATCTTATACTCTGGTGTTAACGAAATGGCACAGCACTAGCTGTCAGACTGCCAAACACTGTGTGATAATGACAATGCATGTGGCTGCTGGATCACAGCTGTGCATTCAGTAACAATGCAGATACTAGTTAAGGCACAAAACATGCTAAATATTATCTTAATACCTTATTATTTGCACTAATTTGACCAATCAGTGGACTTGCAAAGTGTCACTGTAAAGTAATATTTCTGAGTGGCTGTAAATCAATCCGAAGAAATATTCTCTGCTCTCTTCATATAGTTTGTGAAAACATAGGCATTGGAGGCCTTCTCAGAACTCGCTCTAGAAATTCAATTTAAATTGATTTATTTAATACTACTTCATACAAAGAGGATTTTGAGGCTATCTTGGGTGGAATGCAGGACATTAACGGAGACGTTTAGGGTGTTTATCTGATTTCTAAGAGATTTATTGAGAAATTTGCCTGCAGTGCTAATCAAACATAGCAATTGTGCTACCAAAAAATAGTACACGACAGAAACAGTGGCTGTATGAAAGATCATCAAGAAACAGTCTGTGGTTTTATGAGCATCTGGGAGAACTAAAAAGACGTTTCAGCAGCAAATGAACTATCGTCAGGGCTGGCCTTTTCATTATTCACTTTTAATTATGTGTTCACTGCAGTCACTATGGTGAGTCCAAAGCAGTACAAAATCATAAGCAAGGTGCCAATGACTTGTATGCTGAGTAAATTTTTAACATCATTAGATTCTTACTAGCACCCTAGCTACTGAAATACTGGAATGAGTACTCATCTGCACTGGAATGCCTTTCAGCTGGCTGAAATGAAGGTGTAGCCCAAGATATCATATTCAGTTGTTTATTAATTCCTGAAACTTCCATTATTTTTGCCACATAATATTCTTGAAATAGTCTGGTGGGTAAAAGTTTGTGAGATTTGTGATATAAAAGAAAAAGACAGTTTTCTTTTAAGGTGAATCAAGATAAAGTGTATTGTAGAAAATTATTGCTGTACAAAAATTATACACAGAAATCCAATATGAGATAAATGAAGAAATTTTTCTTCTAAATTTCAATAAGGCTGCCAAAAAAATTAAGATACAAATGCAGATATTCTAATAATTTGTAGTATGGCATTGACTTTTAGATCAGGATAAATAGCAGCTGGGAGATGTTAGTTGACTTTTTGATTTTTTCATGCCTTCTTTAAAAAGTCAGATCAGTAAATTAATACATACAGTCACATTAGTTGGATATATCCTGTCCATTTTCTCAATTCCTTTCTTTTCCTGTATATTACATTCAGATTTTTTATTTCATTCAACTTCTGATTAGAACTCATTATCTTCGGCATTTATCATTTTTGTCATGTATGTTGCCCAGGCAGTTTGAACTGGACCTTTGGAGCAATAAGGCAATTTAAGTGATAAATAAATTAAAAAAAAAGAAGTAAGGAGCTGAGAGATTTCTTCCTTGTATGTTAATTTCTCCAGATGTGTTTTTCACAGATTATGCTGATTTCTATAATGTGTATTAGGAAGCAACCAGGCTTTTGATTATGGAGTTTTAAATTAGATCATTGACATAAAAAAAACCAGAGTATATGAAATAGTTTAGATGCTGTAAAAAATAGGACAGGAAGAAATGAAAATTATTCCAGATAGACTATAGTAGGTGCTGGATTACTCCTTTTATTGCATCAACTCAATAGAGTTGGAATTGTACTGACTGTGTACTTTCAATCAACATAATGAAACCCCAGAGCATTTAACTTTTAAAAGTCTTGTGAAAGAAATTTAATGAAAGATCTATTGAACTACATAACAGTGAAAAGAAAAACAGTTAAAAGCAGGAAGAGAGGCAAAGAAAATCAGAATGATAACATGAGAATCAGAAGGGTAACAAAGTGTTATTGTCTTCTGTTCTTTAGTTGTACTTCCATGTTCTTTCTCTTATCAGTTGTTATACTCAAGTTTTGAATCTTGTTCAATTCCCTAAATTGAAGAAATGCATTTTCTTCTTTTAAATTTGACATGGCTATCTACTTCCTTTTAGTGTTCATATAAGATCATAAATGGAAACAACTTAACAGTTACATATTGTGTGCTTGGTTTTTACCATTTCAGTAACCTAGTATAGCAGAAAAATCATTTGTTCCAAAGCAGTCTGCAAAAGACCAGACTTATGTGATAAACATTATTTACTCTGAAATGTAAACAGCTCCTTCAAATTGGCTCTAGTAAATAGTCAGTTTTTACCATTCTCAAGGACCAAATTTAAAAAAGACCGTTGTATTAATACAGCAGAACCACTCATGAAGAAAATTCCTATGAGTGCTAACCAAACACCACTGATAGATTAAATTGCTGCATAATTTTTGATGCCTTTCGAAATCTCTTTTCCTTAGCAATACGTACATCAAACAAACAGGGACTTACCACCTAATCTTCCAAAGCCTAAAATTTAAGTAAAGGAAACACCATGTGGAATTCAAATCTCAGAGATGTATACATTTTTTGTATATGGCTAAGAGGTAGGAGATTCAAATGTGACCCCATAAGTCTGCAAAACAGACATATAACTGCCTAAAACTTGCCAGGAGGTAAAACAAATCAGGATTACATTCGTACTCCCACTCCTTTCTGATAGAGTCAGGACCACAACAGGTATTTCCATCCAATCAAGATCCATAATCAGATGAACTCCCACCTTGGGCATAGTGTCAAGGGAATTGACTATTCCTTGAGGAATTTACTCACGCTTTTCCTTTCAATACCCAAGTTTCAGGGTGGCTTCCACCATTACTGTCAAAGCTGTGTCATTGGGCAGGAGGAAATGCAGGACTTTGAAAGTTATATGCCAAGAGAGCAAAAGACAGCATAATGTTTTATCCTAAAGGCTCATCTACAGCAGGGAGGCCCATGTAGTGAAGAAATCATTGGAGCAAAAACAGGAACATAGACTTCCAAAATCCTGTTGATTCTCTGCATGTTCGTGCTAGATGTACTCAGCTTCTCGATCCCCAGTAGATTGGATATAAGGACCATTGATGATTATTGGTCATGGCAATTCTGAGAAAAACACAGACATAACTATGAGAAGTGGGGGATCTTCTAAAACCAAATGAGACATGCTCATTAACTTTATAGATTCCCAGAACTGAGCTTTTTTATCTAGAGGGACTTTGAAGGTCACAATTTGGACTTGAGTGCTTTGTGATTAAGTATTATTCCAGGTGTCTGTTTTCCTTTTCTATTTTTGTGACCTTTAAGGTAGGGGGATTCTTCCATTTTGGATAATGCTTAGCAGTGAGAAGAGAGGCATTAAAATCGATATGGAAGTTACATCCAAATCTGTCCTCTTTGGTACAACATTTTCAGAATCACAGACCACCCTCTGTAACCTTCAAATTACAACTCATAGGAAGCTAGACAATTAAAACGCTTATGTGAAACTTCTTTTGAATCAAAAGAAGTAAAGAACTTCTTGAAATTCATATGTTGTAAGAGGCTGTTGACCAGTGAACTGAAAAAGTGAAAGATTCTCGTGACAGATATCTTCATCAAAGACATAATAAGACTTTTACGAATGAAGTGACTCAAATGAAAAAATTAAACAGATAGAAACTGGAAGCACACTAGCTATCTTTTTGAAAAGACAATAATATTGTTCCGTGAATTTCAGTCATGAACCTGAATTCCTGATGGAAAGAATACACTGAGTGATAAATCAAACACAAATAAATGATTACAGTGATCCTTTAACCTGATACGGCAGAAGTCTTGTATTCTATAGCAGGAAATCCTTCCTCTAGGTCTGTCCAGGTTGTTTGCATGTGTCAGCAAAGTACTGGATAAGAGATAATCTTTAAAATCTTCCGACAAAGTCTGCCACGTGAATTATGTTCCATGATCCAAACAGTTCTGGCACAGGCATATCTTGATTCAACAAAAACTTAATCCTCAGTGGCAAACACCTCAATTACAGGTTTAGACTATCAGGACTAAGTTAAATTAACAGGTGGTTTTGTAGGAATGAGAAGTTTGGCTAGCTCCGTAGAGATATGAATGCATAATTTGAACGTCCCACAAATGATCACATAAAACTGCACATCAAGGAAGTCAAGCCTGGAATGAAATGTTTTGTAATGTCTGTGTAAGGTGGAACTGAAAAACACAAATAAAAGTAACTATCAAGGCCTAACCTCAGGCTCTCTGTTAAACTACATTAGCCGTTCTTCAGAGTAGAGCCCTGTTTTCTGAGTACATTTGCATAAAGCCCTTGGCACTGAGGGATCTCAGTCTCATTGACTGCAATTCCTGAGTGTTACTGTACTGCAAAAAAGACAAAATAATGCATCTGGGCAACTGAAACTGTTGAAGCGAAAAACAGAATTTGGTGATATTCAGGGCTATGTCAGCTTCCAGTTGATGAAAAGCAGGCAAGAAAGACATGTAAAAGCAAGAAAGGAGGTATGTAAACTTTACAAGAGAGCAGTCTCTTATCTTTTGGGAATTATTCATTACGGGAGTGAAAATATGAACATTAGTCAAGAAGGTGGAGCAACAAAGTAAAACCAGTTATGAAAAAGCAGTTATTACAGTATTACAGGAACAGTAAAGCATTAAGTAATACCATAATTCTAACACTTCACAAAAATATAATCTATCTGATTTGTATTGTATATGCCTTATCTTCTGTATACGCATAGTAAGAGAGAATCTCTGAATTTTGTTGGAATGATATGCTGTTTTTTACATTAAAATTGCTTTTCTATAGCTCAGAGACTAGTAAGAATGGATAAACCTGTAGTAGTCTGTTATTCAATAAAGTCTTTTGTATGAGAATGAAATTAGGAATAATCTCCCCATTCCATTAAGAGCAACCTGTTTCATTGCCAGAACTGAAAACTCTTCTTCATTCCAAATCCTCTATAAAAGTTCTGGAATTAGTTTTCTCATAAATAACAACAAAAGAGAGATCAAAGATAAGAAGTAAATATAGAAACAGTTCTAGAAAGACAACGAAATTGTTAACAAAAAATTTGAGGACTAAATGGGAAGCCTAAGTTGGACAAAAAGAGAATTATCTTTTGGATGTGCTATCAATGGAAGAAAATCATCTCCTGACTTGGGAAGAAAGGCACATGAACCAACTAACTAGAGAGAAGAGGGAAACAATGTAAGAAAGTAATACTTCCAAAGAGCCAAATAGCAGCAGAGGTCAGACTTCAATTTTAATTTATTTTTAAATATTTTTAACTGCACTCAAATGTTGTTATATCCTCAGATTTACTATACAAAGTGTCCTGATATATGCTGTCCTCATAAAGTAGTGATTTTACTTATTGCTTAATTACTACAGTTCTTCCATACAACTTCAGATTCCTCGTTCTCTTCACGGGCCTTGGGTCCACCAAATCAAAGGAAGGGCTGCTGAGTCTGCAACAGTGCAAATGCCCAATGATGGCTGTTAAGGTGCTGCAGAAGTCGAGGCCCCTCTGCAGTCAGGCAGTGACAAGCAGAGGTTTTGAGTGTCTTAATTTTAATCCGCAGATTGGGTGCCCTACATAGCTAAGCTGATCCATAAAATAAATAAAAAATTGCAAAATGCCTCTAGATCGCCACAATTGATGTCAGAAGTCTGGAGAGATTTTTGGAAGGTAGCAGCCCTCAGCAAATGAAGCCCACTGGGTCAGCCCATTCAGGGTCAGGTTCAGATGCAGTGACGGCTGCACCTCCACTCTGTCTGTCCTCAGTGCAGCAGCACCAAGGCACTCTTGCAGTGTCTGAGCAGCAGTAACACAGTGACTTCTTTCACGATGCAGGGAACAGCTCTGACATCAGTGCAACTCTAATGCCCAGAGAAAACCAAATGTGCACTGGAGAGTCTCTCTTTACAGCCTTAGAATTATATCCAGATGGAATTTGCAGATTTCTTGTCTGCTGTTTTTTGATCTTCCACAGCTTAATTGAGGCAGGAGTTCCAGCTAAATTGATGTCCAGGAGCCTCAGAGAGCCCGTGGGTTTGTGCATGCATGCACAGTAGGCTCAGTAGCATGTGGGCATTGTCTTCAGCACTCCCTTGAAGTGCGCCTGCCGAAACCACTGCACGCCAGCCAGGACTGCCATGGCATCCACTTGTGCATGGTCAGCGCAGCGCATCCTGACTATAACAGATTTTTTTTCTTTATATGCACATAAGTCAGGTAGTTCATTCTTCCCAAGTCAATGCTTTATTGCTAGAACTGTCCCATACCACAATATCATAGGCTTCTCCATTCCAATCATGTCTAGGATATTCAACACTTTTGAAGGAATTCTCCCCTGGCTATTTTCATCTTGTCTCTCCTGCAAAGGAGAGAGAGCTAATTGTGTCCTCAGAGTTCTCTTCGCCACATTGACCTGTGAGAGCTACTTGGAGCACTGCTCCTTAAGCTCTCTGCTGCAGGAACACATGATACAGCTGATATATATATACAGCTATATATGGGAGATCCTCTTGGGGGTCTCTGTCAGATGAAAGCTGTAGAGAAAGGTCAACTGGTTTACTGAGCCAATTAGTACTAGGTCTTCTTTAGGTCTCAGACAGAGCAGCAAGTGCATGTTGAAAGTAATTCATCTTCAAAGAAGAGAATTAAAGGAACTTTATGCTACGTATCATCTCCAGTTCTGGATCGCTGTAGGTGAGGAAGAGTAGCTAATAAGGTTGCTTAAGGGCATGTTTTTATGAATAATGAAGCCAAGGAAGTAAACCAGCAGAAAACTAACTTTGGTTTAACTCCTCAGTATTTGACAAGTACAAGTGCACTGAAGCAGAGAAAATGTAGATCAGCTTAAATTGTTGTCCCTTCCTGGCTGTAGCAATTTAGTGTTCATCACATTATCCCCCTCAGTTTGATGCTGTATGTTCCCATCCTTACCTTTAGTTCCCCTACTGCAGGACTTTGAGTAAGCAGCCTGGAACTGTCTCTTCCAAATCTAGGGGATTTTCCCATTTTGGGAATGAAGGTTCATAAAGAACTTTCAAAGTTATACCACCAAGCACAAGTTTTGTGAAGGAGCTTTGAAGAGAGTCCTTTGAGAGATAACCTTTAGGATAAAAAAGGGTTGAAGAGATGTAATAAGACAGCAGTGATGACTAAAACGCAAGAAGTAGTTTTCAAATGCTTAAGAGCAGTAACTCATCTGCAGACCTGAACTGAATGAGAAAACAAAAGAAACTAGCTAACTACTAAAGAACAATTAGCACAACTATAAAATAACAATAAAAATAACGTGTCACTGAAAAAACAGACTGCTGCAGTATTACGTATGTAATACTTAGGTTAGGTACCTAGCATTCAAGTTCATCAAAACGGTGACCAATGGAACATACCTCTCTACCCACATACAGAAAACGAGAAAGAAAGGGGGGAGCAGGTAATATATACAGACGGTGGGCAGAAGGTTCCATTTAAAATTATGAAACAAAAAATAATCAAGAGGTTAAGAATGATTGTGATTTTGTCGGCAACTTAAAGTATTTCTAATCACTAGAGGGGTTATTTACCTGTTTGTCTCAAATAAATATAGTTGAAGCCTTATCTGAAAATGGTTGTTAGAAGAAAAGGTGTCAGAACAGAATGGTAAATTAAGCAGAAACAAATGACCCAAAGAACAGAAGCATTCATTCCAGGGCTGTGCATGAACATAAGAATGAAATGGTTGTGCAGCTAACAGAAATATACAATGTCTCATTAGACTGGTAGGAGCCTGATTCTCTCTCTGGCTCTGGCCCAATTTCTGTCACAGAACAAAATGTTATTTACTTGCTGGTTACAAGGGTTTCTGAAAGATCACTCTTAACAGTGGTTATTTTAGTGATCATTCTACCTAGTCTAAGTTACTCTTTTCCAGTTACAGTGATACTTCCTATTTCCTGCTGTAAAAGATAAAGTAGGTCTGTATTTTATCTATTAAAAAAAGATCACATTTAACAGTGACTTGAGATTTACTAGTAAAAAGCGTAATCATAGAACCATAGAATCAAGATCTAGAGTAACCTACTGTAGGAAATCTGCTTTAGCAGAGGGACTGGACTAGATGATCTCCAGAAGTCTCTTTCAACCCCTACGATTCTGTGATTTTGTACTTAAAGGGCAGCTTTTGCACTGTCATTTATATATGATCTATTAATTTCTTCTTGCAATAAGTTTGAGTGATTTATGATCAGTTAAAAATCAAAAGTGCTAGATTTTGTATGAAAATGCAGAGAACATAGACAATTAAAAATATAAAATCCCAACAATGGTATGGTTTTATTTCCTGTGTACTTCTGATGTAAGAGAGAGGAGAAATTTTTAGGGATTTGTTTTAAAATTGGGAATTCGCTTGTTCAACAGAACTGCTGCTATTGTTCACTTAAAAATATCTTGCCGTTTCTTAGAAGTTTTCTTGTTGTCTTAAAGTTATCAGTTATTTGAAGTGGTGAAAAAAGGTATCCTTCTCTCTTTATTAAATTCTTATACCTAATTCATCTAAGTAGGCCATGGAGGAGGATAGACTTCCCTCAAGTTCTTAAGTGAGCACTTAGATCTGGGTAAAGCTCCATCTATCATCTTCTAAGAGTTGCGGATCTTTTCTTTTTTTACTGATGTGGTGTTTTAAATCCATATGTAGATATAAAACCTTTATCTATTTAATCTATGCAATATAAAGAAATGGGTGAAACAATTTTCTACCTCTGTGAGACCAACACATTTTGTAACACAGTAAAGAACATCTTCATTTTCTCCATGGAGCATTTTAAAATGAGTTTTCAAATTCAAGTTTGGAAAATTATATATAAGCTGATTACATTCTGGTAGATCATTATAACATTATTTTTGTAATGCCTACGTACAAAAGAAAAAGAGCTCCATAACTAAACTATTCCTAAAAATCTAAATAGCATTTTGAGGCAGATTATAAGCAGGAGGGGGACTAACATTTCGTACAGGCAGATAGTGATAGGACAAGCAGGAACATCTTTAAACTGAAAGAGAAGAGATTTAGATTAGATGATAAAAGGAAAGTCTTTACTCAGAGGGCAGTGGGGCACTGGCGCAGCTGCTCAGAGAGCTGTGGGTGCCCCATCCCTGGAGCTGTTCAAGACCAGGCTGGATGGGGCCCTGGGCAGCCTGATCTGGTGGGTGGCAGCCCTGCCCACAGGAAGATTGAAGCTAGGTGATCTTCAAGGGCTCTTCCAACCTAAACCATTCTATAATTCTATCATTATTTATTTATTGTTGCTTCAGACTCTGGTTTTAGTCTTCAATTCATCACGCATTGATGTTAATCCATTTAAGAAACTTTATATAGAAGGATATGTGTTTTTTAGCAATTACAGATGTGCCCATAGTCTTTAAAACCTCATACAAAAAATATTGTTTCCTTTCTAATACTGCAATATCTGAAAATGAAAAGCCTAGACCAATTCATCAGTGTCTTCCTGCTGTAGAATAAACAATCCCAAACCATACCTGCCATTTTTGCCCTTTCATTTTCATTCTCATTACCATCAGCATTATTTTCCCCTTCTGCTACTTTCAAGTTTTAAATCCTCTCTTCACTGAATTCACATAAGCTGAATTTTATTTTGAACAACTGTATTGGAATAAAAATGCTATAAAATAGTTTAGTTAAAAGTTTATTCTGATTGTCATCGGGTTTATCTGAAAATCAGATTTTCCATAAATTTGAGAGTATCATTGACAAGTACACCGCAAAAATCATCTTTTTATAATTCTAACATGATTTGCTTCATTATGAACTGTACAAATTGTTCTGTTGCGCAACTACATAGATGTACATAATTCAGCTCCTTAACTTAAACACTACTGATTTTTGTCCAGAAAAAAATAAAATAATAAAATAAAATAAAAACCAGATTCTGTTGAGAAATCTTCTCTTTCTAGCAGTACAGAAATGGTGAAACATCTGCTGTTTGAGAAGTTAGGCTCTGATATTGTACATCAGCCGTTCTTTTCTGTTACAAAGGGTAGGCAGAAACCTGCCCTACAGGTTGTGGCAGCATGTTTCACACAAGGCTTTGTTTTGTTACAATTTTCAGAATTAATCAGAAACTTGAAACTTACTGAGTTTCAAGAAACTTGGCTGAGAAAAGCCAGCTCTAGTATTTAGCCTTCTCAGTCTTCGGTGTGGAGGGGGCTGATCAATACAGCTCTCACCACACACAGGTGTGTATGGCTGCTGAAATAATGCACACCTTCCAAAGGTTCAGTACCTCATACTAAATTCATTTCAATGCCTTGTTGTTGTGTCTGACCTTAAATTATGATTTTATGGTACTATCTAATTATTTAAAACCCATGAGTGTTGACTCTGAAAAGTGAACTTAAAGAAGTCAAAGCTTATTTACCTTTTGGTTTCAAGTTCATAATCTTTGTTAAAAAAACTTCAACATATAGGAGGTAGTACCCAGTATCCAGATATTTCAACTCAGAATAGAAAATGAGATTTCACCTTCATGTATTCTAAAATCAAGAGACTAATAAAATTACACTGTTCTGCCTTCATTTTCAGACTACAATGAAAAAAACATTTCCCTAAATTCCTTCTTGTGCAGATCACCCTGTTAACACAAGTTTTCAGAGAGATCTCTAAGGCAATTACTACTCTATTTTATCAGTAGGGAAACTGAGTTAGAGAAAGGTGACCTGGCCATGACTTCATATAAATCAACAGGAGTGCTATGATTAAGGCTGAAGAACTAGTAAATATCAGATGTCAGCCCAGGTCACCAGGGCACATTTTTTCATGTTGCAGATTTTTTTTCTTGTAAATTGCAGTGCTGGGCAACGCTGTAATTATTCACAATGCATGTTAGGACAAAAAAAGAAATACCACTGATAATATTCATTGAAGCAGCCATCTGCTCAGGCCCTGGTTCTCTCTTAGCCAACTTTGTGCTGTTTGGACAGTAGTGGACCAGATAATCAAGCCCTAATAGTATAGCAAAAGGACTAGTTCTTATAGCAGCCTCAGAAACCCTCACTAGCTTCAGTGAGGCTTTGTACTAGTGCAGAGATTAATCCATGTAGAACTAATTGCAGGACTGGAGCCTAAGTAAGAGACTGGTCTAGCTCTATTTGCTTGTTATCCAGTTGTCAAAATGTAGCATTCATTAAGTGCCAAAACAAAGGGTCCAGATGGATTCTTTATGTCTGAAAAATGTGTTCCTCATGTAAAAAGAAAATAATTAGTAACACTGCAGTGGAATTTAAAACCTTACTGAAAAGAAGGGAGCTTAAAGGCAGATCTTCTAAGGCCCTTCATCTATGCCATTTATGGTTCACTTTTACTTAAAATTCATTTGTGCAAAATGCACTTCGACTGCCCGAGTCCACAGAATATGAATGAGGCTAAAATAAATGCCTTCCAGTCCTATCTCTCTTTTCCATAGTGTGATCTCCGCGCAGTGTTCCAGTTGGGCTCTTAACACTTTTCCCTCACCCTGTAACATTGGGATTTTCTGTCCTACACACTTCCGGATGCACGTAACTTAAGCAACATGCTGAATTCCCCAGCAGCATGAGCATGGTTGGCCAGATACGAGCCGCTAACATGAGAGTTACAGTTGTTTCCTTACATCAACAGATGGCAATAAGTTGGTGTAGGAGACATGGCAATATATTTTAGCTGGCAAAATTTTGCCAGTATTATTTGAAAGTATTATCTGTTGTATCNAGAAGAAGAAAATTGCAAAGAGATCAAGAATTGGAACTAGACAATGTTGTGGCATTTTCAGGACCTATCCAAGTTCTAACAAGCTCTAGAAGTGAACCGGAGAAATTTAGGACACCTGGCTGCCTAAAAGACCCGTTTAAATTTTCTTCAAGGCACCTTTATACCTCTTCACTTGTGGAGCTACCAACAGTTGTGTAGCCATGCAAGCAAATCACCTCAGTGAATTGGCCTGGCTGCCAGTAAAATAGATAATTTCTGCAGTTGATTCAATTATCTGATCCAACTTTCTATATAGCCTCGATTAGCTCAAATGCCAGTACAGTACAGTGTGCAAGAACATAGAGTCAGGAGTGCAAAAGGATAGCTGAGTTTCGCCACCTGTATGGTAAAGGGATGTTCCAGATACAGCCATGTGCTGCCTGGCTGCATATAGAAAACCTACATCAGATAGGCACCAAACCATTTAATGCTCAGTAAATTGCAATGAGTAGTGTCAGTTAACCAAATAATTAACCAAATAAGCAAATAAGGCAGTCGGTGCCAGGTGCAGGATGAAATCTGAGAAGTTCTATCTGAGAAGTGTGGGTTGCCACACGTCAGCCTACCCATGGCTTCCATTTGTAAATCTGTCTCAAGCACCACTTACCTGCTCTCAGCAAGATGAATGGATTCAGGCACTCCCTCAGGCACTGAAACCCACAGCTTCATTATCCAGCAAGACCTTCCAGCCCCAGCTGCTGCTTTGCAAGTGCCCATGTGTCTGAAGTTAGGCACTACGAAGCTGCTTATATCCTGGTGCTGTTTTGCTGTGTGGAGGCCTAACCACGTGGGGATTCTCAGCTCAACTTCTCCTGTTATCTCATTCAATCTGGAGCATGTCTGCAGGATAAGGCCCCACAGGGAAAACAGGCATGGGCAAGACTTCTGGAGGGTGGTGGTTAGTATGTATATGAATCGTATATACGACTACATTCAGAATCCCAGAAGTCAAAGAACTCAGCCACAACAGTAATGACTGTTTCCTTTTCACTAACAATCGAGATGTACCTTTTACACAAATTCAGATTGTATAAAATAGCAATGAAAATAGCATTCTGGATCTGTAAAAAGTAATTCACTTTCTTCTGTAGAACTACTTATGTACATAGCTGACATTTGGGAGAGCAGATCAGGAGTGCAATTTAGAGCATAATAAATGCTGCATGTTACATTCAAGTTCATGAAGTGATTACCCTACAGATATCCATGTTCAGATGTTACTGCTACTTTAGAAGAGTAAGTCATGATATCTTTTCCGTCTCTTCAGGTGTAATCCTTGGATTTTCTCTTCGATCATATAAGATGAGCTATCGGGAAGTCAAGTACTTTTCATTTCCTGGAGAACTACTTATGAGAATGCTGCAAATGCTGGTCCTGCCACTAATTGTATCCAGTTTAGTCACAGGTAAAAAAAAAAGAAAGATGTATTTTATTTGAAGTTTTATTTTAATTAATTTGATAAGGATGCACATACGAAATAATAAAGAGTGAATATTCCATGTGTTAGAAAAGAAGTGTTAAAACCTGCAGAGAAAAAATTAAGCCACTATTGCTGTTTTAGAGACCATGTAGCAAAATGTTTAGATGAATATACAAAAGCACTGAGACAATTTTCCCAGTTCCAACACAACATAACTGCATGCTACCACACGCAGCTGCTACGAAGCTGACTCTGTACTCTAATTTGTTCTCTTACTTTCTGAACAGATGTTTTCCTCCAAATGTCCTACTGTTATTAAAGAGAATAAATCCCAGAAAAATATTTCCAAGACCTAAAAAAGTTCCAGCTATTGATTGTGGGCAATAACCTGTGCTACTGAGCTGTAAAACGTTTACTTCCTGGCCCTTTAGTGACAGATTAGAAACAAACAGGTGATACATACACAGTTTGGAAGAAACTTCTTTCCATCAGCTGTGGTTTCCTTTCTTCTGGTTAACAACTCTGGTAAGCTTCTTTACTATGCTGTTCTCTCAGATAGAGATACAATGATTAACTTTATATTATAGAATCATAGAATCATAGAATGGCCTGGGTTGGAAGGGACCCCATGCATCATCAGGTTCCAACCCCCCTGCCACAGGCAGGGCCACCAACCTCCAGATCTGGTACTAGATCAAGCTACCCAGGACCCCATCCAACCTGATCTTGAACATTTCCAGGGTCGGGGCATCCACAACCTCTCTGGGCAGCCTGTGCCAGCACCTCACCACTCTCTCGTTAAAGAACTTCCCCCTGATGTCTAATCTAAACCTTCCCTCCTTCAGCTTAAAACCATTCCTCCTCGTCCTATCACTGTCTACCCTTTTGAAAAGTTGTTTGCCCTCCTATTTATAATCTCCTTTTAAATACTGGAAGGCCACAATGAGGTCCCCCCACAGCCTTCTCTTCTCCAGGCTGAATAAGCCCAGCTCCCTCAGTCTGTCCTCACAGGGGAGGTGTTCCAGCCCTCTGAGCATCTTTGTGGCCTCCTCTGAACCCTTTCCAACATCTTCACATCTTTCCCGTGTTGGGAGCCCCAGACGTGGACATAGTACTCCAGATGGGGCCTCCCGAGGGCAGAGTAGAGAGGGACAATCACTTCCCTGTCCCTGCTGGCCACCCCTCTCCTGATGCAGCCCAGGATACTGTTGGCCTTCTGCATATTATCATGTATACCTTGTCATTCTTCCTGAGTTTCATGGAAGCTCTCAGATATTTTAGATGTTCAGGACATACCTGTGGTGTATTTACCCTAGTAATTTTCTAAAGAATGGAAAGCAAAGACTTTGGTTTATCAGCAAAGCAGGGGTACAGCATGGAGAACTCACTCATACCACCTACAGTGATGTCCTAGGGCCCACACACTCAACTTGCTACCTTAATTGTCAGAGGATCCAGAGGCTATAAGGTGTTTTCTGCTTTGTTATTTTCAAACATTTTAATATTAGAATCTCCTCTTATGAATGCAAATGAACATAGATCTCATCTTCAAGGGTACTAAAGATGACGTACATATATAAGCTATTAAATAACAGCAAAAAACTAATGCTTTCACTGTTGTCATATCATCTTTCACATATTTCAAAGAGAAAGAAATGCTTGTTTTTATACACACACATTTTGTATGGATACTGAAAGCTTAATGCATGTTGAAACTAGAGATAAATTTACGGATTTTGTACTGGAAACAATGACGAATTTTATTCCCAGCCAGTGTCTAATTCCACTGCTCATTATGCCTCATATTTCCTTACTGTCTTCTTGTCCCTTTCACCTGCAAAACTCCCCTGCTTGCCCAGGCATTGATGGAAAAGCCATTAAAAGTAAAAAGAGAAAGAGATTTAGCCTTCTTCAGTGTCAGCTGAGACTCCTGATGCTGCTCCTTCTGATCCATTATGTAGGATAAGTTATTGCATCAGAAATTAACAGCTCAGTTCCTTGCAACTCTGCATCTATATTGGTTCCTTGAGGCAGCTGCAGACAAGATAGGAAATGTGGTGGATTTCACTTACTTTTAAAATTCTAAGCAGAAACACTTTGTTCATATATAGATCTTCAGATTCAGAGTCATATATATCAGAAGAAGCTGACCTTGCATTAAAACAAGCTCATTTAGTGTATCTCCAGCTCTCAGTGGGGACTCCGTGAAACACCAGAACTATGAGTTTCCATCTATTTCTAGTCTGGAAAGGATCTTCCATCCCTGTATTCAAACCATATCCTTCCCACTGACTTTTTTGTTCTGTTTTGTTCTGTTTTGTTTTGTTTTGTTTTCTCAGTAAGAATCATTTGCATTATTATCTAGAGATTTTTTGTGAAGAGAAATGTTGTCCATCTGAGGGATTTGACTTATTATCATGCAAGTGCATTGAAGTGTTGAGTTATTCTTAGTGTTTCCCTTTAAAGTAGGGACATCTATTGTTAGAGTGAACAGCAAGAATTTGAAACTCTTTAATCAGAAGGGAAATTATCATGGAAAACTCAATGCAATTTTCAAATGGTAGATTTCATTCCGCTAAAAGAATTCTTAACTACAACACTTCTCTGTCTTTTTTTAGTTGGACTACAGGAAATTTCCTGGTTTCTTGCTAAAACTCTGGAAAATCTGTTTTCTACAGTGAACGTTACATCATTTAGCACACAAATGCTTTTAAAACAGAAAGACATTCTTACTTACTTGATGCAGAACTCTCATACCCAAGTAAATGTAAGGATATTATTCAGTAACTAAATAATAAACTATAACCTTTTCAGCTATACTACTGTACAATTCTGTAGACACTATTGGGTTGTTTGTTTGACACATGATAAACTAACTCATTGGACAAAAGTCTTACCCGTCTCAGATCAGTTTTGTGACCACTCTGTGAAGCATTCATGAGCCAAATTTCTTACTTCCTGTATTGTGTGTGGCAAAGCTGTAACCACAAGGTTCCTCCATGGTCTTACATGCTAACAGTATAAGTATTTCTTCCCACCACAGATTATCTGAATAAATATTTTTGCTGTTTACAGGCATGACAGTGTCTCCCAGAGATGATATTCTGGGTTTCCATTTGTATTTGTGTAAGTCTGTGCAATATAACTGGTAATGAGGATGGCATCAGAACATATGGTGTCTGAAGTATTAGAAGTGTTCTTGACATAATTACAGTCCTTCACAAATATTTTGAAAGGCTAAGAAATTAGGATAAAAGGGAAGAAATAATTAAAGAAGATATAGGCTGTTACATAAGTGACAGGTAAGTGGAGAAAGTGAAGAGTTCTGATCTCCAAGTAAACAAGCCTGACAGTCATCCACAGACTTCACAGGGAGAATAAACTATAATAATTCACTATAAATAGTTAAGTCAACTCAATCACATTTCTCCATAGGCTGTTTCAGTACTCTCAATAAAGAAACAATACAGAATCCCATTCAGAGATTTTTACTCACGTTTGACTTCTGACTTACCATTATTGCATGTGGCTCATGCAGTTTTCTCCACGAGATTCTATCTTTGTTGTGTATAGTATCAGGCATGTACTAACATCTGCTTGGGTGAAAATTGAGGTTATTTGCATACCTTTCACCATCTTTCATTGTTTATAGCAAAATGGGATTATATGAATATCTGTATTCTTCATCTCTTATGGTTTAGGCACAAATCCTGTACATAGTCTGTGCAGGTCTTTATTCTCTATGGTCTTACAAACATGAGAACACCTAAGTCAGCATTCCTGATTGGGATTTCTTACAAAGCTGAATTAAGGCATACTACGTGAGAGGTAGCATAAATAGAGAAATAGAGAAAATTCCTATTATTTCGTGATCAAATCATAGAATCATATAATCTGTCCTGAATTCTTGCACAAACACAAGGCTGACAGTTTTGTTCTATTTCTGTTTTGAATTTGCTGTAGTTATAGGAGTTCAGAATATTTTATACCTTCTAATTTCGGTGTAACTTGAAGCATTTGACATGTACAATTTTTTGATATGATTATTTTAACATATATGTTGTCCTTAAAAATTATGTAAAATAAATATACGTGCATATGCTAACAGTTCAGCTTATTATGAAAAAGCCAAAGACTGCAATATTTGCACCCACATTAAGAAGACTATGCACTAACTTTTTTGAACTGTTGCAGCAAGAATATCACGCAATTAAAATTGCAGCTCCTAAAACAAGTTTTGTCAGTATATGTCATTCAGGAAGAGAGTTTACAAAAATAAGTAATGACAAGACTCTATAAAAAGCATAGTTAGAAAACAGTATCTGTGAAAAATGTCTGAACTAGAGAAATGTCCTAATGCCTATTTGCAAATATTTTGCACAGTTCTGGTCACATCTCAGTTTAACAGACATCTCTCTACCTGAAATTTCAGAAGCTTGGGCCACTACTTTTAAATGCAAGTAAGCAGATTAAATCTGTGCATTTCTTTCAGAAATCTTTGTCTGGTAAAGTATAGCAGAGCATGAAAAGCCCCGTCAAGCTGCATATTGCACAAACACTGTAAGAAAACATTCTGCCCTGATAAATTTTCTAGCTTAAATCAGACTGGGTAAAGAGAAAAACAATGTGGAAAGAGTAATAATAGAAGCAAGGGAAGGTCCCTATCATGGTACCAGTACAACACACTGTGCATTAGATGATAATGCTTGCCCAAAATGCTAAGAGAGCAACAGTAATACAGTACAAGTTAATCACAGACCATGATTTTGAACATCTTTATTTTTGAACGTCTATTGTATTTACAGATACACCCACTATAGAAAGATCTGACAAAGTGCAGAGAGCTGTAATTTCCATATGTGGATGCCTGCTAACTTACCTCAGATGTATGTGTGATGCTCTTGAGTTCAGCTGTCAATGGAGTGCAACAAATGATGATAATGATAAAAAGATGTAGTAAGGAATATGGTTTATCCTGTCACAAAGACACACAAAGTGACTCAAATAATTGATCAAAACATAAGAAGAGACCACAGTCAGGCTGCTCGAAATTACCTGTAATGAACCAAAGAACAAAGAAAAATGATTCAATGAAACAACTGAACTAGAAGTAGTTTCTAAGCCACTCCCTTACATAAGTCAGGAAAAGTTCAGCATCTGGATATGAACATATATTCAATTGTTGAAAAGCCAGATTTTGCCTAAAGCAACTTAGGGACGTGAAATGTGGAAATTTAATGCTGTGACACATTGCATAACCTTAGGAAAATCATATTACCCGTTTGCATCTCAGCTTTCTTTCTCCCTTCAGATGTAGTGCTAGTAAAGACTTTTTTATAGCCATGAAGCAGTAGAGACGACTATATGTGCTGGAAGTTTTAAGGGAGAAATGTAGTTATCACGGCTGAGCAGACACAAAGTGTATGGCTATTCTAGTTATATCACTGTGGATATGGAAATTAACTTGAGTGAGAATGGTATGGGGCCATCCCTGGGACAGTCACTATAGAAATGCTACACCCAAAGTTACCTGATGACTTTTTTCAGCCAGCTATGCTGATACTACAAAAAAACAGATATGCATAAATGGACCACATTTGGTTTTACTAGGTCCAGATGTTCAACAAGGAAGTATTAGCCACGGAATTAAAAATAACTGAAATAACCGTATGTGATGGTCCTAATGCAGGTTGCATGGCAGAGAACTGCGATACAATAGCACAGCCTCACACATCCAGAGAGTAGCTGTACACAGTCCCTGATAAAGACATAATTCTAGAAAATACTGCAGTCTCAAGCTATTGAATTTAAGAAATTAGGGTTTACAATTGCTTTTCCAGTACTTGGCATGAGATAGTAAATGGCTTATCAAGTGCATATGAATGCAAATTCCATTAAATCTTATCAATTCACCCTTCTACCAGAAAATTATTAGCATTTTTCCATTTTGATAGTTGCAAAGTTCTTTATAATTAACATGTTAAACTAATTGCAGTGAACATAAAGGAGCAGGCTCGTAATCCACCCCGTGTCTAATTTTGTGGAAGAATAAGCTGTATTGCATGTGGTCTCCAAGTAGTTCTAGCATTCTCCTGTCTACTTACTGACGGGACTACTGTGGAAAAAATGCTATCAGGTGCTGTCTGTTATCACCTACAAATGTATCAGCATATGGAAAGTCTCTCCTTGATTTCCAGATGCAGTAAAACGGACTCAATCCATACTAATACTCAAGCGAGTCTTAGCACAGCAGGATTCCAGAGAGGGAACAAATTTTGCCAAGCCAGCATTATCCTTTTTTCAGGAAGAAAAAGGAAGTGCTCAAGAGTCATTCCCTTTAATTCTTTCTAGCAGAACAGACCTATAAACCCCTTGGCACCCACAGTTAAGCTGGAAGACAAAAATGTTAACAAAAATCAATCTCACTCTTCTGTGTTTCAGCTTGAGAAGTAAATTCCTGATTCAGCTCTAATAGTTCATACATGACAACTTGAAAGCAATTAGGCAGTGTTTGTTCAATTTGCCCAATGTCTAGAGCAAAAAATCCATTTTCCAAATTCTAAAAATTCAAATTTTTCCTATTTTTCCCACATTTGCTCATTTTTGTATATCCTAAAGAAATTATTTTAGAAATCAGAGCATTCAATGAGAAATTGTATACTGATCTTAGTTGACTCTAGGTGTGGGTGAAAGCCAGAACTGACAGATCGTGAGTAGATTGACTTTGGAATTGTCACTGTATTTGAGATGCCTGTATTTTTGTACTGGATGCTTTCTACAGAGAAGTTCTGAAGATAACTCCGATAGTAGTAAGCTTGCTACAAGTAGCAAATCCCTAATAATGTCATTATTTTTTTCTTATGCCTTTCTTTCAGTACAAAAAATGTTATTAAAAGAATAATTTTACCTTCTTTTTAAGGCAATTTTTCCACCTTCCTTCCCCACACCAGTACTATAAAAGCATGCCAATGTTCTGAAAGCTGAATTGCATAGCAGCTTTAATTTTATGCACTTGTACATCTCATGCACACATCAGTTTATACATTCATATAGGTACATAGGTTATAATTCGCTTTTTAATTTGAACAGTCAAATCTTTCTTTTTCCACAAAAAAAAAGGAAAACTACTTCTTTGATTTTTGTGTCTCCAAAATCAAGACTGGCTAAAAACATTACCATGCAAGTTACTAAGTTTATAAAGAGATATTACTAGTGTTGACCCAAGTTCTGTAACAATTTCATCTCAAACTGATATATCTATGGTAGATTAGGGCCAAAAGCAACTAAAAATCTACAATCAATTTGCTAAATTTTACTCTTTTTTCATAGAAGTAGGAGGAAGAAAGATGAAACTTTATACTCATAATTACTACAAACAGCAGCTTTTCAGTAGCTGCATTACTGTTGAAACCAAATGTCTGTTGGTTCTGATCTCTAGCCTGTAATAATCATTGGACAGGCAGTAAGAGATGAAAAAATCAGAACCCTCATACACAACCTTTAAAGGAACATGGGCAGGAAAAATTTAATAACTATGCCATGAAATTCTAAAATAATTTGGACAAAAGTTGCAGGGAAGATACATTTTGGAAAATCAGTTAGGAAAAAAGCTGGGAACTAATCAGTACCTAGAAGCACTGATTTGAAAATCAAGTCAAAATCAAGTCAAAACACAGAAAGAATTACGTGCAGTTTCAGTGCATGTTGGCAATCAATTTGAATATGATTTTCTGAATAAGTCTGCTCAGCAAGTATTTTTTAAAAATGTGCTCCAGGAAGAGATGAACCATCTCCAACTGGAAGACAGAAAACAGTCTGCAAGGTATGAATGCAGAAAATCATATGAAATGCCAAACGTACCGTACAATAAATACAGCTTTGGATGGAGTCTTTTAATAAGAAGACACTGTATCCTAAGGTATAACTTAATACGTGTAAATACTGACAGAATGATTCATAAGATTAACATTTGTGCTGATGATTTCACTTCTGAACACTTTTGCAATAGGAAATATCCAGAGTCAGTCTTCACAACTCCTGACAGAATAAACCCAAGTGAACCTAGATTCCACTCAAATCAGTGAGAGCAGAGATGAAATTGTTGCACATAACAGTGCTATGTAAAATAAAATTTGCTTATACCTTAAAAATAAAACCTAAGCATGATATATAGCATTCAATGGTGGAAAGTAAGCAGTATTGAATTTTTTGAAATATTATTCTTTGCAAGAAGTTGTGCACAAGCAGCAAGGGTCTTCAAGAAGAAAGTCAGTATTACTTAGAGAAAGCAAAATGTAAAAGAACCCCTAAAATAATTAGAGTTTGTTAATAGCCCTTAATTAAAGGTTGATTTAAATTTCACTGCAAAACACAGCTTTTCTCAATGGGCCAGCACTTTTAGTTGTTTCACAGACTATTGAATAGCAGGTCATTACACACTGCTATTCAGTTTGCGTTCTTTGTGGATTTCCGGTTGAGCTGGTAATAGGTAATAGTCTTCCATCCATAAAAGCTTTATTTTCATTTCCTTATTTTAGTTCAAATGCATTACATCAAGACTCTTCCTGCCAATGGAATAAAAAGCAAGACCTTTTTGGAAGAACTTGTAATTATTAAAACATCTTGCTTGCGTACTGAGGGACTGCTGTAAACTCACATGGACACTCCTATGCCTGACTGTTTATTTCTTACTCCCATCAAGGCACAAGGACTGAAAATATCTTAGGGACAACTTATAACAATCTTATAATTTATTTTAATATAAACAAATTTGTACTGGTTACAGAAAAAAAATAATTCCTGAAATGTAAAATTAGCTGCATTAGATTGTAAACGGAAATTTTGTACAATCTTATGTACAGAGTATGAAAGCAAATCTCAGCAGTTTAGGCATTAGGACACAGAGAGCAAATATTTTATTCAGGATAGTGAATACTGAAGCTGTGAAGAATTATGTTTTCAGTAGTGAATGATTGTGATAAAATGAAAAATGAACTAGAATGGTGCCAAGTGCAAAGTACCTGGGAAAAGTACCTGCCTGGGAAAGGCAACCATACTGCAGCTATACTACACTTCATCACTAGTTCTTAATTGGCCGTTAGCACACAGGAAAGGGTTCTCAGACTCACCGTAAACAGTACAGAGAAAGTGACAATGCTTACTAGTGGTATGGAGTTACAGTGAAATACAGCAGAGATTAAACAGACTACGACTTTTTGGCTTGGAAAAGATAAAACTGGTGTGGAAGATTGCCAAAAAAGTCTACAGAAATCATGAATCATGAATCATTTGCAGTGGCTTAGATGGAGTAGTTCTTTATTGTTGTATCCCATAAAGATTTTTCATAATAAAGGAAGTATGCAGTGTCCGATTAAATAGTTAGGGAGCACATTTATAATAAAGGAAATACTTTTCCACATAGCACACAATTAAACTGTGCTGCACATTGGCACAAACTAAGTTAACAGTTTCAAAACAGAGCTAGAGAATTCATAGGTACAGCCATTATTGATGATTAAGCTAGCAGCTTTTGTTTTCCTACTTCTTTCACCTCTTTACCACTAGAATGAACACTGATTTGCTTCCACATTTCCTATGTGTGACTATGATACAGCTCCAGCATATTTACCTCCTTGTCAGTTTGTCTTTGCTGTAACAAAGGCTGCACAAAGATAATTGCAATAATCACTCATGAAGACCAGAAACATCTAAACAGCAAAGAATGTTCCCTCAATCAAGAACGTTCCTGAGGGTGCATTTTGGGGACACCAGGAACACTACTGGGAGCGCTTGCACACCAGCACGAGTAACACATATCATCCTTTCATCAGCATTATAAAACTTGACAGACACAAATTACTTCCTGAATCACTGCATCAGTGATCATCAGCTACAGTGATCATTGCAGAAGGACCAACTTCTGGCTAAATCCTGTGTGCATGAGCAGAAGGTTTTCAGCTCTCAGAAACAGGAGATTGTAATGCTCTCTTCAGGCTCTCTGTCCATGTTTTCACTCTTGATTCTTCCTTTTCCATGTATTGATAATGGGCAATTGTTGACCTTTAAAGTATTATTTACATTAAATTCTCAGCTGTAATTGCTGGAACTGCATATGCTGCCCTTCAAACATATATATGGATTACAAACTTTTTAAAGACAGATTGATTTTTATCACCACTACTGGAGGCAGGATTATTGTCTTTTGATAGCACTGCTGGATGTCCCACCTGAGTTCTGAACTATTAAGAACCAGGAATTCCACTGTGCACCACAGGAACTACAAGGATCAGGCCTTGGCTCCTGGTTCCAGGAAAATATTTGATTATTTAGAAGTGGAGGAAGGCTGCTCTGCTAGCTGTTTGTCGTTCACTGGTGATGGAAAGTGGGAAGGAGAAAGCAGATACTAAGGACAGGAATTTCTAATTGGGAAAAGATGTGTTGAGCCTAAAGACATAAGTAAGAGCCAGCAACATCTGGGATTTTAGCAGTATGTTACAGAGTCATGAAGTAGGTCCTGCATTCTCTACAATTCCTTCCAGCCAGACACTCCTGCTAGTGCTTTTTTTTTCTTTCTGGCTGTTATGAACATATTCTGTGTCCTCCAATTCAGACCCTGAGAAATGAAAGCAACAAAATACAAACAGTGCTGCTGTATATGGAATGAAGATTGTCTCAGAAAATATCACTGCCAAGTATTTAAGAGCTTGTCTTTTTGCTAGGAATTTGCTTCCAGTTGTCTCATAGTTCCTTTTCATGGTTGATAACTTTTTGCAGATCTGTGACATGGAGTCCAGTACTTTATCCTTGTTCATCTGTTGCAATGTTGTCTCCAGACGTGCTTGAGGCAGCCATGAACACAGCAACATGTTTTCTGAAACATGGAATCTCCTTACAGAATTGCCAGCCTCTTTTGATTGGGTGGAAAGCCTCTTGGTGTCAACATTTTCAGACTCACACAATCTGGTCTGATTTTCTTCATGAAAGTCAATCCAATGTGCAACTCAGTGCTGTTATACTGCTGAAGTTTGATGCATAACTCATGCATCATTCCACCAGTCTCAGAAATCACTGTGTTTAGTTTAGTTTAGTTTTGTTGATTTGGTTTTGGTGTTTGTTAATTCTAGAAAGTGTCAGATTTGGCTTGGTCTGAGAATACTCTGCCACTTCTGTGTACTGCCTCAGGCAGTTTACTTGGGCCACCGCCGATGACACTTTTCGTCATTCACACAAAGCCTTCTTCCTTTGACTGTAGGATTTGATCTTCTCAGGTTTGACTGAGTACAGTGAAGTCACTGATACAGACCATAGCAATGTCAATCTCGTTCACCTAAAAGCCCCATCTGTTTCTCTCTGGAAGGTACCATCTGAAATCCAGAAACAGGGAGAAAGAAATTCCTATGGGCTTCTGACTGTTCTCATGTCTATCTTTTTTCAGAGCTTCTCATGTCAACAGTGGGGGTACATTTAGCTCTTCTCATCTTGGCCAAGAGTTTGTCAGTGCAAGGCATGGCCCTGCCCTTTGAAAGAAGGACGTGTGCAATCCACACACTTATTCCTTCAAGTTTTGTACATGTAGTGAAACAGGAAAGATTTGTATTTAACAAACTCTCAGTTACTTCGGCTGAGAAGACGGTTGTGTGTTGCAAAATGTCAAGAAAAGCTGCTGGAATTGTAATCTCTTATATCTTGATTCCACAGCTCACCAGATGTCTCATGTATTCGTTCGTTCTACAGATATTTTCTTAAAGGGACCTTTTACTTTGCAAGAGTCTACCAAAACCAGTTCTACAAATGATGGACTACAAAGAGAAGTAAAAAGTGTTAGGATACAGAAAGTCTTGTGAGAAAAAAAAAAAATTTCTCATTATTTGTGCTGCCATACGTCAAGTTAGAAGATAAAATTCTTTACAGTTTTATACAATAGAAATTCAGTTCCAATACTGAATAAGAAACATAAGAATAAAGAAAATTATAGAGCACTCACCTTCAATGCCATCAGAAGTGTTCAGGTCTTAATGTCATTCTTAAAGCCTCATCTATGGAAGGCAAATATCTACGCAAATTAAGCTCTCTAGATGTGAAGAAAAATTCAAAAGTAGGTTCTGACTATATTTCAAGACTCAGACAACGGAAGTACATTATTTTACAAGGTGTTTATTTCAAAGTTATTCCAATATTTGGAGAGCATGATGTGTAATTCCTAAGTAGTTAGAGTTATTGATTCTGGTAGAATTCTTTAGCTAATATTCATGGTCACTATTTCATTGAAGAGTTTGACTTTGTCTGTCATAAGTTGTGAATTTACCTCAGTTAAGTATGTTTTCAGGATCAGGTTTTTACTAATTATACACTTTAACAGAATTCACATTTTTTTAGGTAATTACATCTTTTCATCTCCAGGCAATTGTGCTACCAGCTCTATAGTGGTGTGTCTTAGTTTCTAACAGAAGTTACTTCTGTCACAGTGTCTGGTATGAAGCTGTGTTTTTGTTCCCAGAAGAGAAACAACTGATAACACCTGGTAGTGTTGAACACAGCCAAGGACACATTTTGTTCCTCAGTGAAGCAGTTAGAAGGCATAAGGAGCCATGAATTGGGAGGGGACAGGACCAGGGCAGCTAACCCAAACTGACCAAACAGCTATTCCATACCACATCACATCATGTGATTTTTACGGAAGAGAAATCGCTCTCTTGCTCGGAGGGAGGGGCTGCTGGCCGGTTGGGTATCGGTTGTTGGTCCCTTACTTTGGGTATTATTTCTTGTTTCTTATATATATATATATGTACTGGTATTTCTTTTATTCTCTCTGCTGTCTTAGTAAATAGCTTTTATCTCAACCCACGAGTTCTACTGTATTTATTCCTTAATTCTCTCCCCCATCCCACTTGGGAGGGGGGAGGGTGAGCGAACAACTGTGGGGGACTTAGCTGTCTGCTAGGTTAAACCAGGGCATGGTGGTTGATAAGAAAAAGAAAAGTACAGCATCGTACTGGAAGTATTATATTTGCACTAGAATTACCATGCTAATACTGTTTCCTTCCACCCTCCATAAACAGCTCTCACTACTTGTATGCAAAGCTAAATACTTACTTTATTCTGACATTCACCACCCACTTCTAACTTAGATTTGAATATTTGATAATATCAGAGATTCTCCAGTGAATATAGTTCCTTTTCAGAGCTAGAGAAAAAGTAGGTTTTGGTCAAGAGTTCACTCAATGAATGGACTTAATGAATGGCCATTTCATTTTGTGAGTACATTCTTGCACTGAAAATCAGCCTTGCCCAGTGTTTACGTCTTCAGTCCCAAAACCTAGAAAATAGAGCTAGAGAACATTAGCTTACTAACATTGACGTCTGTCTAAGACTAACGAAGCTGTGCAAAGGACCATAAAGAAAATAAAGTTTTCAAACTGAAGATAGGATTGTTTAGCAGTTCCTTGAAAAGTAAACAGGATTCTCTTCTGTTCTGCAGAACATCATACTCCAAAAATAACAGTAATCTAAAAAAAAAAAAAATCTTTCTCTTTCATCTGTTTAGTTTTGAAAGCTGATATTTTCTTTGGTACCCTAGACCTCATGAAAATTCATATCCTCAGTTTTGCCTGCAAGCAGATGATGTCCAGATGACAACTGTATGACACTTGAATCATGGAAGCCAGAACCTTTTTTCAGCCCTACTTAGCACTGTAAGATCCTGGAAAAGACTTGAATAATATTATTAAAAAGTACTGGTTTCTACTGTCAGGCGTTCCAGAGGAAGTCTCCACTTTTTTCCATTGCCTCCTGCAAGTCTGTAAGGTGGAGAAAGGCAAAGTAAAAAATGTACGGCTTTGATGTTGCAAGGCTGTAACTGAATCAGTGACCCAGAGTTCAAGAGGTTGCTGAAACAAAGGAGTGAAAAGAAGGAAAACAAAAGCTTGTTCACATGAAACTTCAATTCAACACTTTCATAACAAGTTCTCAGAACAGTCTTAACATCATTACTGAACTATGAAAAAAAGTCCAAAATAAAAAGGCAATTTGAAGTGTAGCTGCAGCAAAAGTAAAGACTCCTTAGTGTACATATGTCTTATTACGAGAACATAAATTCAGAAATAAGAAGTAAGATTTTCCTAAAGTTTGCATGATTGTTACTCATTAAATTCTTGGAATAGGTTTAAATAAAATCATGATTTACTCCTATGGTCTGTGGGAAAAAAAAAAGTGAAATACTCATGATCTCATGAATTAGAATGTTCTTATTTATTTTTAAGACATTACCTGCCAAATTCCCTACTTTTTAAACAGATGTTATTGTACCTGATATAGGAAGTCTCAGGGTGCTTTTAGATTCATTATTAATGGAAGATACGGGTTTCAATGGCATGAAAAATTTTATGTGCAGGATTTTTCTTATAAAATTCAAGTTAATCTGATTATTTGGAAAAAGATAAGCTGAAAATTATTTATATTGTCAAATTACTGTTCTGCAATTTCCAATGCAAATATTGACTTAGAGACGTTAAAGAGCTGGAAAAGATCAATTCTGTGTATTTCTTTTTAACATAGATAACACTATTTAGCAGTGCACAGTATTTGCATTATCAGAGGGACTGAGGCCCTGCTATACCACGTACTGCATCAAAGTCACTATGGTTTTGGTGGCAGAGTCTTTCAGAACAAAATTCTCCAAGTTGGGAGGGCATTAAGTCTAAATTGGTGACTTCAATGTTGTAGAGAGCCAACTGAGATGTTTTTATATCAGTATGGGGAACAGTATAGCAACAGCAGCATGCAGCTCTGCTCAAATGAATTGATGATGCTTCAAGAGAATGCACTACAATTTGGTGAAAATTAAAATTATACTTCAGGTGGGAGAAGAGAAAAGCTGGAGTACAAAGTGAGAATAAATCAAGAACAGCTGAAGGAAACATACAAACTGCTGCTGCTGCAAAAAAAAAAAAAGTACAAACTGAAAAACTGTCTGGCAAATGGGAAGGAAAGTAATAAACTAAAAGGATTACAAGAACATGTAAACACCAGCAGGGTGTGCGTAACACAGACAAAAAAGAAAGCAACAGTTCTATGAGCAGTTCAGATACACTCTGTGGAAGGTCAATGGATAAAACTGTGGCAGATGAAAGAACATCTGGCTTGAAAGCAAATCGAAAATTTATCACTTTGTGGATGGACATAGATGAAACAATTGCTGGTTTGTCTCTGGCAAGATTTCTTAAAAATAATACAATGTTGCTTGATTATTGAGAAACCAGGGATAAATAATTGCTACTGCAACAACAAAAAGTATGCAGCATTATTTTATGAGTAGACAGTTACCACAGTAACCTCAAATTTCTCCAAAATATCAGGTCTTGTTAACATATCTAAAAGTAATGTCACACAATTGTTTTCAAAGTTACCTTAATATTGCTGAGAAAGATGATGTTTCAGGCTTCTAAAAATTGTACTGAAATTAAAAAATGTGGAGAAACTGAATGGGCAGGTTGTTACCGTATGCGCTCGACATATATTGCCATGAGTTCAAATCTTAGTTGAGTCACATCCAAGTGAGAAAAACTTCTTTCCAGATGATGGCTGCTGCATGAACTTAACCAGTTTCAGATCCTAGTGGACAATCATACAAATAAAAGACACTACCACTGCAGTAGACTCTATCATTGAAAGGTTTAGTAGAGAAGCCAAGAATTGGCTGGTCAACAACACTGTATCACATTTTGAGTGAGAAGGTGATGCTTTCAGCAAAGAGCTGTTACAAACTGGTACAATTCTATACCCCAAATCTGATGTCATTTTGCACACAGATATTTATACATTTAAATACATTTTTTTAAACAGGTAACCTTAATGCTCCATTTTTTAGATCTTACAACTCTCTGATTAGAATTATGTTCACTTCATTTTTACAGCAATTCAATTTAAGTGTCTCTTCACCCATCAATTATGTACTGAAGAAGTAGAAGCAAATGCTTTTTATGTTAGGCAGCATCACTAGCTACTGTTCCTTCAGTTATACCTTTAATCTCACATCTATGTGCTAAAGCATGTCATACTATTTCTTTTCTGCAGCAGCTAAAGTTGATCAGGACTGCATTAGCATAGTAAATTGTTTACAGCTTCGTCACATGGGACGCAGCGATTGTACGTCTGTGGGATGTTGGTTAATAAGTGCTGCTCATATAAAAACATGTCTTTGAAGGGCTCCAGGCACAGTTTGCCAAAACTCAGAACTGTGTTTTAGCAGATTAAACACTTCCATGTGCATTTTAAGACATTGCTTTTATGGTTCACTAAGTACCGCTCTTAACATCTTTCAGAAGGGAAAGGTATCCTTATTGGTGGCATTTTGCCAGGATGCATTGCATTTTGTGCTTAAAGCAGATATTTTTGGCAATATGTTCAGAATAAGTGAAAAACGGTATTTTCACCCTTGGGGGAATAGAGAAGAAGCCTGTTACTACAGCAGTAGTAGTTACAAGTATATTTATACCAGTCTTGTAACAACATGTCCTGTAGGATTCAAGATATCTTAACATGCTTTGGCTTATCAGCTGCCACAACAAATTTTTTCTGATCAACCTGAAATAACTTACCGTGTTACATTATGCTTTTCCTTAAGCAAATTTTATGTGCTAATTGTTTCATTCATGATACAGAAAATGAACAGCTTTATGCCCAACAGAAGAATCCCACTTCCAGGAAAGTTTAGTCCAAATGTCCGAAATTAAAATGATATCTTTTTAGAATTGCACTGTGCAGGTAGTAGCAGTGTTTTGTTACAAAAAAAAAATGTGAGCTGCTATTTTCTGTGTTCCTGGGTCTCTGATTCTTGGCTTGAATACAGCCAGTCCTTTGTACTGTGTTATTAAAATGAGGTAACCAAAGAAAGAGAGTCTTGGTTTGAGACTGTCAGCTGTTACTAATCACTGCTCCATGGCTTGCTGTGAATCCCTGCTTGCTTCTCCCTCCTGCTCTGCTTAGCACACATAAAGAAGATAAATTACTCCCTAGTTTCCCTTCAAAAAGCATATTGTTTGGCACATTCCAATACTGTGAGCAAAAGATGGAATAATGTGAAGAGTTAAATGGGTATCTAAACAGGCCCACAGCAGGCTCCTTCTCAGGCAGATGTGAGTTTCAGGAAATGTACTTCTCCAAACATGTTCTGGTATCTTGTAACCCCTGACAGTAAATCAACTACGGTCTTCAGGACAGTACAGCATATTCCTTCAAGAGGTTTCCTTCAGTAATAGGCATATCACTGACAATAAATGCAGCATCTAAGTGTTGCATTTACACGTTTAGTTTTACAGGGATCTGCAATACTTTGGTGTCTTATAATAATAAATAAATATAAATAAATAAATAAATAAATAATTTAGCGACAGCAACCTCAGTCTTGAGAGGCTTACTGATTTCTTTGCCTTAATTAACATTTATAGGAGGAAAAATGAAGTTACTTGTGCATTATTTGTAAAAAAGATCTGTGAAAGCAATTTAAGTAAGAAGAGCACAAGACTGTGTAACAACCTACCATGAAAACAGCTAGGCTAAATACAGCAACTGATTTGAACTTCAGGCTCAACAAATTTCTAACCAAGTCTGTACCCTTCCAACTTCAACCATTCCATGATCCTACGATTCTATAAAATATTTGCCTGCTGTATCAGAGTACTATACTTGATGGCCCAGGAAATACTTTCCACCAATGACAGATTACTGACATTTTTCAAAAATAAGCTAACAACTTCTTTGACGCACTGAAATCAAGCAGTGTCATGCTGTTAAAGTGAATGTATTCCACTGAAAGAGCAGTATCAGTGATGAATGACAGCGAAACGATCTTTCGTTATTCATGGTTAACAGAAGGCTAAAAATCACTACAAAGCCGATGGAGTTTTTTTGGGCCTCTACCACCTCCACCAATTGGTGATGTTCTGACAGTATCCCACTGTGATTTCACAAACGTACCCCTACTACTTATGAAACTGTGGGTATAAGAGCATATGTTCGCAGGCAGGAGGGCAAAGGCCAAAAAACCATGGTCAATTATTTACTATTTTCCCTTAACAAGAGTTAGAAAGTGAAGGAGGAAATACTTCTGTGGCTAGCAACACATTGCACCTATTTGGTAGCATATTTTTATACTATTTATGTCAGGAGGCATTGGACAGACAGAAGAAGTACAATGTTTGGTTTGCATCACCATGTTGGTGCATGTGCAAAATCTTTCAGAGTCCCTGAGAGTGAGTCAGCGTCAGTGGTCACTGAGAGGTATTCAGCATCCACATTCAAGTATAATGCAAACCAAATATTGTATGAGCACCAGAAGTATGCATGGGACAGTCAGGTTAGCATCATCCAGAAGTTTTTTGCATCATATACAACCTTTCTCCTTGTTATGGTGGGGAAGAGGGTCAGCCTCTTCTCCCAGATAACTAATTCGAAGACCAGAGGAAATGGCCACAAGTTGCACCAGAAGAGGTTCAGGTTAGATATTAGGAAAAATTTGTTCTCTGAAAGAGTGGTCAGGCACTGGAACTGCTCAGGGAGGTGGTGGTGAAGTCACCATCCCTGGTGGTGTTCAAGAAACTTCTGGATGAGGTGCTAAGGGATATGGTTTAATAGTTTAGCGGGAAATACTGGTGGTAGGAGGACAGTTGGACTAGGTGGTAGGAGGACAGTTGGACTAGATGATCTTGGAGGTCCTTTCCAACCTAGTGATTTTATGATTCTATAATTCTAAGAATCCACAGAAAAAGCCTCACAGCTTTATTTCAGTGCTTATGGGGACTCTAATACATGCTTTCAGCACACACCTTTCTGTTAAGGGCTGTGATTTCTCTGATTCATTCACACAGTGGTATTTGTTCTTAAATGTAACAAGAACATCTTTGAATCTTCATAAGCGTTTATGTTTATGCTGACTCTTCTGAAGGCAGTTCTGGCTCAAGTAGCCCCGGCCCTCCAGAGCTCTCCTGAGCCCAGGTGCTCTTTTCCACACCTTTGCTTGCTCCTTGCCATCTCACTTGTGCCTGCAGTATGCTTGATGTTGCAGTGAGAGCAGAGCCAGCTGTAAGATAAGGGCAGAGTGAGGAGAACCAAACTCGCTTTAGCAGCACTGCCACCAAAAATTGAAGGATGCAGCCTAATAGTACAGCCAACCCAAAGTAATGGCAGACTGCTGCCAAAAAGGCTGGCTGGCTGCTCCCAGACATGCTCCCCTTCTGCTTCCCTTGCACAAGTTCTGGTGCTTGTCTGACACTATCCTGAGATGATTTGGAACAACAAACTGAGAAAAACTAACTCTACAAAAAATGAAATAACCAGTTTTCTGGTGGCAAGGGATGGGGCTGGACTATAAAGTTGTAGGACATGTGTGGTCCTTCAGGAGCCCCCCTTAGCCACATAATTGGCTCATTAAATTGCACTACTGTATCCCCACCATGGGCTTCCTTTGTCAGTTTGGTTTTATTACAGTCCATGGGCATGTAGCTTTGGCTCAAACATAATGACTAATTTTCCTGTGAAATTTGTCAAATGTTCTTAATGGACAAGGCAAAAATATTAAAACATACGTTGTATTATTTCAATTTCCATATTCATGTAAGAATAAGTTAAACTGAGGCTTGGAGGCAGCTTGCCCCATTGGTTTTTGCAAAGAAGCAGACAGAGCTCTGTTTCAGTCATGAATTTTATGTGACTTTGGGAAGTCATTAGCTAAATTAATTTAATATTAATTTACTTCACCGTGCCTATAGTTCTTTGAAAATGTTACTTAGCTTTTTTTCTTTTCAGTTTTATTTTCTTACTGCAAGAAATACTCTTGAGCTTGGACTAATCTGCGGACTGATCTTGTGAAGGACTCAACTGTTGGAGCTCTGAATATTGTTTGACTTTCCTTTTCTGGGAATGCCCAGCAGCCATGTAAAGCTTTAGAACTTAATCACGTTAATTAAAGACACGCAATACTGCCACTATCTTTACCTAACTAATGCTCTTCCTTAGAATTTTTTGGTCAGGCGGTTTTATCATGAGCTTGCACAGCACTATTCATTTCCACAAATCCTCATCAACATACACAAAAGAGATTGTTCTCATGGTCTCACACTGAGAGTTTACTCATCACATAGTGCTTCGTGGATGTAGGGGGTCAGGAGTAGCCCTTTTAAGACTGCTTCATTAGGAGAGTGAAAGGCAACCTAAAAGAAACAAAATTAGGGCAACACTCCTGAATCAACAGTTGCCATTATTGCTGTTCCACCATAAGAGTCTTTAACAAGCAACTGCAATTTCCTAATGAAGAGACTCTAAAAAATAGACAGGAAAATAATTAGCAGTGAAAAGATGTTCTGTTCATGACGTTTTTAAAAACTTATTTTGAAACATATAAAGGAAATTTGTACAAAAATCTGTTAGCAAGAAAGCACTATCAGTTTGGTTCTAAGAACTGATACTGAATAAGAAAAATTGTAACAATCTTAGAAAGCCTCCCTTTTTTATTTGCAGTAGTGAATATTTATGAGGACCAGACTGCACAGTTTGTTCTGCACATTCATTAGGAGTTCATTATCTTATACAGTTAAGATCTTTATCATAATGCATTACAAGTATTTTTAAAGTAACCAAAAGTTAAAACTATTTTAGGCAACATTATAGATTCTCTTACATAAAACACAAGAACTTTAGTATAGGAAAGCAAACACATAAAATTTATTTTTTCCGAAAGTTTTAAAGGGTAACAAAAAGCTTTCAGAAATGGGGACTTTCCACGTGAGAAGTAGTCACTCTTCACTTTTCAGACTGAAATTATACAGATAGGTGTATGCATACATACTCAGATGCACACATTCTACCCTCTCCAACAGCAGCATCTGGATGCTCTGACAACTGATAAAATCACTGAAGGCTTTAGGATCAGTACTAAGCAGTGACTGTTATTTTAGAAAAAGCAAAAGGAATCTTGCTGCCTAGCTTTTCAGTGGTGTACTGCTTACTCTTGGAACTGTTTGGGATAAGTTTGTGTAAAGAAAAACTATTAGTCTGGGGTCTTGATTCAGCAAACAGCGTTAGTCATTGATTAACATTAGGGACAAATTTACATTCAAGTATGCTTTGCTGACTGGGGATTTGTGCGCAGAAATAGGGCGTCAGTCATAACAACTACCGACCAGTTATCCTTGTGGTGAATACCTATACTCCTTCTTTCTAAACCGAACAAAATAAAACCCAAAACAACAACAACAAGGACCACCACCAACCAACCAACCAAGAACAACAATAATTGGTTTCTGCCAATCAGGTGGAAACTCTTAGACACTGTAACAGGAAGAATAGGTATGCTCTTAAACTCAAATCTCAGACTTAAATACCTAATAAATTACTACTTTAGGCCTTTGGACTTTTCTTCAACAAATCGGTTGGTGCAGTAGTACTAACTATAGGGAGAAAGTGTTCTGAAGCTATAGGACTTTTTACCACAGGCTTTGATTTTTGGATTTTAAAATAATTCCTTGGAATTTTGAGGGGTAAGCAGCTATAAAATTACTCATTTAAGTATAATCTAAAGAGAAGATGATCAATATATTTTATCTTTGATCTTCCCGCAGAGAACAGTATCATCACTCTGTGTTAGTGTGCCATAGTATAATACAGGTTTATGGACAACGTACAGCATGCTTACACTGTAGAGAAGCACCTCCAGGTTTATAAATTTTAGAATTCTCTGTGATTTAGACTCATAAGTACAATACAAATACAATTGACAGAAAACTATTAGAAGTAGAGTGACTATTTAAGAAAATTGCTGTATGATCTGTTCATGCTAATTTGTAGAACCGTGATTCAGTCAGGTGAACAATCAGAGCAATCAGATTAAAAATTTTGAATCTAACAAATTACCCTAGCTAGATTTTTCCTCATTTTTCCTCCATACTTTCTGTGTTTTTCCTTCTTTTGCAACTACCCTACTTACTCACTTTTTTTTCCTTTTCTGCATCCTAAAATATTGTCTTTTTTTCTCTAACACCTTTGTTTAAGATCAGCACAGTGTTTCCTTTCTGTCCTAATGCTACAGAGAGCTCCTCAATGCATCTTTAGTTCACCCATAGTGAGACTGATCTACCCCCAATTACCTAAGAGAGGAAAACAGTGGTTGAAGAGAGAGGACAGGCAGGGGTTTGAGTTTGTTTGTTGCAGTTTTGCAGACTTAGGCCTGCCTTTTTCTTTCCTGCCCTCCGTCCCTCCCCACCAACACTTAAAAAACCATTTCCATTCACGCTGTGCGCACGCACACGCTGGGAGGAATTATGGGCACTGTGCTCGGGGTTGCCCTGACAACTTCAAGGCATCCCTGTGCATGGGGACCAGCAGCCCGGTGGAGTTTCCCAGGCCCCTTGGGAAGGGGAAGAGAGGAGGCAGCAGCACTGGGATGAGGGAGCCAGCAGCCGTGGTGAGAAGGGAGCAGGAGCAGGATGAAAGGGGCACATACATCTCCCGTGGGACAATGGGAGTTTTGCTGGCTGGCTGTGAAAGAACACACTGAGCATACAATGGTCTGTGACACATGAAAGCTTTGGAGCAAACTTTATTGCTTCTCCATTAAGAACCCTTCCAGAGACCCATTCAGCTCTAAGAAATCTTGTCAACATCTTAAAACATAAAGAAAACAAAAGCCCTCATTTTCTCATGTTCTAAAACCAGATTTTAAATATCTTTTTAGATGTCTTCTTGTTGGTATGCTGGAAGCTTTGGCAGCTTTGGCCCTGGCAGGTACTGGGTGTTCCTCTTTGGGTTCCCATTAACCCCAGTGCAGGGGAAGGCTGCCCCACAGCTCCCCAGTAGCGATTCTCTGAGGTGAGAACTTGCTTCCTCCTCACACAGCTTTTGTTCATACGTGTGCCTGCCACCCCTCTGCTGTGAATGCTTTTCGCTATACATGCCATAAACAGTTAGAGCACAAGAAGAGAGGAATTGCTGTCCCCTATTTTCAAGCTGAGAAGTCATTTATATGATAAGCAAGAGCAGAAATGAGACTGAGCAACCTAAAATAAGGGGGCATGTAGTCACAGCCGGAGTGCATAATGGGAAGACAAGCTGGAAAGCAGCTTACAAAAGAAAGGGCATGACTCTTGTTCCCCGACAGATCAGGTACACGTGGTTCATCACTTGATCCCAGAATCTGTCCAAGAAAGAAACAGGATCACAAGCCCTGATCCTTCAACACAGCAATCTTCCGTGGTAAGATACGACCTACACTGACTCCTAGTGATTTCTGGAGAGTAGGAGACAGTGAAATGTAGAGTGTGGAATACAAAGACCAGAACTGGTTAGAGCAGTAGGCTTTGTGAGTGCTGCAGACTGTCAGTGCTCAGCATCTGGTCCTGAATCTCCCACCTGGCAAGAGCAGAATTCTGGAAGCCAACTGATTTAACATCTGTGCCTTTCCAAATTTTCTTACCCAGCTATATAGTTTAATTTCTCTCTTTAAGGTGTAGTCCAGGTTAAAACTGATCTTAGCTTAAAATGAAAAAATTTGCAGCCCATTGCTGCTACTTGAAAAACAGCAAGTAAAAATGTAAATTAACGATGTAAGTATGTAAAAATGAAGTTGGCTGGACTAGTAGGCGTGTATTTATTTTTCACTTTTTAAATTACACTTCTTTTTAAGTTACGTAGTGATACTTAAATAATAAAATTTCTAACAAACACAATATGACATAAATATTGTACAACTCAGTGGCAGAGACACTGTATTTTTATGCACTGGTTAATAATACTTGCATTATCTTGCATTTGCACTATTTTGAAGCCTCAGAAAAAATAAGCAATCCTCCATTCAGGAACTGACAAGACTGGCTATAGGATTTGCTTTGTGTACACAAAAATAAGAAAACTATTTATTTCTTGGCAGCATTTACCAATTGCCTCACAGAACTTCAAAATGTATAAATGTAAACTTACCACAAGTATCGTCATCCAGTTTTACTGATGCAAAGAAATAAAGCTGAGCAGAGAAACAAAGGATCAAGGGCTTCAAATGTCTGGTTTCCATTTTCAATTTCTGACTGTTTCTATAACATTTCACTCTTCTACTATAATGGCAATGACAGACATAAATCAAGCAATTAAGGGCGTAGATCTAGTGGTCTCCTTTTGCAATTCATTTTGTGGATACAAATCCTATGGGTTGTAATGGCTTCTGCTATTACAGAGCAAGCACTAGCTGAAATGAAAGGGTAAGTATGAAGCATGTGATTGATTTTATACTTTGAAGATTTGATCAGGGCCTGTAACGCAGCCTTCACCTCAGTTACATCAGCAACTCTCTGCAGTAGTTTCACTGCAACTCCAGTACCATATATTTCCTCACTTAGAAGATAGGCAGAAGTACTATAGATCTAGGGATAAGTTAGGAGAAAATGTTTGTTTTTGTCAGGTCATGATTCTGGTTTTATGTTTCTGTATTATTTATATACAAACAATCCTTTTACCTTATTTTAAACACTTTCTCCTCTGAGATAGATAACTTCCACTATGTTCTGTATATTCAAAAGTGGCACTTTAATAATAATGTGAGCAGCCAGAAGTTTGGATTAGACAGTGCAGTGCAGGAGTCTACAGGAGAACATAATAAAGCAAAGAGATCCTTTCATAATGTCTACTTATTTTGCACTTTGAAAGAGTTATTTCAACAAGTGCATCAGCACTGTTGTGAAACAGACAACGTAATCAAGGAGATGAAGGATGGGGAAGTTACTGACTACTTGAAATTTTAAGGAGAAGGTACAAAGGGACATTCTAGGGAGAAGAGCAATACCTGCACCTATTTGGAAGGAGAAAGATCATTTCCATTTCTGACAGTGCCCATGAGATACTCCTCAAAGATTGAGAGCTCTTTCCCTGGCAGAGCTACACCTTCATTTAAAAACCACAGTGCAGCCCAGCTGGTGCAATGTGGTGAACAAATGCTTCAGCAGATGCCATACTGAGCACCCTAGTATTCACTTTAGATCAGACATGTTAAGACCAGCCAAGAATTAGGATTAATGTCGCAAGTTTTGAAAAGCTAATAAAGGACTCTAAATGCTTATTCATAAAATAACAAGGATTTTCTGAAACAAGCTAACAGCATTTAATCTATTTTAAATTCCCTTGGCTTGGAGCAGAGGTAAATTCAGGTCATTCTGCTAAGGATTGAAGAAAACTCTTTAAACACGTTAATTGTAGCAAACGTTATCAACCTTTCTTTAGCGTACTGTTTTCTTTCTTACCATTACAAGTTAGGTACAGCACATTTCTAAGGTGTATTTTTCAGATTATTGTCAGTAAGCTGATCAAAATCTGTGACTTGGCTCACTGGAATACACGCAGTACCACACTGCTTCAGACAATGATCTTTGCCTTTACTGAATGTTAAGAAAGCACAGAAAGTTGTAGCCCTTATATTAGACAATGTAATAGCAAGCATTAGGGAAGGGACGCAAAAACAGTGTCAGTACGATATGCAAAATAGGCCCAACTTACATTGGACAGCTTTATTTGTACTGGTCCTCAGAACTCTTCCCACAAACCTATTTTCATTATGCTGCTTATAGTCTTTACTCACAACTGTATGAGGTGAATGTGCTTGTGCTTAAATTTACTAGGAATTGCTGCCCTGGATAGTAAAGCATCAGGGAAGATGGGAGTCCGAGCAGTAGTCTACTACATGAGTACTACGATCATTGCTGTGCTGATTGGTATAATCATTGTGGTCATCATCCATCCCGGGAAAGGTACAAAAGAAAACATGCACAGAGAAGGCAAAATTGTACAAGTGACAGCAGCAGATGCCTTTCTTGATTTAATCAGGTATGGCTATGATATTGCACGTTTTCTGTACCAATGGCAACAACAGTAATACTTAGATTCACACGATAAGGAAAGTGGATAATTTTAGATAGTGACTGCATAAACTAGCCAAATTTCTTTCAGCTACGCGATATCCATCTCTAACCCCTATAACTCAATAATACATAGTTTTATATTCAAATCAGGCTGTTGCAACGGAAGAAGCTGCTTTTAATATTCAAAGAAAGAAAGATTATTTCACATGCAAAATAAAGATTTCTGTTCTGCTGTCTGCATGGGTCTTTTCCCCTCCTTCCATAGCACAATCCTTATTACCAAATTCCTCCGCTTTTCTTTACTTTCAACTTTCAACAGTTTTCTCACTTTACTTGAAACGCTGATTAAGATATTCATTTTAATTTAAAATTATAGCTGCCAATCTGGGTTCATCTACTCAACTTTGTTGAATTGTATGGATGGGAAATAAATTCCAGGAACAGGCAAATTAAATGCTTGAGCTAGAGGGGCACGGATATAAGATCTTGTTTTCTCCTTGCTCAGAGACTCTGCGATGCCTCTTTTCTAGAGCTAATATGTCATAGATGTATTCCAGGGAGTAGGGAAGCTGAGGTTTTGAACTCAGGAGCTTTTCCACAGGTAAAGCCACCAAAATTTTGTGTTCCACTAACCCATTTGGAGAAGCCAGAGACATGGAGAAAGGCCTCCAAGAGTCATGCTGCCAGGAAGGGGGACTTCAGAAAGACCCATGAAGAGGTTTGCACTCAGATTCCTCAAGATTTATTCAGATAGGCTGCCTCTAATTCCCTTAGAAATATCATCATTCTGGGAAGCAAACAAACAAACCCACGAATGTAACAGGTTTACACACACATATATAACTATATGCGTTCGTGTTATTATTAAACAATACTCCAACTTCAGAAATATTTATTTTTTAATCCCAAGACTAAATTGAGTAGTGAAGGTCACCATGTACTAGGCTAAGTGCCTGCAAAATTTTTTGAGAATTAGAAGTGCATTAAATATTAGTAAATTCTTTGTTAATCTGGGTTCAGACAGAATAAATAAATGCAAACTCGGAAGTCAGTACTGATCCACAGAGCTTTGTTTGTTTGATAAATTATCTCAAGTTCTGCTCCATAACAAGACCTACTATACAATATTGGATCCAAAGATTATAATTGACAAGATCTATCCAACCCTACTGCATTTTGTCCTGATATGCTGTATGCAAAGCTCTGCTCACTGTATGCATAAATATATGTTCACCGTAGGGTTCCTTTGAAAATTAGCTGATCAATTATTGTGTTGACTGTGCCACTACTTAAGGTGTTACTGGTTGTATTACTTCTCACATAATTTTCTTTCTCTTTCACAGAAATATGTTCCCTCCAAATTTGGTGGAAGCTTGCTTTAAACAGGTAAAAATGTTATTTTCCTCTAATATTGAATTCAGAGATACTGAGATACCAAAATATGCACCATCTGTACAAAGACTGGAAGATGTTCAAGAATGGAAAATGTGTATAGGTTAGAAACTGAGATGATTTTCTGGACATCAGTAACAGAATCAAACAAGAGGACATTCTGTCACCTGTGGTAGGAATGCTTAGGAATGCTCTTTTTTTGTTGCTTCCCAAATTCATCTCTCATTAGCCTAATCTTAACCTAAACTATTCTACAGAGTAAATAATAGTAACTAGTTAGATTTCTCTTTGAAAAAGAAAACATTATGGATTCAATGAAACCTATAATGTTCATTGTCATAATCTCATTACTTTATACACCCACAAGCAACCTTGAGCTGATATTATTTACCAGTTACTGCTGCATCAACAAAATAGGCTGGAATGTCAAGGTCAAAAAGTGAGAGGATAAAATAAAAACTTTTCAAAGACATCCTGAGCTACAGCAGGAGAAAAAATAAACAGTGACATATTCTTTAGTCACATAAGGTGTGACCAATAAAAAACAGTGACTTTCTACATTTAAGATTTGTTTAAGATTAAAGATAAACTAGACACAGGTCCAAAGCCAACAAATCCTGTTTTCAACAAGGATGATGATCAGCTCATGATAGTGATGCAGAAGGGCTGTATGGAAATGCAAAAGTCTGATCTAAATTAAGAAATTCAAAGAACTTAATGTAATGAATTCAGGAAATGACATCATCTTCATCACAAAGTAATAAAAGAGTTCGGGCTTAAAGCTACATATCTAGTTGCAAGTATTTTTAATAAATCTGTCAAAACTGGTGAAAGCAATTACACTGCCTGTTGAACTGCAAGTTCAAAGAGATTTGGGAGTAGATTTGAGCAGCTAAAAAACTAAAGCCTGCTCTTGGTTCTGCTGAAGGCTAAAAGTGCCTTGAAGGAAAGAGAAAAGTCTTAGTAATAAAACAAATAGAAAACTACATTAAAAAAAGGTAAAGAGTAACAAAAGAGTCTGAAACATGGATTGCACCAGAATAACCTGTAACCTTCCATTCTTATTTTTTTTATTTTATTTTATTTTATTTTATTTTATTTTATTTTTGGTGCCACAGAAGTGCAATGGCTCTGATCTCTTTGGACTTCTGTAAAACTGAGTTTTTAATATCCAAGGGAAGTGAAGTAGCTGAACAGAGGATAAGTTTATTTGATTATTTTAAGAATCATAAAACTCAGGGTGGGAAGGCTCATCTGGAGATAGCTTATGGAAGTTGCTGAATTGAGATACTGGGCGTGTATCAGCTCATGTTTTTATGAACAATATTGCCACAAGATGCACACAGTAAAATTTACAGATTACATGAAAGCTGAAATACTTTGTGCTGGGTTATGTAACGAATGCCAAAGAAGGTGATATGACTTGGCACATACCTAGGCACATACCTAGAAAGGGTATGAGGTGCAATAAAAAAATTGGCCCTTGCAAACATTGTCATGAAAACCACTACGGCTGAATTTAAACTGGAAATTAGTATAACGTTTTTAACATGGTAAAGGTTTTTAACTGTGGTGAAGTCCTGGAAAAATCTTCAATTAGGCGTACTGGGAATGAAATAATCATCAGTTTTAATAAAGTTTCCTACAGCAACAGGAAATTCAACTCAGTGAATAGTAGTCCTAAATCTAAGTTGTTAATTAAAGACGTCCCGTAGATTCTGTTATGATCACATATATTGTATGTCTTATGTGCTTCACAGTTTAAAGGCTTATCCTAAAAACAGTTCAATGAACAGGAAATGTTTAATGAAAATTTTTTCTAACTTTCATCAGCAGACATACTTACTAAAGCACCATTCGTGCTGATAACATTACTTCTTTAATCAGGTAGCAAAAGCTTTATTTGTAGGCTTTTTTTTGTTGTCGTTATTGTTTTTGTTGTTTCAGAGTCATTGTACTGAATTGTTTTACGGGAAAAACAAATTTGTGCATGATTTATAGGTATCCAGATGGCCTTGTACATCTGACTCTGTAACTTCCTTTTCAAAAACTCACAAAAGGTTCTTCATATGTTTCTTAAAAGATTTATGAAGAATGATCATCCATTTGGCACTAATCTGTTTCTCCAACACTGTTGTCATTGGCCCATACACAGCATGCTCGGTGCTCCACACTAAAGCATAGTACTGATCCACAGCTTTGTACACCATCACTGGCACATACACTCCACATTTAAACCAGATCTTTTGATATATTAGGTGCTCACATTCTGTCTTACTGCATCCTTTAGCAAGTTTCCTTCCTGACAGAGATTGCACTGGAAGGCACTGTAAGGATTTTCTCCTTCTTTCTCACCATTACTACCATATAGATCCTCTAATAACTGTATTAAGACTCACAGTAGGTTTTGGATACGTTATATTCCCCACCAATAGAAAATACATCCCAAAGTAGCTCCACTGATGCACTACTTCCAAAGATTTCACCTCAAAAGACCAAATATTACTCAAATTTTTAACATGGAAAACTACTTTCCTTAGTGTAAATCACTTTGGTGAAGTTCATTTTCTGGATGAGGAATTCTTTTCTGCAAAATGAAATAGAATTTTTATGGGGAGAGAGGTAACTAAGATGGACAGGGCTTGTAGATGGAGTTGGGAACAATTCTGTGACCTTGCTGATGGAAGAACTAGGAACCTCAGGACTCATTTAGGAAGAATCTGGCTGAACTACCTGTTGCTTCGCAGTCAGACTTCTTGTCCTTAGGATTCCATTTCCTGTCCTTTGGATTTCCCTTCCTTCACAGCAAGCATGTAAGGCAAACAGAACTGCCTCCTCTTACTTCTCCACTTCCACTTCTTCCTCTTCCTCCTTCTCTGCACATTTTCTTCTCAGGAAACAGGAAGAATGGTGGAATAAAATGCCCCTTCCCCTCCAAAATAGTCCCTCCACTGTGGAGCCCAGAAAGAACTGAAGAGCTAAGGAAATTCTTATTCAAAATGTTCACCTGGGAATCAGAAGAATCATTTCAGGCCTGGCTGGTGCTGTTCAGCACCATGTACCAGGAAGGCCTTGAGGCACAAAGAGCCACCCTTGTTTAGTGGGCCAAGTTAAGAACAATCATCTGGAAAATGTCAGACTTTAGGTTCATTTTACTTCTCACTAGTTACTCCATTTCTGCCTGTGAAAGACCAGTTGGCACTCTGTCGCTATCAGTATCCACTCCAATTAAAACAATGACAGATAGGGATCACTGGAAACAGCAGATTGTTAAGGCAAACAATTTACTTTCTGGTGCTGGTTATTCCTATATGATGTACATTGCTGCCTTTATTATGTGGGGCACTGTGATTTTTTCCAGCAACAGGAGAATCTGAGAAGACTGATGACGAATAAATATTCTACACCTGTCTACAAGTAGATAACTTTGTTCAAAATCTTCTCTATATTCCTATATTCACCCCCAGTTTGGAGATATGCAACAAAATCTGGGGATGTATCTTTCAGCTCTGTCTATTAGCTTTTCATTTCTCTTTCTTTGCTAAATTCAAAGTTTCTATCATGGGACCTAGCAGTTGTAAGCAGCCTGCTTGTCAGTCAGAAACTGCTTTTTAACTGTTTGTTCTTTTGCCGTGCTCTGAGGATATATCAAAAGACAAAATAAACAAAGAATAAATTTGGGACGTCAGGAGAAACAGAATCGATCTAACAGTTTGTGGAGGGGGGGGTCATTGTGTTGTGAATAGGCGGAATTTGATGCCAGCTGAGGCTTAAAGAACTGGAAAGGTACATCTGATAACTGCATTTCTTCAGAGCTGTTTTTTATTAATGTTCTTTCCTGAACTCATCCTTATCAAGGGGATTGGAAGTATTAATCACATATCCAGACAAGAATACAGATGTACTGGTGTGTACTGTCTATTCCTCATGATAATTTTGACAGGTTGAAATGTATTTTAACCTGTGTCATCAGTTCTTCTGTAGAAGGTCTAGAACGCTTTTACATGTCTCTATATGGAAAGGAAAAATTGAATCAGTAAGATGGAATATCTCTGTCTTATTTTCATTTAATTTCATATATTTAGGCTTGCATTTAAGGACAAACAAACTTGCTGTTTTCAAAATCATCTCTCACCAAAAACTATAGCCCCATATTGGCCTTGCCCTGGCAGCACTCATTATACTATGTCAGAGCACTGACAGTAAATCGTGAGTTTTCAGAGCAGTTACCAGTGCAATTACCTTTTCTACAAGCTAACCACTGGCATGTGCTTGTTCCATGGTATAGTGTTGCTTCTTAAAAGCATACAATGTATTCAAGTGAAGTGACTGTGGATATCTTGTACAACTCCTGAAAACAAAAAATAGTAAAAACACAAACATGTAATTCACTATATTATGCAAGAAAAGAAGCCTATTGTCTATTTCACAATGAGATAACTTAAATAAAATTAATTTTTAGGTGTCTTGCAACAAATCCCATATATGACATTATTAATAAATTTTTCATGCATATAAAGTTGCTAATTGAAAGCTATTAGTATTATTGAGTATCAGATACTATTTGCCTTGCTCCAAGTTTTCTTTTTGTATATGGACAAATGGAAAATTTACGAGTATTTTGCATCTAAAATCTTACCGGGTAAAAATCTTTTTGAGACAAAATGAACACTCGTTTGAAAGAACACTCAAAAAGGAGAGGATCATAGTAATGCTATTTAACCTATCACAGATTATCAGTGTAGCTGTGCAGACTTCTAGGAGAACACAATCAGCTCTTCTGAGAATGCTAAGCCTACCTTTATGAGTGTTTTATTTGAGCAGTACTTCTTTATCTATTTTTACCAGTTCTGACTGATGATAAAGAATGAGGATCTGCAAAAGTTTAGTGTGATATTAAAATGATAGTGAAATGTCAATGAAATCTAAACAAGTTCAGTATTCTTACATAAATTTCCAAAGACAGCTGATAATCTTCCTTTTCAACAAGATGCAGTAGAAATCTGCCTGAAAATAGGGATCTCATAAAAACTCGAAGAATGATTTCTGTCACCAGTTTCTCTGCAAAGCAGTACTAGTCAACTCTGTTATTGCCTTATTACCTTCAATATTTTCTATTCTCTTGAAGATACTCTTTCATCGTGTCACTTTCTATTATCAGTTGGCTTTTTCACCATTCCACATACAGAGAATTTGTTTTGTCGTGGTCAATAAACCTTGTATTTTGCTTATAGTGTGACCTGAAAAAACACTAACAAGAATAAACTTCAACCTACACTTTTTCCTTTGCAGTTCCTGTATTAGTTTTTCCTAAATTTATTTTGCTTCACCAGGAAGATTCTCATGACTTTTTGATAAACAACTTTGTGCATAGGAAGATAGACACATCTCGGAATTCATTCTTAAGCTCATTTATCAATAATGAAAGAAAGGTCAACACATGACTCTCATAGAGCAAATAAAGGTTGCACTCCCAACTCCTGTTGCTCAGGTTCCCATTTTGAATTCCATTCTGAATAAACTGTTTTTCCACTGCTCTCCACCCTGGAAACGATTCTAGAAAGACTGTTCTCCCTAGGGTAAAACCAACATTTCTGAATACTTCAGTTTGACCAACAGCGTGAGTCAACAGTAAGGATCTACAGCTCTGTGTACCAATATTACACAACATGCACAGTAGTAGCTGAAAAAGAAATACTCTTTGCTAAGAGAGGTCCTAAGTTCTGTATTAAACTCCTAAAAAGAGCACCAACTAGTACAGGATCAGAGGCTTCTTCCAATTGGTACAGAATTCCAGAATCAGGGAAAAAAAAAAGGAAAAGAGGGAAAGAGGGAAAGAGGGAAAGTGGGAAAAGAAAGAATTACTGTGACCTGAACTGGCTTTTAACCAGCTTTCCAAAGGTCAGAAAGTTCATGTGATTGTGCTTTTTCCTCCTCTGCCCACCTCTATGTCAATCTCCCATCATAACAGTTGAGACCTGCAGCTCCAAGGTAATGGACATGGCAGGGAATGCCATACATAAACAAAAAGTGTAATACCACTGAAAGAAAAGCAGTTTATGACAGTTCATAACCTGGCAGCAGTCAGCACACGTCTAACACTGCCTAGCAGCCATATTACATGCTGCTTTTGACCAACTCAGATAGGCAGGAATGAGAGAAAAATCTGAGGATGATTTAGGAAATTCAAGGAGAAGTCAGTTACAGTGTGCCTATGGAAAGTAGGAAGTAAAAAGGAAATTCTGTAGGAAATTAGTCAGTAATTTCAGTCCTCATTAGATTACTTTTTTGTTTGTCTAATCTGCATGTCCATAAATCCAGCATAATTACACCCTTCAGATATTTGAAGCAAGCAATCTAGTTGCTTTTTTAATATCTATAAGTATAATGAAAAAGATAAATAAAAGTAACAATATAACAGAACCAACATAACCCCATCACACCTTAACAAAGCAGTAACAATTAGAGGTGTTTCATGTGGCAACTTTCAGCATTTCTCCACCTTTGGCATTCATTTCATTCCTTGGTGACTTGATTCACCTCCAAAACCTATGTAAAAAACGGCCACTTCTTCGCTGGCTCAGTTTCCTGCTGATTTAAAGAGTAGCACTGGCTCTCAGAGGGATCAAACTTGAACCGACACAGAGAAGAAATTGTCACAGATTGGATGCAAATGAGTGAGGATGGAGCTGTGATTTTCTGTGTCAGCCAACTGTTTGAACAGATCTGTTGCTGTTTAAAGTCCAGAGCACACGAAAATATTTCAACAAGATGAATAAAAACCTATTGTCTGCTGTTGGAAAAATGTTGCTGGGAGAAATAAAAGTTTATAAGAAGGCAAAATAAGGATCAATAATTTTGTCACAAAACTCGGGGGCATGAAAAATATGTGATCAATTTCAGCTTCTGAGAGAACAAGTTCTTGAATCCAAAGTGGGGAAGATTTAGCTCTTGCATTCAATATGTACTTTTATTGCTTTCAGTAACGTCTGTTTTCATGACAGTTTATTTTACCAACAAGTATTACACAAAGAATTCAAATGTCCTATAATAGTTACTAGTAATTTAATGTATGGTTTTTACCTTTCTTTGCATAATTCACAGTATTTCCATCTTTCTGCTCTTTTTGCTTTACCAGTTCAAAACTAACTACGAAAAGAGAATGTTTAAAGTAGATATCCCATCCAATGACACGTCCACAGTGGCTTCCATAATTACTAATGTATCAGAAGCAATGGAAACCCTCACTCAACTGAAAGAGGAAATGGTTCCTGTTCCTGGTTCTGTAAACGGAGTGAATGCCCTTGGCTTGGTGGTTTTCTCAATAAGCTTTGGCCTGGTGATTGGAAGCATGAAGGAGCAAGGTCAGGCATTAAAAGACTTCTTTGATAGCCTTAATGAGGCTATCATGAGACTGGTAGCTCTAATCATGTGGTAAGTGCCTCTGATAAATGCTGCATTAAATACTAATCATATTTTTTCACTACAGTGGATAGCTATAGTCTGTTTGGTGAAAAGTCAGACAAGCGGAGCTTCACCGTCTTGTTGATTTTTGGTAAATGAACCCCAGACCTGTAATTCTGTATATCCAGTCTTTCAGTGTATTTGGCTTTTGACTCTGAGAAGAACCAGAATCTATGGTAGAATTTGCCAAGCTTAGTAGTCATTCTGTGGCTTCATAAGGAGAGTAATCAATACAACATGCTATCAAAATTTCCTTATAATCTACTCAGACTTCACTGAAGGAAGCCGACAAAGTTCCTGTAATCTTATTTCCACACAGTAAGACCTTGATATCATTAGTTTCCAACACAACTGGTTCCTGCAGTTATGTAGTGTGTAAATATGTCCTTGCATTGTAGCTGCACACAGATATACATAGTTTTTACTATTTTCTTTTCTGTGTCCAATAGACAAACAAAACCAATATCTTTTTCCCTCAAACATGAGGGAATTCTTTTCAAAAATGAAGTTTCATTTTTTGTCATGTAGAAAGTTGATTTTGGAAAAAAAAATAGTCTGAAATGTCTTGTTGCCTTCTTTACAACCCCTCAAATCCCAAATTCTACATAAGGGCACACATGCTTTTGTAGTACAAGATGCAAAACTAAAAATAAGTGTATTTTTTCCGCTATGTAAAATTCTCTTCTGCCATGAAACATCTGTACAAAGCAAAAATCTTTTCTCATTCTTTAGAAGCACACTTAAGATAATAAAACACTGGATAGAAATTGTTGCTTCTGATAAATATCTACATGGATTTGAAAGCCGAAAGTGCAACTGAGATATGCTAGCTAGTGATATTCTCTGATAATTTGGTTTAAAAAAATACAAGTGGGCATTTACGGAAGTAAGGCTGTATCAGAATTTCTACTGTAACAGAATTATGTTTCTGTAGATTTTGAAGTTTTATGCTGAGTACTAGCTCTTTGTTCATTTGTAGCTGTGCTTATTGATAGGGAAAAAGCAGATTAGACCACCCTTGTTGCTGCCCCACAGTGCCATAACCTCTGCCATACAGACAGTTTCACGCTAAAGTTTTTATCCAGTGCCCCACTAGGAGTGGATAGAAGCAGCTTGAGATCATTGGAATAGTGAGTTCTTCCCCAGCAAAATGGGAAACAACAGTGGAGAGAGAACAGAGATGGGCACTTGGCATGATCTCCAACTATGTTGAATGAGGCTTCGTTCTAACAGACAGAACTACAACAGAATTGGCTAAACCAGCTTTTAAATGACACTTAAAATACAAAGGGAGCTCATCTCCCTACATATGAGAGCATGTTACTGTAGAGTGATGACCTGAGAATATTCTTCTAAAGACTCCTCTTTTTCATGGCAGTGTTTTTCCTGTCTCTTACCAATCCAGTTTTGCTATGTGACTTTCATGCATTTTTAAGCTGTTCCTTAAGGTTTGTGTCTGAAAGATGTGTATTTCTCCTACCAGATTCTGAATCTAGCAGAGCCTATCAGAAATGGTCATGGCTGTGGTTTCATCTAGGTTGAACTGTTAAGAGTTAAGCAATTAAACTCTTGAACTGCTTCTGAATAGTTGTAGCCAACCTACTAGTAAAATCCTACCTTCAGATATGGTTGGGGCAGTTGTTCACTACAGTACTACTTTGATTTCTTATTTGCAGGTATGCTCCACTTGGAATCCTCTTTTTAATTGCTGGAAAAATTGTTGAGATGGAAGATATGGGTGTGATTGGTGGTCAGCTTGCCATGTATACTGTGACAGTTATCATCGGTTTGCTTATTCATGCTGTCATTGTCTTACCTCTTCTGTACTTCCTAATCACTCGTAAGAATCCGTGGGTGTTTATTGGAGGCCTAATCCAAGCACTAGTCACAGCTTTGGGAACATCTTCCAGGTATAACACAATATTCTAAGGCTATATTTTTTTAATAATAATATTGATTTGAGAAACATTTTTGCCTATGTAATAGGTTAACTCCACTCTGGGAGAGATGGTTATTATCAATATACTGCCTTGGACTCTTATTTTTGATAAGAACTGCTGAACAGACATGAAGTAGGCATGTTTGGTGATGCAGACTGCATGGCTGGAACTCTTGTGTCATTGACTAGCCTTCTTTGAGATCTGTAGGCAGTTTGTAACAACTTGTCGGTAAAAGATGAAGCTGGCAAACCAAGTTTTACGCTACTGCTTGGCAAAACAGAGAAGCAAATGGGAAGGCTCAGAGGAGATTGTGAGAGAACTTGGGAACCTTTCTTGGCAGGTGATATTCTGTGCTAAAGATTCTGATAGCCAGTGATGGATATACAATCTGCAACAGGAAGGCTCCTATTGTTCTTTGTTGATGAAGTCAGAGGGACTTTATATGAACAAACAAGCTGTTGGCATCCATGATGAAAAGAAACATTGCTTTAACCAAATACACATTCCCTATACCATATGGCTTTTCACGAATCATCTTTCATTTTAATACTCTTTCAGTGTCTCCTAAAGATAGATATTTTCAGTCAGGCATTCCATATAACTAAATTCAAAACACTGGTGTTTGTGTTTATTTTGAAGTTCTAGACAAGAAGCTATTAGGGCTATTAATGTGGAGTCTGATTAAGTTTCATATCACTAAAAAGGCTCTTGAGTACTTAAAAAAATAATGTCAGCATATCAGCAGTTAAAGAGGGACAGTTACTGTGTTTCATATTTGACATCTTGGTATCAGTCCTTGCAATCTGTGGAATGCCTAAAAAGGAATTTTAATAGTGATTTTAAAAGGAAGGTTATAATACAAGTAAAGACGTTCAGCATAGATTAAGAGACAATAAATGGTGTCAAAAGAAACTAATATCTAATTTTTTCAAAACTAAACTTTGGTGGGTAAAAGGAATAGTGTAAAGAGTATATTTTTCATCTTTATACGCTCAAGATTCTTAGTAGGAACATAGACTGATGCTGGATCAAGAGAGTATACTGCAAGTAGATTTAAAAACTGTTCAAAATTCATTTGTAAGGTGACTGTCATCAAAGAGATTTTTTAGTGCAATCTTCCACTTCCCTTCTTTACTTAGCACTTTATCAGTATTTTTATTTTATCAGTATTGATAAAGTTTTCAAAGACATGAAAGTCTGTGAACTAGTTAGCAATGAAGAGGTCACTGAATAGAGTAATCTGAATTGCTTACTCTTTACTCCAGTGTGATCAAATGTAGAGATACATCTTTAGGAACGAAGAGTCCAGTCCACTCTTATATATGAAACAAATAACTTATCTTTCCCTCTGAGGCAGTGTTTCTGAAAAGGAGCTTGGCAATACAAGGGCTGAATGGGCATTCCTGTAGCACATGAAGTCAACTTGTTCTGTTAGATTGATCTTTAAACTGAATGATCATTTATCTCATATTTGGATGTAGTAGCAGGGGAACAAGATTAACTGGTAAAGTAATGTCACCACCCATCAGAATGCACTTTCCAGGGAAGCAAGAAAATAAAGGAAGAGAACACATGCTGTTTAGTGAAGACTTGAACAAATAAATCTGTATAACTCCAGGAAAGCAACATTTAGGGAGTGATTCAGTCATAACTCCATGGCATCAGGATGGGAAATGGGACTTTTAAAATAGATTCTTCTGCCTAGTGTGCTGAAGTATAAAAATATCTGGTGACAAAACACTGAAGTTAAACACATGCAGACTGGAGACTGCATAATGACAGTAATTAATCATTGGAAAAACTTTCCCAGAGCATCAGGAGAACCTCCAGTGTTATACATGCCTTGGCAGATATATATATATGTATTTAATATAAAGTTAAATGACAAAAAGTTAAGACAATTAGAACAATCTCTTATGTCATCACAATGAATGACACTTCACATTCCAGTTTGTAAAATTTATATCATATATTATGTTCTTTTTATTTCAGTTCTGCAACACTGCCTGTTACATTTAAGTGTCTAGAAGAAATAAATGGAGTGGACAAACGAGTTACAAGATTTGTGCTCCCAGTTGGTGCTACAATTAATATGGATGGAACTGCCTTATATGAGGCCTTGGCTGCAATTTTCATCGCACAGGTTAACAACTTTGATCTGAACTTTGGGCAGATTATCACAATCAGGTACAGAATTTATTATTACCTACATCTAATAAAAACACCTTTGTGATAACTCCTTCTTGCCATTATATGATGGATTAAACAAAAATATCTAGAGCTAAAAACAAGAACTGCTACAGTAGCTGAATAACTGTAATGATTTACATCTTCTGCACGGGAGAGGCCCCCAGCACATACTCTCCGATAGGTAAACATTTCAAAAACTGGAGCATGACACACCTACCATTGCACTTAGTAGAGTCAACAAGAACTCTTACATTTCTTTTGTCATTAAACTTCTCTTTAAGTGTTCACACAGATGTTGGGATCAGCACCAGATTGTTTACAATGCATGTACCAAGCTGTAGCGTAAAAGGACAGCAACATGGCACAGTGCTAAGGTTAGGAGGGGTGGTGTTTCCCTTGTCTTTATGGTCTCATGTAGAGCAGCCAGTGTGAGGAGAAGCAGTATCTTTTCTTATGTCAGTGGATAGAGGTGGAGATGATCCGCATGTTTTCAAGCACACAAGCCTTCACGTTTGAAATATAACAGCAAAAAGAAAAAACCCGAAGTACCATTTGATGAAAAATGATCTGCACTAATTTCATTACATTACTCAAGCAGTTTAAGAGAAAAGGATGGTTGGTACATGTGCAAAGGAAATAAATATCCATAAGGGGAGAGGGGGACACTGTAGGACAGACAGACTGGTATCTGTTACTCAGGAACACTGAACGTTCAGCTAATGGTGAAATGGAAATGTAGGAGATCTTCCAGCAGAAGTGTTTCTCTCCATGAAACCTACCAGCTCAATTCACTATTCATCAGCAGAAGGCAAAACTCTGCTTCCACACTCCAAGGCAATAATTCTACACTCATTATTACTAGAGCTGCTCCCTGCCAAATCACCTGACAAAACAAAATTCTTCCTAAACTGGGTGTGAAGAAGCATATTTCTGTCAAGTTACTAGAGTGCATGATTCAGGGTTCCTGCTGGCTTTCTTTTTTCTCATGACTGAATGCCAACTGCCAGAGGAGTTAATAATTCACCTGGCATCAAGTTATAGTGAGATGGACAAAGAATAAAGCATTTTGCATCAGATCTACCAAGACAAAATTACCTCCTCAACTTTACCTTTAACATGTTTGAGCTGGCGCAATTTGTTTGTTCATTGAGTGGTGGGATGTACCTATATTGTTTTTGTTGGGCTATAAGCATGTATGAGGGGATTTCCATGTCGCTAAGTCATGTCTCTAGAGTTCTGGATATATATATTTTGGACTAAAATCCACATGCCTCTGCAGCTGTGCAGTGTTCAGATTAGGAAACGAGTTCACATTTTTCTTTATTACTGAACAAATGTCTTCTTGGTTCATACCTGACTTTTGTGCTTGTCAGATTCTAAAGTGTTTACTGTGGAAGTCAATGAATTGTTCTTGCTGTCTCTTTGCACAGCATCACAGCTACAGCTGCCAGTATTGGGGCTGCGGGCATTCCTCAAGCCGGACTGGTCACCATGGTCATTGTGCTTACATCAGTAGGTTTGCCTACCGATGATATCACTCTTATCATTGCAGTGGATTGGTTCTTGTAAGTACTTTTATGGCTAAATGAAGAGCTGAGGCCATATTTAGAAGTGCAGTAGCCAGGGACATTTTGACAATACTGCAGTCCATAGCATGCTTTTGCTGTAGAAGGTAGTTGGAAAGAAGTGTTGAAAAGAGTCACAGTTTCTTGTAATTAGTATGCATTCTTAAAGCAGTTGGTGAAGGGTGTAGCCTAAAGATGATTCCTCTTGCACACAAAAGGATTACTTATAAACATGGATCGTTAGGATATGAAGAAAACTTTCAGATACACTGTAATTCAATCAGAAAATAATTACTTTTTTGTAGTCTGCTAATGAAAATTTTCCCATCTATCAGGCTTAGAATATGAAAGTTCACAGGTTTGGACTTGGCTCAGTTCGTTGCAGTCAGGCTGGCAGTTTAATCCAGGAAAGGTTCATATGACTTTCCCACACACACAGAAACGAAAACTGCTGTTTACTCTTATCCAGCAATCATAATGCATTGTACTTCAGTTGTACTGTTCCTCTCTCTGCAGAAGACAGTACAACTACATCTGTATGTATATAGAGAAATCCCTTAGGTCCAAGATCCAAATCACAGGCAAGATCCTTCCAATCTATTTCCTCTCATCCAGTTTCCAGAGGCTTTTACTCTTCAGTCTTCTCAAGTGACCCCTGCCAGAAGTTGGAGGAAACTATGGTCAGAAGGGAAATGAAAATAAGGTAGATTCTGATTGGCTTACGTGTTCAGAGCATATAAACCCAAACCAACAGAGTACAGAAATGCCTCTGATAAGTATCTGCCATATGCTCCCTTTGTTGCTCATATCACGTACCTGTTTCTTACTGTGAAGTTGCCAACAATATTAATACATTTTGTTTTTCCAAATCCTAGTATATTTTAAATTTCTGTAGAAGGAATCATGACATCAACAGTTCAGTTAAATGAATATACATTAAAATTGCAGAATCATCTAGTAGATATGTAAAAGTCATTTTAACGTCTGCATACTTCTCAGAACAAGTAGTAAAGTCAAGACTAATTTATTCTTTCTACTTAGGGATCGTCTCCGTACCACTACCAATGTCTTGGGAGACTCCATTGGAGCAGGAATTGTTGAACACTTATCACGGCATGAACTGAAGAATAGAGATGCTGAGATGGGCAATTCTGTGATAGAGGAGAATGAAATGAAGAAACCATACCAACTGATCTCACAAGAAAATGAGAGTGAGAAACCATTAGATAGTGAAACCAAGATGTAGGGTAAAGATGGCGTGAGTCCAACACCACAAGTGTGGAAAACACACACTCTTTCCAGCCTTTTATGTCTTGAATTCACCAAGTTCACTTTTTTCTTGTTTTTTCCCTTTATACTAGCACTGGAAAGAATTAATGAAAATATATTCCAAATTATCAGTGATCAAGGCTTATGTTGGCTTCCCACTTAAAAAAGAAAATTAACAGGCAACAACACTGGTCCTGCTAGACATGTGTGGATAAAAAAAAAAAAGAGAGAGATCATCAATTAAATTAAAAGGAAAACAAAGTGTATATGTTATTCAGTCATGTAAATGTGATTTTTTTTTTTTTTAATGAACTGGAAAGTAAGAAAGAACAACAGAACCTGAAAATGTTTTTATTTTTTTAAATACCCATTGGAAAATTTCTAACATCTGTTAGCACACAGTCAATAATTCTAACTTGATAACAGCATTCAGCTAAGTAAATTAACAAGACTTTTGCTTTTTCATCTGATGTTCTTTTCTTCTAGCATTACATCCTTATCCAATTACTAGCAAGACAATAAAAAGGACATTAATTAAAAGGATAAAAAAGGGGATATGTAGATAAAGAAAAAACTTACACAATCAGCATTTTGTCAGCTGGGCTGAAATACGTCTGAGAAAGTGATTTTATCTGGACATTATATTTTGCGTTATCCACAGCTGATCTTGACAAAAACTCAGCCTAGTCAGTTTCCACGGACTCGCAGACGTTTATGTATGTGTATATATGTACCTCCACTCTGGATTTGCTCCTCAATTTCAACACCACAACCAAACTGCACAATCAATGTGTGTAAATGTTTGTAGGAGCAAGGCCCTGGGCTGCGCTGACTCTGGGACTGGAAATGCATCTTCATCTATGTTCGGGGGAAATAAAAGTATGCTGTAGGCACACCAATTAATCTACTTAGTAACCAGTAATACAAGTAAGAGACAGCGCCAACTTTCTGCAGGAAGTGCGGAAGGGTGGGATACTCAGATCCTAAAAGGCCTGTTTTCTAATTCTGAATCCCTAAGGCCAATGAGATTTTCTGACTGCAGAACTCTGAGATGCTTGGTCTTTCCACTGATAAGTAATAAAATCATGAGATGGATTTATGTTTTTCCACCCAGAGAAGAAGGCTCCCTATCCCAATGCAAATTTCAAAATCCTTATGCATTTATGAGCAGCATCCCAAAAATAAAAAATAACCCTTTAGAAAGTAAAACTAATGGGTGCTTTTTTACTTTTTGCTAGGAAAAATATATAAAATAAAAAATAGTAAATATAATAGATATTGAAAAAATGATGAAAGGGGATTTTAAAGCGCAATATTGTAGATTTCTTTCAGGGAATAGGTAAGGAAACAATGAAAAAAAAAGAGAGAGAATGCACTTGTAATCCTGTAGCTTTTTCTGTTCATTCCAGCATTATTCCCCAATGAAGTCCTTTTTTAGAAATATAAGTTATGTATTTTTTCCTTTTTACCTTGTATTATTGTAGTGGTTAAACTGGAAAGTTTTATAATACAGCTACAGTTAAGAGAATGAAGAAATATTAATCAGGAGGCACAACAATATTGAGTGATTGTTTTTATTTAAATGTTCATTTTTTTCTTTCTTCCTCCCCCTGGCAAAAAAAAATAGAGATTATAAAAATGAAGGATTCCTTTCAATGTCCCAGTTGCCACCCAAAAAAAAACATTCAATATGCTGCTTTTGTCTGTAAAAGAACATAACTGTGGCGTATTTTACTGTAGTGAAAATGTCAACATCTTGCTTGAAGACAAATGTTTTCCCATGTTTAGAGTAACAAGGCAAGACTGTTTTGTTTCGGATTGAAAACTCCTGCCCATCTTCTCCAGTAGAGTAGCCCAGACAACATGAGCAGGAACTCTCCGGAGATTGAAGTGAGCAGGGTTTAACTCAAGACTATTGAGCAATCAGACCTACAAAGCTCTAAATTAATCTCTCACTGAAAGAAAGCGAGTCTGATTTTTGTTTTTTTGCTAACATAATGCAAATCTAGGATACAGATAGACATTTTCTGATAAGTGTAATTAGAGATATTTTTATATAGATACTGTATTCAAAATGTGTGTATAAATGTTAACTGTAGAATTTACAGCATAACAATTTAATTTTTGTTAAGATTCTGTTTGGAAATACATTGCAAAGAGTTAATGTAAGTGGCTGTCTTTCTATGACATCAGCTGAGAAAAATGAATTGTGTCACAAGGCGTGCGGTCTTTTTTTATACTAACTTTATTTCTTATGGAAATCAGGTATTATAGAAAGATTCCCTTCCTCAGCCCTCATTGGTTCTGCATTGATATGCACCCAGAGTGGATTGAGAAACATTTCTTTGTAGATGTATTTTCAATAAAAATAGTTTTACATTACTGCTTTTTTGGGGGATTTCTTTCAAAAGCTCTCTAACAAAAGTTTAACAGAAACATAAAGCAAACTAATAATATGTTACCTCAGGAATTACAGACCATTTTATACAGGAGGGTTTCCTCACTTCAAATGTCTGCTTTGAGTTTCAAGATAAAAAAATAAATAAATAAGTGAAACAGTTCTGACAAAAGAGGGCAAGAAACAGGGGGCAGTGAGGAAAAAATACTATTTTTTTAAATTAAAATTAAAAAAAGTTAAACCAACTTAAGTTGATTCACATTCAGGTATATAAATCTGTATGTGCAAAATACTGCAAAACTAAACATTTCTATTTTAATTGATTCAGCAACTGCAAAGTTGCCAGTTCATTTTGGATGTGCATGGTCCAGACACAGAAAGGTCAGTGTGCCATGGGAAGCAATAGAAGTCCTTTGGCTGTGGTAGTACAGCATTGTAAGTTACAGTTATCCTAGACAATTCACCGTTTTTCTCAGAAAAGGGTTGGGGAGGGTGTCAGGGTTCATTTGGCAACAACTTCAGCTAGCAGAGATACTGTCTAATGGAAATGAATGTCTTGTCAGAAGGAGTGGGAAGGTGTAAAAGACACGAGCTGAATCACATGCATTTGGAAATCTGTGTTGGTTGGAGCAGATGGAGACAGCAGTGAGTAGTCTTGCCTTCCTGAACATACCAGCAAAACTGGACAGTGACCTCCACTAATTTATCTGCAGTACTTTGAACAAAAACAATACATAAATACAACCAGCTTTAAAAAAAAAAAAAAAATCAAAGGAGAGATGGTCTTACAAAGTGCATAAGCATAATTTTTTCTCTTTTTTTTTCTAGTTATCTATACATTCATTCATTCATTCGATCTAGTTGAGGACCTTTGTGTTTCCAGAATTATTATCCTGATGCAAAGAGCTAAGAAGGGTTAGTGCATCATTTGGAGGTATTATCGGCACAGTGGCCTCAGTCACTATTCTGTGGCCCCTTCCAGAATAAAGATCTCTGGTATTCCATAATTTTTCAGCAGTGTTTTCATTAGGAAGTTGAGGTACAAAACAGACATGCCATTCTTAGGCAAGGATTTATGTCTCTGTGGCAGTGTGTGGCCCATGCAAAGCAAAGGGATCATGCATGTGGAAAATGAGCTACTGGCGCAAGAAAGTACTTCTATCTTCCTTTCAAAGGACTGTTTTGCACAAGTGACATTTGTGTTCCAATGCAGGCATGACTGGTGAGACGCGGAGGGCATTTTTTCAACTAATAACGTAACACGCACTTGGTTTAATAAAGTTAAACAATGAAAATGTCCAGAAGAGTATAACTGCTTCTGATGCGATCAGATGTGCTCGTTGTGCCTGTGTGTGATCAACTTGTTCCTAGTGTGATCAGCTGTTTGCCAGAACAGGATAAAAAATTTGAGATGAGCTGATAGTTCACACCCTGTCTGGCTTTCTGTCATCTTTTTATTAAGAGATCAGTTTACAATGGATGTGTGGAGCAATGGAGAAATGGGGAGAGATGTCTACACCCGCATGCCAAGCTGAAAACCCAGACTTGCAACATCAGTGAGGCAGCAAGATTCCCACTGATAACACAGAGAATGGTAGTCTGATGATAACATCCAGCATGGTGAGCCTTTTTCTGACCTTCTTCCTCCCTCCTTGCTTCTCACATGTCTCCAAGATACACAGAGGCATCTAAAATTCCAAAATTTTAGAACAGGAACATTTTCAACCCTTTTTCTTCAGCATGCCTCATTACACAACTGGGCCGCACAAATAATTGATTTTTCACTTCAGTGAGAGAACTGAAAAACTGGGGGGAATAATTTTTTCAAGGGCATCATGAAATAATCTTTTTATTGCTTAAAAAAAAAGAAAAAAGAATAGCCTGTTTTAGGTATAATGAAATGTTTAATTCTCCACTTCTTGAAACATCTCATTTTTATCCACTTTCTGCATTAATTTTAGTCTATTTTAAATTAAAAGAAACAACTGTTAAATGAATATTTATTCTCAAACAAAACATTGAACCATTTATCTAGGAAAATGTCAAAATGAAATAATTCATCTTTTCTGTCTCTTCACTTTAAAGCCAACTGTATTTAGAAAAGCTGGCACAGCTTCATAAGTACTTGCCTCAAAACTGTGTTTTTCATCAATATATTTTTATATGAACACTTTTTCTTTGCTCTTTACAACTTACTTTCCCCACACATCGCACATTTTACCATTTTATTGCTCAGAAATTTTTCTTGGTTGTACCATTTTTAAGAGATTTTTTAGAAGTCCTTGAAACAACACTTTCCTGATATTTTTTTAGTGTTGTTTTCATAATTTTTCCTTGTCAGGTCGTGTTCATTTCCTGTATAGATTTTTCAGTACCCGGCTAGTTTCCCATTTTCTCCAGTAATATATTCCTCTCCATCCATCACACTTTCTCTCTTAGCTAGTGTCTCTTCCCTTGTACAATTTCTCCTTGAAGAACATCATTGCAGTGAGTCTTCGTAAATCCTGATTCAAGTCTTGATCATAGAATCATTAAGGTTGGAAAAGACCTCTAAGTTCATCTAAGTCCACCTGTCAAACCATCACCACCACGCCTACTAAACTATGTCCCCTAGTGCCATATCTACATGTTTCTTGAAAACCTCCTGAGATGGTGATCCCACCACTTCCCTGGGCAGCCTGTTCCAATGCTGACCACTCTTTCTGAGAAGAAATTTTTCCTAGTATTCAACATGAGCCTTCCCTGATACAGTCCTTGTCCTCCCTTCCTTGATAGAATCCTTGTCTCCTTAATAACCCCAGACAAGTCTATCATTTTTTCTCTGTTTTGTTTCCCTACAAGTAAGAGGGGATAATAACCCACCATCCTAGCACCAGAGCTGTTCCTGAAATTTTTCCTAGTGTGGAGGGCCCATACAGCAGAGCTGACATATACAGCTGGGTAATGCCTTGCACAGCTTCCAGACTCAGAGGATTTGCTTCTGCTGCACAGGAGCTTTGAACTATCAGCCCCTGTGCTGTACATATTTGATGTGTATTTGAGAACTCTCACTATCTTTGCTTCAAACAAAACTTAAATCAATTTGTTCATCATAATTGTACATAAAAACAGGCCAAATTCTTTGGTGCCTGATGACTCCTTTAGCTGGCAAAACTCACATTGATAGCAGCAGGAAAATGGACAAAATAAAGATTTTACTTGGATTTCATGCACAGGAAGTAAACTATAGTGCAAATATATTCGGAATAAAATTAGCACTGACACCAGTCATAGGGTCTGAGCAGGTGCCACACAAGTTTCCCCTCACAGATCTGCTGGTTTTCCTTGCCTTTTTCCTGCTTTCCCACCTCGCTGAATCCTGCTTCTCTCCCAGGCAGCAATCTCTGGCCATGCCAAGTTGAGTGGTGGTTTTGTGATATGTACAAATGGGGATGGGGATGAGACCACCCAGCTTGCTTCCACTTGCAGACTAAGCCAGGATGTAAGGCTGAGTCTCCAGGACAAAAAGACTACGGTACTAACCCAGTGTGCCACTTAGCATCCACAGTGCAAAAGAGCTATTCAGATGCTGCCAACGCTTCATTTTTAGCTGTACTGTGGCTCTGTAACAACGAGCCTCCTACAAACTTCAAAATGTTTCCCAGCAATGACAGCCAAAAGTTTTGGTCCCATTGGATTTTGCTGCCATCATGTGGCAGATGTTTTTTACAAGAAACATTTTCCCTCCAATTAAAAAAATTGAGTGAAACCGTCTGGTGAACTGCTTAGCAAAAAACTTCACAAGCTTTGCTTCAGCTGAAAAATGCTATTGTTATTGTAACCCAGATTGTTGACATGAATAATAGATTCATTGATCTTGTTCTTTGTTCAGCAGAGCCTTAAAGATGTTAAGCTGTGAACACCTTTATTCTTGCTATATCGATTCTTCTGTGTGTAAGTATTTGTCTGTGCTTTCTCTGAGCATCTCAAGCAAGATGAATTTTCTTAGGGTAAATGCCTGCCACTGTTTCTGAAACACTCCTAAGTATTGGGGAAATGCTGGTGTGTAGGCTGATTACTTACCAGCTCTTGCCGCTAACACAACAGAGTTTAACACAATTGCTAATCACAGAATCTCTCTTGCACTCTCACTGTCGTACTTTGAAGGCACATCCTTTTTGTGATCTGATGTCTGCCAATACACTGGGAGAATGCTGCATTTCCACACTTGGAAACTATACCTGCTGAAACTCGTCCCTGTTGACTCATACAGACAGCACATAGACATAATGCATTTTGAAAGGACTGGAGAGTCTGACCAAATGTTAGTCTTACTACAGGAACCTCTGATTGATATCTAACTGAAAAAGACTCATCCAGGTCATCAGATGTGGCCAAAGAGCAACTGATATGTCTGATGAAGAGAACATAAAAAATATTTATTTCCTCACTCCTAAGACGGAGTCTGGCCCATGCCAGCTCTTGGACTCATCTCTCTACCTGATGACAAGCTACAGAGCCCCCAGTGCGCAGACCAAGCACTTTTCTTCCAAGTCCTTCCTCCTGGGTGGCTGATGATCCACCCCCTCAACAACGTCAGAATTCAGATGAGATCTTTCAGGGCTACATCCATCAGCCGTAGAGTCGCTCTCTGCTGGCACCAAGAAAATGCTATGTGGCATCTGGCCAGGCCCTGAGCTTTTCCTTCGCAAACCTGCAGAGCTGCCAACTCTTGTAGTACAAAGTGTCACACTGTAAACTCCCAGAGTCAGAATCAGAAAATTGATAACACTTAAAATACGTTTTTGTCCCTCATAATTGTCCAGAAACATGATTCTAACATGACATAATGAACCAGAAAGCAGAGGAAAAGAGCCTCTAATTATTATTCTTCTAAGACTTAAAAGGGCTCAACTGTTGGTTTTGAACATCCGAGGTCTGTAATACTGAATCCTACTAAAATAATGTCCCTCAAAACCTACTCCAGCAAATACTGACCTTTCTGTCAGTGAATGTCTTTATCAAACTGCACAAGGATCTTCACAATGAAATCCCACCACTATCAAAAACTGCGTGATCTGTTATAAACAGAGAAGAGTTGCAGGATTGTGAAAATAATTCCAGGAGCACAGGAAGGACTTTACTCCCAGCCTGGATCAGTGTCTCTATTTGAGCCCTAACAATAAAATACAGAACCAAGCTTTGCCTGTTCCTTCTTTCCTTTCATCCACGGCTACACGGACTAACTTTAGCCCAGTGGATAAAGGCCTCTCCAGAAACATGCACAGCTCTGACACAAGAGGGATGGAGTTGTAAGGGTACAGGTACTGAACAGTATTTCTGACTTCTTTCCATGGTAAAATAATAGGATAAATTCACTCAGCACATGGATAAAAATAATTCCTTGTGAAGGAGCTAACGCAATATTTGCGAAGGGAAATCCAGCATTTCTGACCTGCGGGTGATCTGAAAGTACACTAGTAGGGAAACCAGCAAATCTATGAACGTATTTTATTGAGTTCCTTAGAAAAAAACAGCAGAAAGAAATTCAGAAATGGCATATTGTGAAGTTGTTCCATTTTCTCTCTCTTGTGAGGCATTGAACATTATAAGATTCTTTTGTGTTGAAAAGGAGTCTTGAGAAAAGTATGCAGAAGTTCTGTTCCATATGGCAAGTCAGATTTATAAGTTAATTCTGAACCCCTCTAATATATTCATTTGGGAGAATTCGTGATAGATGGAAATATTATAAGGAGCATGAGTGCTTCAGATGCTATGCGATATCTCCATTCTAGCAACTGCACCAAGCTTGATGCAGTGAAGAACTTCTGATTACCTTTCCTTAACAGTTTGGGGCTATAAACAGTTACAGCCTCGTCACAAGGCCATCATCCATCAGCCTGATTAGCCAGCACTTAAAACTGCTTCAGCTGACATCATGGAATAAATCGCACATCCCCTGGACAGCCTGATCTAATGGGTGGCAACTCTGCTCATGGCAGGGGCTTGGAACTGGATGATCTTTAAGGCCCCTTCCAACCTAAATCATTCAATGATTCTATGACTTTACAATTCTATGACCCTATGACCTATAGCCAGCTGTAAAGAACAGCAGCTCTGTTCACTTAGTTTTCATTACTTTTTGTCTCTCTCCTTTACTCTGTTTTCCTCCCATCTACTGTTCACTGGAGGTAGGACTGGCATACTTGGTACATTGATCTATAGAAAGTGTATTGAGCAAGGAGGCTTCTAAATTCCTCTCAGAGACTGGCCACAGGCCATTCATCCTCATATGATGGAATTGGTTGAGACAAGATGCAGCAGACAATTTCCTAGCTTCAACACAACGAAAATTTTGCATTTGAAAGCTGTAATAATTTGGTGAGGTTTCAAACTCTTCCAGCAGTGTTTTGGTCCAGAAGATGTGCTGTCCCTACAAATTCAACTTTCATAAAAGCACATCTCTTCATACAAAGAAGAGCAGAGAAAGCTTGAGAGATGGATGCTACAAAGAGATCTTCAGAGAAAACCAGACCAAGGTCTGTGAACTTGTTTCCTCCTCCTGTGCTAAAGAGGATTAATAGGCTTCGCAGCATTCCTTTAAACGAGGATGAAATTCACCCCAATCGTTCTGCATTAATTCTTCGTTCAGCCTGACATCTAGTGGTCCTAAATGGAAGCATTCCAAACGACTGACTTTTCTTGGTGTCTCGTTTGAATAGCCTAAAGATCATATGAAACTTTCGTGTTCCAGACTGAAGGCATGTGATCTTTTCTAGCATTTTTCCTTGAAGATTATTTAAATCAACATTCTGCTAACATTTCAAGTGGAGCAAAATAATGCAATAAAAGTGTGGAAACCTCAATCAATATTCAAGAGAATCAGCTTGCCATGAGTCTTTCACATGTGCACATGCATGATGCAAAAACAGAGCAGCTTTGATACATGACAAGTAAAACAACTGTCCTATGCTATACAATATCTCTATTTTTGAAAAACAGACAAATAACAGATTTTCTGGAATAATGATGTTACCTTCAAATATGACACTCAGTACAAGAGATATTTGGAAATTCATTTCAGATTTTATGTACATTTCTCTTCATTATTCAGATTTAATATCTATTTCAACTATATTTTTCAAAAAGAAACCTTTCAAAAAGCAGTATATAAAAAAGTCTATAATCAGAGAGGATAAATAAAAGCAGAAAATATCTCTTTTTTTTCCCAATTGATGGAATAGCAGCTCCTCCCTGTTCATATGTGTCCACATAATTTCAAAAAGTACACAACAGCAATAGGATATTCCAGGCAAGGCAAAGATAATGTATTAGTGGCATGGAAAACCTTCCAGACACAAGTAGCATAGAAGGAATAGAATCAGGTGAAGTGCTACTAGAGGCATTACGTGGTCAAGATCTCCATTAAATGGAAAGAAGATGTGCCTTTTATGTTCTCTTTAAAGAAGGGGCAAAATAGTAGTCCATGAAAATTCACACATTACAGCCAGTTACTTCAGATCATCTTGAGGGGAAGATTTCAGCAGAATCCAGAAGAGCTGCTATCTTACATAGGTGTGATGAGGGGGAAGAAAATATCCCTAGGGTGTACTAGATCACATGACTTCTTTAGTAGTTTTGCCCTTTCTCTGAAGTTTTGGTTTGCTGTTGTTTGCAAAATCAGATTATTAAATGAAATGAACTGGCAGACTGATCCAAGGTGACAATTCTTATGTTCTCAATTACCATTGCTATATGTGAAGCAAAATACATGTTTATTACTGGAGGACAGGAGGAAAGAAAACAAGAGTTTGTGAGGCAAGTGCCCTGCTATCAGTGGTACTACATAGTATATCTAGTCATGAATCTACCAAGATCCTGATTACATAAGTGTAACTAGGATTTCGGTGTTTTAGTTCTATTATTGTAGCTGTGAAGCTGTTTATTAATCTATCCAATGGTTATAAATCATCTATCCAGTGGTTTATAGAACCACTTAATAGCCTTTTATCCTTATTCCAAATACTTTCTTGTGCATAAGTAGCTCTTTTCACTTCCATCTTTGTTATGGTACTGTATTCCCTCTTAGTTCTCTTTCTACTGGACAAACAATAAACCTTTTCTTGTCTACTCCTACATACATCTACTCCACTGATTGTGCTCACAGCCCTCTTCTACACATAAGCACTTAGCTTTCTTGCGACCAGAATTGTGCTAATAGTATTGCACATGAAATTAGAGATGTAGAAAAACATTAATTCTTCCTAATAGCAACCGAATACCTCATTGACACAGCTCAGGATCTCATTCACTGCTTTACTATCACCTCATTCTGGCTACATGCAGCCATCCTTTAAACATTTTCAACTAATTATCTCCCAGTTTATAGCAAAAAATCTTGTTACTAGTCCCTAAGTGTGATGACTTTGCACAAATTAATTTCACCATATTTAATCACTACTCATCTTCTTTTTATATTAAAGTCATTAATAGAATTATTAAGATTTGTCTCAAGCAAGAAACTTTAACAGTTATCTCCCCTTCAATTTTACTCTTGTCTGTTTCTCTTTTAACCTGTGCTTCAAGCTCCTGAGAAGTTCTATACATACCCAACTACTTCATTTCAGTTAATAATTTTCTTCAAGACATCATAACAAGATTGAATACTAAAGAAATGAGATGGTAAATTGTTTTTGACAAGAAGGTTCAGTATGTTGAGTGAAAATGATTTGGCAGATTTGGTTTGATCTACATGCAGTGAATCCATGCTACATTTTATCCTGTTTCATTTTCTCCCCACATCTTATATCTGATTTTCCCGAAGTCCTTACATTCTGCTAAGACCAGTCTTAACTGATGCCATAGCAGTGGGAATTTCAGAGATCTGCAGAATTTAAGTACCCATACATAGGCAAGACCAGGTACAAGCAACATTATCTTTGACAGATGGTTGTCTGACCTGCTCTTGAAAACTAACATGGCTGTAAAAATCTACAATTAACCACATCCAATGTTATATTCAGTTAGAAGTGGCCCTTGCTCTTCAGTTTAAGCCCTCTCTGCAGCAATAGGAGACAATTTTCTCTCGCTGCTTTCCCATCCAGAACAGAAAACTGATGGTCATCTTTGTCTTTAGAATAGCCTTGCTGTATGGACAGACACGGCTGTGTTTGCAGTATTCTTTCTTGCGTTTTAAACAAACTCAGTTCCCTCAGCTTTTCCTAACAGCATGTTTTACAAATCTTTTACATTTCTTCTTGTCCTCCCTTGGACCTTCTCCAGTTTATTTAATAAATATTTTACGTTATAAAATGCTCACTACAATTTACAGTATGATTTCCTCGCAATCCTGTAATTCCTGTTTCAAGCATGATTGAAACTTGATAACTGGTACAGTGAGTGTTTGTTGTGCACCAGCATACATGTACCTCTACAAATACACACAAGATCTGCCAACGCCTGGTAACCAGAGCAGCCATTCTTTCACTGTCTGTCAAATAGATACATCTCCTCCTTATTCAAAGATTGTTATTTTTTTTCTCTCCTCTGCATATCTGAAGATCCTTCAGATCCTACATACTTAAAAAATTAAGTCACTTCTAGGACTCTGCAGGATTCATACTTGCTGTTTTAATGACTACTTTAAAAGAATTGCTATTGACACTTACAAATCTACATTTTGGTAAAGAGAACCTAAGAGAGCTGGGTAATAGATTTGTTACACATATGAGCAGCACGAAATTCCTAACAGTTTGTACAGCATTCCAAACCAGTCAAAATGTATTCAAATGACATTTCAGTCAATGTGTAGCTCCTACTTCCAGTCACCCTGCAAGAGCTCCTCACAAGGCTAGCCAGCAGTGAGTGGATCCCCGCTCACAAAGTATCCTGCTCTCACTGAAAGAGGCAGATCTTGGTGGATGTCTGCTGCTCCACTAAATGCATCTTGCCAGCAAAAAGGCATCACTCTGCCCTTGACTGATTCTTGGAGAATGCAGAAGGAAAGTAAATTAAACTGTCACAGAGAGTGCACCCACCCAGGGGGTGAGATTTGGTCCTGGGAAAAGCTGTTAGGATGAGAGCACATGGATGTGGCATGGTTTCTCCCTGTGCTTGAAGGTATGCCACTACATGGAAAAGAATTTAAGATGTTGAGCTTGAGCTACTGTCATTCTCTCGTTAGGTGGTTTGGATACACATCCATGTTTTGGCCTCTAATACAATGCACACTTCCACATGTATATTAAACCGTCAGTGAATACAAACACAACTTGAAGCAAGAACTGAAATCTAGAGATTTTCTCTCTCAAATGGATGAACAGTCAAGTAACATTGCCTACCCACAAATTCACCAAAATTCCATTTAAAATAAGATAGATATTTTGATCCCACAATTCCACATGTGATAATCAAAAGAGATGTTCAGGAGACAGAACATAAAAATGTAAATGCAGGTGTACTAAATCACTAACATACAGACTCAGATTTGTCTTGGAAATGTGAGCGCTGGCATGTTCCAAGATCTCCCATCTTCTGCTGTAAGGAACTCTTTAGGCTATTGCCATGGAGTCTTTCCTCACATAGAAACCTTAGCAGAGTACTAGCACTTTCTAGATTTTATCTTTCTTTTTTTTTAAGATCAGTGTGGTATTTTGACAGTTGGCAAAATCTCAAAGGACACTTTTTTTCCTGCAGCATTGATTTACTTTGGAGGTGTCCTTTGTATTCTAATTCTAACTCTGACCCTAAAGTATATCTGTTTAGGAATTTTTCTTCCACTCCTTTCCATCACACAGGTCACTAATCCCTTGATGCCAGCTCTGTAAAGACTGTTGCATCAGTTTAAAGGCTTGAATTCCAGTCTTGTCAGAACAATCATGATGAATGTGCCTGAGTATCTGATGCAAGGGCAGTGTCCCCAGGTGGCAGCTGTGCCTGATTTACCACACCTTAATGCGAACCCCTCTGCTCATCTGTGTCAGTGAATGCTGCTGTTCCAACCCCCAGTCTCCTCCTCTGCTGCTCACTGTGCTGATTTTGACAGAAAAACTTTCAGTGATTTCCTCTCATCTCAACTTCTGCTGTCCTGTGCTTAAATGACATGAGCTAGAAAGGATGTTGTACTGCAGCAATCACAGGTTTTATAATAAGGGTGTGTTCCAGTCCCAGATAGCTTCCCAATGCTCTAGGCTAATCAGTGACAGGATGTCTCAAGTGGGTTATAGAAGCCTGGGCTTGCACAAGAAGAAAAACTTGTCTTTTGCAGCTTAGAGGCTATGAAAAGACTGTCTTTTTCGCCTGAGATAATTTCAGTCACTTCTACTTGAAAGTATCTTCTTGAAGAAAGTGAACAGAGCTTTAGACTGTTTCCCTTACCTTGCCTTGCCTTGCCTTGCCTTCCCTTGCCTTCCCTTCCCAAACCTTCCCAAACCTTCCCTTCCCTGCCATAGGGAACACAACCCATTTTCTTCATGGAACCTTGTGCTCTGATTCCCCAGTTGTTGTGCTTTAAATCCCTATCCCTTTGTTAAGGGATGAGGAAATGTCCAGTCAGCCTGTCTTCTTAGAGGAGGAAATGATGCAGTTCTGGATAAAAACATTGCTTTAGTAGTGGTTGCTAGGGGTAATTCATTTTTTTTAACCTAAATGTGAGGGACATAGCCTTTAACATAAACATCCTACTACCTGCCATCCCCGTGAGTCCTTCACTAGCTATCTCCACACTCTGTGTTTATTCCTCACTCGAACAGTAAGTTTGACATCTTCCCTTCCAGGAAGTAAGCAGTTAAAATTCAATTTGAAATAACAGTTCCCAGAAGTTTCATTTACCTCAGTAATTACTACTCAGGGAGAAAAAAAAAAAAAAAAAAGTTCCTAAATCCTCATAGTTTGCTGGTAGTTCCTAGTTCCTCTTTGCAATTGACATTGTATTTACTGATATATTTTAATTCAAGCGTGAAAAATGAGTCAAATACCAATAACTTTGTTATCCAGAGTGCTAACAAAGGAAATAATGGAGCAATTAAACAACATATTGGAACAGGCTCATTAAACTAATATTGCCACCATCCTACTGGCAGCAGTGTCTTCATTAAAACTGGGTTAAGTATCAGGCAGAGGGGGAGAAAGAAAAGAGAGGAGGGCAGGAAAAGTTAGGTAGAGAATGCAGTAGTATTTTGCTGGATGTTTTTCAGCATGGGAAAGAACGAGGATCAGAATTAGAAGTCTTTCTGTTCTGCCAGAGTCAGCACCAGCAGCAGGCCATGTTGAGTTCTCGTCACATGATCATAGACATTCCCAGATCTGCTTTGGGTAACTTTCTAAGGGAAATAATAGTTTTGCTTCAGAAACAAACTAAGTAACTCCTGCAAAGTGCCAAGCAGACTACAAAGATATGTGTGCCGACTCAAGCAGGATTATGGATGTTCCTGCAGGATCTGCCTGTAAGCCTCCGAAAGCCACGGGAACGAGCCTCCCACTTACTGCCAGGCTTTTACCGGAGCACATCAGGGAGCTGGGAAGGAACGTGGCTGGATGTAGCCTCTGCATCAGAGATGAAAGCCAGCACCATTAGTAAGCTAGCACAATGTGCTCAGCTTTCTGCATGGATCCTAAGATCGTCAGTGAAATATGTACTGTCCTCTCGAGCAGCAAGTAACTCACAGTTTGAGCAGGTTCACTGCTCATTTCACAGCTCCTCTGCTTTCCCGCTTGAAGTAAGCAGCATTTATACCGGGAGAGATCAGGTGGATAAAAGTTCTCTAAGCTAAGAATACCCCTTCTGAATCTGTAAGAAGATGTTCTGCAATGACTGGGTTCTCCTGGGGAGCCTGTTTCTGCTAGAAGCAGCAGCTCTGCCTCAGTCTAAGCCTTTAGAGCCCACACAATTAAATATCCCACTGTCTTCGTAGGTTACTGTGCCCAAGTCATGTTTGCAGTCACAGTTTCCCCATGGTGAAGGTTTTGCACCACATCTCTAGTCAGGCTGTGAAAATCCAGTTCCTAGCACCAACCTGTTTATTATTTCATATCACCTGATGTGGGAAGTAGATGCCACAAAGATACCCCACCCCACACTTTCCAGAGGATTCATGCATGCAACATTTAATGTCAATTTCAAGTAAGAAATCTCTGCCGTGCTTAAGTCGGAACATCTTGAATTTCAGAGAGTAATTATTCATCCAGAACAAAAACACATGAGTCAGCAGCAAGCAGGGGTGGTTCAGGCCCAGCAGGGCAGCAGCACTCTGCAGTGCCACATGGGATGTCACTTGCTAGCGGGGACACCCTCAAAACGGGCAAGTGCTGGATATGACGTGCACAGCAGGCATGGAGGATGCATTTTTAAAATAGCAACAGCAGTCATGCATTGACACCTTTGAAATGCTTGGTGAACACTAGAGATTTATCTGGCCCTTCCACACCTTTCCTTTGTGTATTCTGCACACAGGCAAAGAAAAATGAAAATAGGGCAACAACACCAAAGTGTGAGGCAGAGACAGGGAAGTGATTGCAGAGCAACACTCATCCCCACAGAACATGCCTCTGGGGTTACCTTGCCACATTCAGGGCCAGAAGAATATATTGAGGTCTTCTGAGCAAAGAGAACAGCCATGTATCTGCATCATGCTTGTCTGCAGCCATGGGAAGGTCTGTGGTTTCAGCAGAACTCCCTCCAACCTGGGGGGACAGGAAACCTATTATTGTCTTCAAAATTAAACGTTAGGAAACTATAAATGAACACATGCATGGGAAACAGCCTCACCACAAACAGTCATCTATTTGCATCCTACAGATCTCTAGCAGCAGATCCTATCAGTCAAGATTGTGCACAAAGCCTGATACAACTCCACTGCTGCCTCTAAAAGTCACCAAGGTGCAGAGCAAAAGAATTTCTTCAGTGCAAGAGGAAACACAAGGCAACGGTGGGCTAACATAACCACCTCTGTGTGGAGCCTGCAGAGTAGTTGCTTGCCATGGGACAGAGGTGTTGGTGATATCCAGACTGCCCTCTAGGATCATTATCAGTTGGTGGAACTGCCCCTTATTCAGGCCCTGAAGCAGTAAGTCCTGCAAGCAGAGTAAAAGTAGCCCCCATTGAAGTGGTTTATGGAAGGATGGACAGCAGGAAGGGGTAATGTCAGTGTCCGTGTATCTGGGGAGCAGCAACAGCTTGGGAATGAGGATAAAGAGATTTTGGTGAGAGTGTGAAAACATTTAACTTCATAAGAGAGCAAGAAGTGAAATGAGGGGATGAAAGGAGAGTGGATCAGAAGGATTCAAGCTGGTTTGTGATCTGTTAATATGAAGATGATAGAATCTGAAGACTTACCACCACCAAAAAGTGAAACGGTGGAGCTAAGAGCATCCTGTCAATTAAGATATTAGAATAGTGCACATGCAAAGCACCAAGTTCATCTGCAGTCTAGCTCATTTCCAGTCTTTATGTATTTTAGTGAGATTACAGTGCATATTCTGCCCTGAGAGACTTTAAATCAGCTCTTTGTTTCAAATAATTATTTAAGCACTCTTCTACCCCTACACATCAGCCTCTGTACAGGATTGATCCTGGAGGCTGCTTTGCATGGAAGAGAATCTTGGGGTGCAGACTACACAGGTGATCATCTCAGGGGTTTGGCTTTCTCATTAGAGAGAATATGAACAACAAATCTAAAATTCATGCTGGACACAGAATGAACCCACAGTTACTGCTGTGCAGCTCTATGCCTAGCTCTTCAGTTACACCTGACCTTTCTGCTACAGACTTCATGCAGGAAAAGGAAATTCATATTTTGCATCTAGATCTGTGCTACAGTAACATCATTCCTGTGGACGAAGACAATCTAGGTTTTGCACCCCGCATGAGCTGCAGGAAATGGCAATGCTCTAGGTGCAAAGCGATTCTAAGGAATGTGACTTCAGGTAAATTTCTTTCACTGCAGACTGAACTTATACAGGTGTTACAAAGTTCATCTATTGGGAAAGCAAAGTTTTCTTGGCAATCTAAAACAAAAAACCTTTAGGTGCATAACATTCTCTTCCTCCAGATTTCTTTCCAAAACCTCTTATCATCCACAGGAAGTGAATACCTTCTAACTAACATCTTCTTACTCAGCTCCAGGGGCTTTAGCTGCACAGAGTGAAGGATCTGCTTTTTCTGACACCTTCCCCAGTATGTCTTGCCTTTCGCGGGACACTGGCCACTGAGGCTGGGCTCCTCTTCCTCTCTGGAAGGAAGCGCTGAGCATGCACGGTTCCTACAGAGTGAGGAGGAGGAATGGGCAAGAGTTACGCCCAGTGTCTGCCACCTTCTGCATCAGTGCTGTCTTCTGTAGAAAAGCCCATGTGGTTCCCTCCTTGCGCATCTGCTGAAGAAAATAAATGCATTTCCCTGGGGTCAAAATGTGGTAGTTGGACAGAATGTCAGTAAAGTCCTACTTAGCCAGCTCCAATGTGAGCACCACCCAAAAACAAAGAGTACAGGAAAATCAGCAATGCATATCTACTTGTTTTATCCAGGCTTCCAGTCAAAGCATCCTGCCACTTGTCACCTGTCACTGTACCTGCAGCATCTGTAGTCTTTCTGCCCCCAGGCAAGGCTAATCTCAGGCTGTAGCAAATCCTGGGGTACTTGGGCTGAAATGATACACAGGGCAACATGTTCAAGCTACAGAGTCAGAAGCTAGGCAGGCATCAGGAGCCTTTCAGAAACCACTGTCAGGCCAGGGCAGGGCCAGGCTCCACTGCCCCGCAGTTAGCGAAGCTCTAAGCATTCAGTGCTCCGAGCAAAGTTCATTAAAAATAATGAGGAATGGGGAAAGGAGAGGCAAAAAAAAAGAGACAATAGTCAGAATAGAAAAACCAATAATGATATAATTCCTACTGGCTTTAAGGCAGATGGTAACCATGGTCCTAGTATTCAGGAGATAAAAAGGGACAGAAGTTGCAGGAAGCAGAATCTGAAAAAAAAACAGGAATGATTGCCAGTGATGGAATTCTTTATTTTGGTCCACTTGTTGCACTTTTTACTTCAAATAAATGATCTTTATTTGTGCTTTTTGTGTAGTGGTGTTACTCAGCTGTTGGGCTCTTTCTGACAGGAGTTTAGGTGCTGCTCCTGTGGGCCCGAGCTTGTAAGGTTCTGGAGAGCTGAAAACAGATCTTCGAATTCAGTTCAGCTGAATCCAATGGTCTTAAGAAAGTCTTCCAAAACGCTGAGCTTTGTGGCAAGTGCTAGGATTTGGATTTTCTCCAGTTACCGCTCATGCAACACTACCGTGCTCCTCTGCCTGCCTCAGCTACACTCTGGGACTACACCTATCAGTGCAACAGAAATGTGTAGAATGTGAAAGCAGTTGGAAAGAGTGAAGCAATTGCAAGGAATGTAAACAAACTTGTTTTGCTCTCTGAAAAATGTATGGCAACTTTCGGCTATTTCCATTATCTTCAGAGTTAGAACATGTAAAGAAGCACTCTAGAAAGCACGTTGACCTCTGCTGCCTTTGAGCCATTAGCAACTCACCCATCAGAGCCCCTGTGGCTGTGGGCTTCACAGGGCAGCTGTGAGCCTTGCACCAGTGCCTATGTCCTGCGCTAGGGCCTGGGTGTGTTTGCTTCCCCTGTGTGCTGTGAGCTCCACTGACACTAACCCACTGCAGAGGTTTGTGGTGGCTGAACTGGTGGCCAGAGTAACCCAAGAGAACGGCAGAAACCATAAATATGGCTTTAAATCCACTCCTCCTAACCTCCCAGTCTGACCACAAGCCCTAGCATCCTGTGAACTTCATCCCATTTTCTCTCATTTGAAAGTCAAACTTTTCATAAATGACAAGAGAAAAATTACTAAGCAAGACTCAAAAATAAATCTTTTGAGTATAGCACACTTCATTATTTTTAAGAGAAATGTGAAATAATCTGATGGAATTTCTTCTGGATGACACAATTTTTTTCATTTTATATTCATAAAATCTAACTTGCTGAGCTCTTTACACAATATCTGAAACATGAAAACAGCATTGCACCTTTTCAACCAGAGCCAATATCAATGCCAGCCTTGTTTGGCTGCTTTGGTGGTTTCACTTCCATTCCCAGGCAGACTTTTTCAGATGATTTTAGAAGCTAGATGTTTTGAAGCAATTCCGTGCTTAGATATGTTTAAACTCCGTGATTTGTGGTTCGTCCTTCCAGGGAATAACATTCACCCACAGCCTGGAGCAAACAAATATCTTAAAATGCTCTAGGAATATTAACAGCAATAATGAAGACTGGCAACTTGTTTGATGTTTTAATATGACACATTTCTAGAAAACAACATTCGCTGAGGATGCAACTTAATTGACTGACACGTATATACAAACTTTCAGTTCCCTATGACCCAAGGCTCCATGACAAAAGCAATCTAAAGGCTAATTTTAGTTGTTTATGTCCATAGCCTAGCTTCTAAAGTCTGCTTTTACCTAGCAGTGGTAGCTATGTTCCTTTCCTAATGGCCACGCATTACTTGCAGCAATAACACGCAGAGATCTTGTAAAACACAGTGCTGGCATCCCAGGCTCACAAATCAGGCCAGAGGATGTCACGTGATGTACACAGCTTTCACTCATCTGACTCAGGGGTGTGGTGGCAAAGGAGGAAGCAAGCTTGTTATCGTGCACACTGCTGTCCTCTGCTAAGGGCCTGCAGCTCGCAGTCATACACCATCACAATCTGCATGCAGGAGCTGAGTACAGGAGTAGAGAGTGGGAGAAAGGCTGTGCAGCAGTTACCCAAGGTGTGATGAGAAAGCACAGCTCACACAGCTCACACTGGATCTTTTGTCTGCGCACCACAGAATCTCTACTTGCTGTCTGAGAGAGGCAGAGGTTTCAATTTCAGCTATAGGTTGTGGGCATGCTGTGCAAGAGAAGACTGTGACACACACAGTTCTTTATCCCTTTTTATTAGAAAAAACTTGAAGTAGTGTACTGATGCAGATACAGAACCAGAATCATTGAGAGTATACATGTGTCTAGTAAACTGAACATTGAGATTACATTTTACAGATTGAGTAACTTCAGATTCTAGAAGAGAATTCCACTTTGTTTTCTCACAGAAAGTATAGATATAAAATATAGATGCTCTGCTTAAGACAAGGACATTTGTGCAGAACCTAGCACATTTCGGGGCCACGAAGTGAAACTGTGATTTAGTAAGTAACATGGCAGATTGTTGTTGATTGTTCATTATTTCTTTGTGTTTATGTATTCTAGGAAGATTGTAGTCAAAATCTATAGTAAGTTCTTCATGAGGAAGGAAATATGTCTACAATAGACAGATTACTGAATCTTCAAGTTCATTACACAAGCCGATGAGACTTTTTATGTCTATTCAATTTTTATTGCAAGTGTTCTGCTTGTGTCCATCATGAAGAATGACTGTTCTTGTAACCTTGGTCTTTAAAATTCAGCCCTCTCTTCTAAAGCATCATATTGGAAAAGTTTTAGGACAAGGGATCATGCTGGAAGTTTTTAAGACAATAAACTGATCAGATTTATTTCAAACTTAGGTTTGCAATTGTTCTAAAAATGTTCTATCTGGTAAATGATGATGTATTCAGATGATGTTTAATTCTGCATTAATACTGAATGATAATACCATTGCTTCGTTAACTGAATTTTCTCCATTTAATTCCTGAACGCAATTATTTTCCTCACAGTATACAATGTATTCTTAACTACTAACTTGTGCCACTAGAGGGCAGCGTGTTAAGGTTGGTTGTACAAGGTGCGTTACAAGGAAACTGCGGGATCTAAAAGAAAATCTTTTGCATATCAAAGAGATTTTTACAAATTTCGAAATATATTATTCCATTTATGCAACACTTTTATCATTCTAATTTTCATCAAAAACGAGAAACTAGGTTGGACATCATTATAAACCAAAGGAAAAGTACTAAGGAGTGACCAGAATATGAAAAAAGTATTCCGGAGATTGTTACCAAAAAAAAAAAAAAAGAACAGGGCATCAATAACAATACCAGTTGTCCCTAATCACTGAAATTGTACTCTGAGGTGGTGTGGGATTCTGAGGATCAAACACAGGTACAACTATAATCTTTCAGTACATTTTCAGGCACAGAGAACTGTTTAATTAACTGTATCTAAGCACAAGCAAGTTGATTTTAAAAATGTGTTGATATGCAACAATCAAGTATAACAGTGCATTATGCTTTCACTACCCCTAGCAAGAAGATTTTATACAGAATCTCTTCAAATTGTGTGTACCCAGATACTTCCTTCCAGAACAAACCTGAAACCATGTTTATTGCAGAGCTGACTGTTCAATGAGAACCAAGGAATCTGATATGCAACTGATCAAATTACTGATCAAAATGGAGAGAGTTAACTATGGGGAAACTGATAACTAAATAAAAGTGTAAAGAAATTGGGAGATGTGGTTTATATTTACAAAATTGAGACTGGATTATTCATTTCATATCATTTGCCTGCAGAGTAATTGGCTTTCAATTTAGATTTTAAATAAAACTCAGACTTGTATTACGAAGAAGCAACATTTAAAGGAATGCTTGCAAATGGATGCTTGCATGAAAGACAGAATTACCACGAATCAGAAAATAGCATTTTACACAGAACCAATATCTAGACAGTCTAAAGATCCATTTAAGATTATGCAGGTCACACGAGGAAGGAAGGACATTTAAATTAGGACCAATGACAGCAGGAGGTTTGAGACTTCTTCCAGTAAAACCACAGGAGTGCCAGCATAAGAACATAAGTTCACTTAGAGTTCTTAAAGGTTTGAGACTGTTTAGATCCAAAAGGAACTGTCTACCTTCCCACATATGAAAACTATTATCAAAATGAAACTGTCTTTGGTTTCAGTATGGTAACATTTATCCTAATACAATTAAGAAGACTCAAAGAACTTGGCTGGGATTCCTCTCTGAAACTTAAGAAAATGTAACATGCAGGGATGTGGTATAAAATGGGCAATGTAAGATACAGGAATTATTATCAAGGAGTATGGAAGGCACATTCCATCCATGGGCTTACCGGGTTCCCAAAGCTGGTAAAATCAGCCACATTTTATAAACATCAGATACAGTAAGTGCTTATTTTGTACTGACAGACAGGAGTTTCTAGAATATTGCTCGTCAATCAAAAAGAAAGAAAGACAGATAATGACAATGACTGCAAGGTTTGCTCAGTGTAAGTGCAGCAGACTGTGCCCACCAGAAAGAATCAGAAGAGAAATAGCTCAGAACACAATAGAATTGCTACAGTGATGCTTTGCTTTTAGATGCTGTCTTACATCTAAGGATCTAAAAGCATTTTCCAAAAGGTGGGTAAACATCTTGAGAAAATGAAGACATAGGATCTGATTTAGCCAAGGTCAGACCATGAAATAATGATTTAGAAACAGAAATTCACATCTGCAGTTACCTGATCTGCTCCCCAGGATGTGTTTCTTTTACTACCGATCTTGTTAAGAACACTGTTTTCTCACAACAGTTATTTTCCTGTCATTAAGAGAAGCTAGCTCTACTCAAACCAAAGCCTACTGGGCTCTCAGTTACACTGAGAGGTGAATGTTTTGTATGCTGTGGCGTTGAGTGCATTGCATTGTGTGATTTGAAACTGTCATTTGTGCAAACTGAATGTGTATCTGTCAGGAGGTTCTGCTTAACATTAATTGTAATTTGTGTATTTTCCAGTCACCTGTGCGGGTAGTACAAGCTCATTCAGTTTCTGGAAGGGATACTTCACACTCAGATTCTTCTTAGGCTTCAGCAGATTTGCACAAAACTTGCACACAGTAATCACATGTTCAAGCAAGGCTTGCAAGTAGTCTGCAGTGCCACATCTGCAGAACACATCTACCACTGAAGTTCAAAGTCCAGCATGGCAAGTAAAACTTGCAGCAACTCAAAAGCAAGTCTGATCAAGAGTCTGTGCTCCATGCTTCTTTCAGACTTCAGTTTGGCCCAGTGGAATTTGATGGCCAACAAACGGTATGTGAGGAAAAGGGGGGAAAGGAGGAAAGGAGTTTAGAAACATGTGGTGTACCTGGAATTCTATCACCACGCGATGTTTGAGTACATAGGCTACGGTCGAAGTAGAGCCAAGGTACATTGTCAAGAGATACTGCAGTGTGAAACTTCTGACACATCCAAGTACTTTCTAGCTTTTAATTGTCAGACATCAGCTAGCAGTGCAGTGGCATTTGCAGTAGCTAAGTCCTTTGTCCTGGCCAAAGCGCACTATCTACAGCAATTCTCAAATGCAAAACCAAGCCATTCAATGGCAATACACAGAGATTATGAAAGGTCAGAATTGTCCTTGACAGTGCTCAAAATGAGCACTAAAGGCTATAAAGGCATTGGAGCATTACGTTTCAGCCTCTTTCTTGTTAGAATGTTGGCTATGCTCTCTTGCCTCTGGGGTGCAGTATTGGACAGTTAAAGCAGATCGGAGTCCTATTGCACAACAAAGCATAATAGATATCCCTTTCAAATATTGTTGATTTTGATTGAGAGAAGCTGCTTTTATTATTTTTAAGTCTGTTCAGAAAAGAAAATTAATACTCTTAACAGGCTCCTGTAGCCAGAGCACCTAGAGCTCAGTAAAGATATACATGGCAATTAATTATTAGAAGTGATCTGGACCGTAAATCATTGTCTGTTCTTTCCCATATAAACAACCCCTCAGCTGAATGAAAAGCTTACTCAGAAAGGTACAGGGTTTACTAAATATAAATACAGGCATGATTCTGTCACTCTTAAGAGTAGTTCTTGCAAAAAGTAAGCCTTGCAGTAGTTAAGAGTTCGAGTCATATCACCAGTGTGAATAAAGGAGAGTGCCACCAAGGGAGATTGCTTGTTAGTAACAAAAAGATTGTGTGGACAGCAGGAAAGGAAAATCAGCCAACACTCAGAGCCATATACAAACACAGTATATTTACGGCTCCAAGTCCAGAAATCTCACACGCACTGAATCAACTGTCATCTAAATGGTACTAACTAGAAGAGCGCATGAGTTAACTTAGACTGCTAGTCCTTTGCTTGAAGTTTCAATTGGTGTTCAGGTGCCTTCGCATTGCTTACCTCTTCCAATCTCTTCTTGTAATCCTGGTCGAACAGCTACCTCTCTCAGGGAACTGATCCCAAAGGTTGTTTGAGTAAAAGCATGAAGAACTGCACTTCTAAGGCTCTTTCATGCTGCCAATTTGGCTTAATTAAACTTGAACAACCTAATTATATGTATTCTTTCTTACCAAATCTCTCTCCTGTTCCCAACCTTACCGCTTCATGATGCAGGGTTTTGTTATTGTAACCACAGACTCATAGAACGGCTTGGGTTGGAAGGGCCCTCAGAGATAATCCTCTTTCAAATCCCCTGCCATGGGCAGAGATGCCCCCCACCAGATCAGGCTGCCCAGGGCCCCATCCAACCTGGCTTTGAACATCTCCAGGGATGGGGCATCCAACAGCTTCTCTGGGCAGCCTGTGCCAGCACCTCACCATCCTCTGAGTAAAGAATTTCCTCCTAATATATAACCTACATCTCTCCTCTTTTAGTTTAAAACCGTTACCCCTTGTCCCATCACTATCTGGCTAAGTTAAAAGTCGATCTCTCCCCTGCTTCTAAGCTCCCTTTAAGTACTGGAAGGCCAGAGTGAGGCCACCCCAGAGTCTTCTCTTCTCCACTCTGAAAAAGGCCACCTCCCTCTGCCAGTCTAAGAGATCAAGTCCAACCCCCCATGCTAAAGCAGGTATGCTACAGCAAGTTGCACAGCAAAGCATCCAGGTGGGTTTTGAATATCTCCAAAGAACCCTCCACCACCTCTCTGGGCAGCCTGTTCCAGGCCTCTGTCACCATCAGAGAAAGGAAAGAAGTTTTTCTCATGTTCAGATGGAACTTCCTGTGTTCCAGTTTTTGGCCATTGCCTGTTGTCCTGTAGCTGGGTACCACTAAAAGGAGCTAGTTCCCATTCTCCTGATGCCCATCCTATAGATATTTGTAAGCATTGATAAGATCCCCTCTAAGTCTTCCCCAGCCTGAATAGTCCCAGGTCTCTCAGCCTTTCATCATAAAGAAGATGCTCCAGGCCCCTCATCATCTTCATGGCCCTCTGCTCTCCCTAGAAGTTTGCCATCTTTCTGGATCCAAGGAGCCCAGACCTGGGCACAGTACTCCAGGTGTGGCCTAACCAGGGCAGAGTAGAGGGCAGGATCACCTCCCTCAACCTGCTGGACATTTTCTTTTTAATGCGCCCCAGGATAACATTTGCCTTCTTGGCCATCAGGGCACACTTCTGGCTCACAGCCAACCTGTTGCCCACCAGGACATCCAGGTCCTTCTCTTCAGAGCTCCTTTCCAGCAGGTCAACCCCCAACCTGTACTGACGCATGTGGTAATTCCTCCACAGGCCCAGGACTCTACACTTGCCCTTGTCATCATAGTATTATCTTAGTGTTTTCTCAGATTAGTCCTTATTCACCTTCCTGCATTGGGAACAAGGCTTTAAAGAGTCCTCTTATGGACAGGAAGCTGAAAATCTTCTTTAGTGCCACAGCAAAGTTTGTGATTTGACAACCAGGTTGCTTGAACTCCACCCATGAGCTCTACAAACTTCTAGGGCAGCAGAACAGAAAACCAGTCTATCACCCTGGAGAACTGCTGGGGTCTTGTTACAAAACTGTTGTCATTTCTAAGCATTACATAACAATCTGATAGGATCAACAAATCATTTCATTTCTTTCATTTAAAAGTGAAATTGTACATTACAGAGGCCCCTTTAAGGATTAAATATTCAGGTCAGCATCCTAAGAAACACTGGAAAACTTCCTAGCAACACCTCCTGTCACTATGGTAATGTGTTTCAGGAATACTGAATGGAGACCTGTTACTACGTAACAGGACAGCTTTTTTTTTTGAAGTTGCCAGAGATTTCCTCTCCATAGTATAAAGGCAATATGTAGCTCTAACTAAAAAGGGAAAAAAAAAAAAAAACCACTAACCAAAAAAAAAAAAAGCAAACTTCTATAAGATGTAACAGAAAAAGACATACAATGCACTTAATAGTGTGTATGAGAGAGAAAAAGATGGAGAAAGTATAGAAGAGTTTTGCCAGAGGTCCCAGAACTTCAAAGGTCAAGACTGTTTGAAGACTCATGTAAGCAAACAGCCCATGGCTGTTTTTTAATAGATTCTAGATTCAGAACCAAAAAGAAAGAGATGTTGGGCTTTAATCAGGTTCAGCCCTGTGGCCAAGACTGCTTACAGTATATGCTAATTTAAATGCTTGGATTTCATACAGATAGTTTTTCATTCCAAACAATGAGATCTTGCAGCTATTAGAAAGATGTTGCAAATGTTCCACCTGCCCAAGCAGCATGTATTTTCCCAGTTTTTGCACCGTCAACTTATGAAAATTTTAATTACTATTTTTCTACAGTGCCAAGAAGAGCCACATGCCTTTTTAATTTGAAAATGACAGCCTTACTTTTCACCTTGCTAAATCCCACAGTGAAGAGGAAAGAATGGAGAAAGAGTGGAAGTATTTCCTCTAGAGGTGCTAAGTAACAAAAAAAAAAAAAAAAGACAACTAACAAACAAATAGATGTAGATGTAATTGCAGTTAGCAGTCAGATGCCACATCCTGGCACTAAATACCAAACTGCACAAATTTGTGTTTGAAGTTCAAAGTGTAGCTGCTGCAAGTGTGTACCACAGAAGGCCACTTACTAGGCAAAGAAAGGCAAATAAATTCTACCCGTTCTACCCTCTTTCCAGAAGATATATCTGAGAGACATTGTATAGGAGAGCTCAGTCCTTCCTTTCCATTTTATTGTTTTGTCACATACATGTGTATCACACACATTCAACACGATGTCTAGCATTCTGAACAGCAACATTATACTGAAAATTCTGCAATATTACACACACCTAGAAAAGATGTAGGAGGTCAGACAATTAAGGTCAGACAGTACCTTCAGATACAATTTCCTATTCCGACTCATAAGGATACTGCTATTTATTCGTCCTCCACAAAAGGTCTCCTTTCACAATATGGCATCTTCTGAGTTGACTGATAGTTTGTGTGGATATCTAAACTCAGTGAATGACCTCGTTTTAGCTCCTGAGGAGATCATCTTTTGCAGATACTGGGACATAAATTGTTAAGGGTCTCTGACCTCTTTTTACTTTTGACCTTAGAAAAGGTCAAATGTATGTGCAATATATTTAAATTTCTGCACCCTTTCCTGGAAGAAATAGGAAAGACCCCACATTTTGTAGAATTATTAATTAAAATTGTTTTCAAATTAGAGGCTATGGAAATCCTTGAATTACGCATCCTTTAAAGCCTTCCGAATAAACAAATTTTCAGTGCACAACACTCCAAAAGATTTTATGTTGCTTTTATTGCTCTGAATGGCATTTTTTGCAGATTTCTAGATTCTGTTCTAGGTAACCACTGCTTCATTAAAATAATAATTAACTAAAAAACTTCCTGTGCATTTTCAGTACTGAGCAGAAAGACAAAGAGGAAAAGAGAGGCATCTCCATACATAAAATCACCTGTTACCCTGACCATCTCTGACAATCTGAAGTGTGGTACCTCTGTCTTCACACCTGCAGCACCTGGGAAACCTTTAGTCACCAAATACTATGGATCAGTTTTGAGCCATGACTGCTAGCTGTTACACAGAGCTGCATGAACCTCCCCAGTCAAAATAAGGGAGGAAATAGAAAGAGAAATCTAATGGGGAGCACTTGCATGGAGCACAGGGTAACATCAGGACTTATTTTTAAAAAAGTGGACACTATTTGGCATCTGCATAGTATGCGTGTATATATGGACAGGAGGAAAACCACGATTCAGCTCTCACAGTCATTGCCTGATAGCTAGTTAGAGTTAAGGAACTACATAAATTGAATAATGAAATCATCTCCGGTACAACTGGTAAAAAATCTCCTACTAAACAGTTATAGCCTGTCAGCAAACAACTTGGACTGCAATGGCATCTGAGTAGCTATGGTCTTCCAACTCACTGATCTGCAAACCAAAGAATGTCAAATGCAATTGTCTGTGGCAAGTGCTGCTTAGCGGCATCAGAGTTATTAGTTCCTTAAGTAGAAGGTGAGTTTCTGATTTCATCTGTGTCACTCAGAGGCCTTAACTGTGCCATTAACTTCTGTTAGACTAGTTTGTTTCTAGTTTAACTCAGCAGGGGTTTAAGACGTCATCTCTGCTCTGCTTTGCTGCATCTCACTATGCTGATTCATTTTTATCCTTTTTTCTTTCATTTGTACATGAAGAATAGATATTTCACGATTTTTAAGGCCAAAGGGACTGTTACATTAAGCTCAGTGATTGGTTTGACTAACCGTATCTTCCACATAATTAATTATATAAAGGTAAATTTATTATTCATCTTCTAAAAGCTATGGATGAAAAATGCTTTGTAAGACCTATTGTAAACAAAGAAAAATTCTATTAAATCAAGAAAGGAGGAAATTAACAAATTGAAAGTCCTTGCTGATGTCATATGTCTTAACTCAGGTAGCATATTATTTAACTAGCATTTATTTATTTTATTCTAACTCTTTCAGAGTTAGGTGGCTTTTTGAATGCAGACACACATAGAATTTGGGTCCTGACTGAGGTCTATGGCCAACACGGTAGTGCAAGTATTGAAGAACTATGTTTATAATAATTTGAAATATTACAAATTGAACAGCAGCTAGTAATTTTTCTGATATTCTCATACTATTCTATCATGTTCTCTAGAAAATCTGGGGAATATTTTTCAAAGATTCAGTTTGCACTTAATCTAACATTAGTAAACGTTTATTTTCATACTTTCTTATTCCTACACCTCTAATGAAGAAGTCATCCCAGTTTTCTTCTGGCTTGTCTAAATGTCAGCTTGACTCTCTATTGTATCAGCAAGTCCATGAAAACAGAACTGTTCCATGGATCTGCCTCTGAAATTTTCTCTGATGTGATTCATTTTACAGCAGTATATATTCCATATACCTGTAATCCCAATTAATTACTTATTTTCCCTTATTTATCTCCATTGAAAAATGTTGATGGAACAGTCACACTGTAAGAAATAGCTTAGAATCCCTGTACTACAAGACTAATTCACTTTGTTGTGTTCTTGGTTCAAAACTAGCTAAGAGTCAAATCCCATCATGACATTCATCATGAATGACATCGGAGAAATATATCCTAACAAAATAAAGTACAGTTCAGAGCTAACTAGAGGAACAGGAAGTTCATTCAAAGCTGGGTTTTTTTTCTTCCTGTGGTGTAACTAAGGAAGTTTTTAAGTGAGATGCCTGCATTTCTGTAGAAACTTATTTCAAGGAGAAGGAGAATTAAAAATAAAAAATAGAATTTGAAGCTATGCATGCATTATATCTCCTTATTTTTTATATTTCAGAGGTAATAAGCAGACTTACAACTTGGCAGGATATAAAACATCAGTATTAGCTTGTAATGTTCTATGAGGATGTCTTATTACTCCATCACAAGTGATAAATTTTCTTTGTGCTACTTAAAATCAGCAATTTCATAGCTAGTCAAGTCACAATGATTTAACAAACTCAGGTAGAATAAAATAACACCTAGAAAGTAATCCTACTTAATTAATCTATGAACTTATCATAGATTGTGATGCTATTATTGTAGTTTATGAGATAGAAAGAAAATAAAAATAAGAAAAGCTATTGAAATATGTTAATAAAAGACAATCATCTTAAACCAATCCCCAAAACTTCTTTAATTATCTCAGCTTGAGACCGATGAAAGAGGATCTAAGAAATTCCAAAAAGCAGCTCAAGCAGTAAACACTTTGAAATACTCTGTAAAAGACTCAGTCACTCAAGTCCTGGCTCACAGACCTGATCTCTCACTGCCTGTGCTTTCAGGAGCTGGATGAGATGTGTAGGTTCACCAGTTATCATCTGGAGGGGATAAAATGTTGTATATCACTCTTCAAAAGCAAGCGGCTTCTAACAACTGAGCAGCATTGATAGACTCTTCAGCATTACCTATATGCAGGATCCAAGATCTTTAAACAGTGTCATTGTTTTTAGTGAAAGAAAACTGGTGTATGTTAACTGAAGATGTGGTCTGATATGGCTTTTACAAATCTAGCAATGAAAAAATGCAAAGTTAAAACTAGCCAGCTCCAGATTACTCAATCACTATAAAAGAAACGAGAATACTCCTCTTCATTGTCTTTGAAACTGCATTGTCAAAACAATCTGTATGTGATTCTAACAATATAATAATCCTATTTACATAAATTAGAGTAATAGTATGATTCTAGCTCCAGTATCCCCACCATGGTCAGGATTGCCATCCACCAGATCAGGCTGCCCAGGGCTCCATCCAACCTAGCTTTGAGTACCTCCAGGGATGGGGCATCCATAGCTTCTCTGGGCACCCTGTTCCTGTGCCTCATCACCCTGAGTAAAGAATTTCCTCCTAATATCTAACCTAAGTGTCCCCTCTTTTAGTTTAAAACTGTTCCCCTTGTCCTGTCACTATCTGTCCAAGTAAAAGTCAATCTCTTTTTCCTGCTTATAAGCTTCCTTTAAGTACTGCAAGGCCTCAATGAGGTCTTCCCAGAGCCTTCTCTTCTCCAGATTGAAGAAGTGCAGCTCCCTCAACCTTTCTTCACAGGAGAGGTGCTTCTACGGAAGCCTTGCAGAAGCCATGTGGACAACATTAATTTCTCTTCCTTTGTCTACTGATGCCATCACTTCATTGTAGAAGGCCACAAGACTGATCAGGAACAACCTGCCCTTGGTGAAGCCATGTTGGCTGTCTCAGATTATCTTGTTTTACAGGTTCTGTTCCATGATGTTCCCAGGTGGACATGCGGTTCACCTGCCTAGAGGTTAAGGAACATGAGAGGTGTGGGAAGCCTGACTGTCAGTGAAGTCTGAGGCAGAAAACTCATTGAGTACCTCAGCCTTCTGTGTCTGATGAAGATAGCTCTCCCTTCTGGTTTATCGAAGGGGATGCGCTATCCTTGGCCTTTCTCTTCTGAACAATGTACCTGTCGAATCCCTTCTTGTTATTTTTCACATTCTGTTATGGTTTGACTTAGCAGATAGCTAAGTTCCACACAGTTAGTCACTCACCCTCCCCCCTCCCCAAATGGGACGGGGGAGAGAAGTAGAGAGATATGCAGTAAAACGCGTGGGTTGAGATAAATGCTATTTACTAAAATAGTAAAGAGAACAAAAGAAATAACAGTACATATATGTATATATATACACAAAGAGGATATGCAGAGCAAGGGCTCACAGCCGCTGGTGACCCTTCCTCCCGGCTAGCCCCTTCCGTAACGAAGAGAACCCGGAAACCCCCCGAACCAATCACATGATGTTATATGGGATGGAATAGCTCCTTGGTCAATTTGGGTCAGCTGCCCTGGTCCTGTCCCCTCCCAGTTCCCAGCTCCTTATGCCCCCCTTAACTATTTCACTGGCAGAGGAATGCGGAAGTGAGTTATGTCCTCGGCTCCGTTCAACACTGCCAGGATGTTATCAGTATCTCGGAGGTACAAGATAAATTCATACTAGACACTACGAGAAGCGTAACTTCTGTTAGAAACTAAGACATTATCCACCCCTTATTCCATACCATTTACATCATGTTTAGTGACTAAGACACATTCTAATCATGCGGATTCAAGCCCCAGTTCCATCTGTGCCTTGACTTTTCTGATCCCATCTCTACATGTCTGGATGGCATCACTGTATTCTTCACAGGTCACACATCCCCACTTCCTCTGCCTGTGCATTTATTTCTTGTCCGCTGTTTGACCAGCAGTTTCTTGCCCAGCCCCTCTGGCTTCCTGCTTCTTTTGCTTTATTTCTTATGATGGGGGATGTGGAGCTCTTGGAGAGGTCTGCCATCTTGGCTGAGTTCCTTTGTCCTTAAAGACAACTTCCCAGGAGATTTCTCCCCCTTTATCTCTTTAAACAGGCAAAAGTTCACTCTCCTGCAGTTCAGGGTCCTGAATTTGACAATCCCATATTCTTTGAGGTCATGAACTCAACCAGGACATGGTCACTACAGCCCAAATTGCCTCCAAACTTAACCTCTTCAATAAGCTCCTCTGCACTGATGAGCACCAGATCCAGTAACGCTTCTTCTTTGATTGGTTTGTCTAATACTTGAATAATAATCACCAGAAATCTAAGCTTTCTTCTAGTCTTTGCACCTAACCATTTTCTCTAAGGATATAAGGATGTAAGATTGGCAGGCATCTTCGCTCTTAGCACTGAAACAAGCTTGCAGTGCTGGCAGGTGTGACAGCTTTTTGGTTTGTTGTTGATGAGGTTGTTATCCTCATATTCAGAATTAGTTATCTCACAGCGAAATAAAATGCTTATGGATCCCTTTAACTGTATCGTTTTCATTTATGTTATGCCTATCGCTTTGTTTTGGTCTGTGTAGCTCTGTGCTACAGAAGTTAGAACCACCAAAAAGACACTCTCCTTGGACTTCAATTCAGAAAAATACATGGGAGAAGCAATTGAATCAATTCTTTTTGTAGTACAGGTAGTTTATTTTCATTCAGTTTTTGTATTACTGAGGCTTTGCCCATTTGTGTTTTCAGAGTTTCCTTTGTCTCCTTCGAAATTCAGTGACTGCTCTCCCTACTGCATCAAGTGCTCGGAAAAAATTTCACTTCCTATGCTTGAAGGATTCTTCCCCCGCCTATCTCAAAATGCACCTTAAATCTTCTCTCTTCTTTTCCCCAGAGTGATGGGGAAAAAGCCATTTATTTTCTGCTGGTTTGCAAGAGGTAACTAGTTTTTAGGTGAGACAAGACTTCCATTTCCATGCAAACCTGATGCCTCAGAGTGATTGTATTTGTTCTTAGTTCCATATCTGGAAGGACTCATTGTAAGCTTGGTCAAAATATCTCTTTGCTGCCCTACATACCACTCAATTATGTGCGAGACTTGCTGTGCAGCCTGTGTAAATGCAGGGTAGCTGCAATCACAAAGATAAACATACATATTGTGATGCCTCTGAAGCTTTGCAGGTTCTGTTATTACTGTTCTTCTCTTCATCCAGTTATACCTCTTTGTTTCAAGCCTGCAGGAAACATAACACTTAACCTCATGAAAGGATTCTGCATGACATCTCCTGTTTCGAGGTGAAAGGTTATAGCTGCCCTTAGTTTCAGATCCCAGGCCAGTTTCCCTTGGGCAGGCTGACAGCACTCTTTCTGTCTGGAACATTCAGGGCTTGCTCGTGTCTGAATCCCACATTCAGATCCAACATGCCCATCCATAGCTCAATATGGTTTTGTTTTTACTCCTGATTTCAGCAAAAATGTACATAAAGCCAGTAAATATATTAACAACACAATATATGGAACACATATACCATAAAATCACAGAAATCACAGATTAGAATATATTTTATATGTTCACTAGGAAGAAAAAGGAGAAGAAAAGCAGCAAGTAGCATAGAGTAGAAGAGGAAGAGATTTCAGTTACAAATGCAAGGCAAAAGTAGTAATATCTATAATTGAATTATTCTCCCATTAACGTGTCATCTAAAGAATGTTTTCCCATGTGATGTAGTTTTACTTAGTGTTGTCAATGCTTCTTCCAGACTTTTTTCTGATTTACTGCATATTTCTGATTTCTGAATGTTTTTCCACTGACAATGCCTATAGCTATCTATGCTGGATGTTGACAAGTTATCAATTCCACCTGTTGTACACTCAAAACAGCCTCCATTTTTTCTCCCAAAGCTCTCACTTCATCCCTATCATTCACACTGCAAAAGTCTTTCTCCCCAGCTGACAAACTAAGACTCTCCACAGACTCTCCCTCCTGGCTGCTCTCTTTGTAACACAGTCCTTGATCCAGCAAAGTGAAGACAAACACAGTGCATCATGATTAAGTGAAAACGCACGGAGTCAAATGTGTACATTGCTTTGCATTGCATCAATTCTTTCAGTATTGTGTCATTAATCGAGTTGTTACTGCATAGATACTTGCATTTTTCTCCCAGATTCAAATGCACAGCCTGTACAGGACTGCTCTGAAAATTTGCCTCTAATCTCTAATTTGTATTTCAAAAATAGTTTATCAGATTTCTGTAATAGAATGTGATACTTACTGCTGGGAGTGTCATTCTTCCAGTATTTTTATTCTCATGTATCTCCAGTTCTCAATTTTGCACCTAGGCATTTAAAAGAGGTGAATTAAAATATGAAAATTACTTTCATTATTAGGACTCATAAAATCAGATTGAAACAACTCTTCCCCCTAATATATTTTAACTATATGAACTACGTAGCCTCACTAAGTCTGATGGATGCATTCAACTACGTAAATGCCTGCTCAGACTTCAACCAAACATGAAATCTTTATCATGCTACTGAAGAATGAAGAATTGTAGTCAAAAACAATGTCAGCCCTACATATTTTCTGATTCATTATTAGCATAGATTTAATAGCGAGATAGCCCCAAGATAACACTGGGAGTTAATCTCTTAAACGTAGCTTCAGTGTGGTGAAGATCTGTATCATTCCACTGAGAAGAGCAGGAATGCAAAGTAGCCCTTTCCACCCCTGTCTGAAAAAAAGGCCGCAATTCTTCTTGGCATTTTCATGAGCCGCCCAAGGCAGAACAAACTCCTGAGCCATTCCTTCCTCTGCCCATGTGTAAAAGAGAACCTAGCTCCAAGCAGGCATCTGATGATTTGAGTCCCTGAGAAAGGTACTTCGCCTTTATTACAGCTGGACAAAGAAACAACTTCCAGCTATTTTTTGATCCTCGGGAAAATATTAACTAGGCCAACTTTTAACAGAAAATCGATTGTGTCTTTGCAATGGGATAACAAATAGAATAAAATATTACTAGGTGTTCCTTAAAAAATAAATCCAACTTTTTTCCTAAAAGCATTTATGGTATTGCTTTGATAAAGTTCAGTATTTATTATGTGCAGAAAAGCAAGTCACCTAAGACTCAAGAGAAGCTTGTGAGTGTATGAAGGAAGTTCTAAATACTGAGTATTAACCTCAGATCTAATCCTATAGAATAGCCTATTAGTATCAAGCAGGATGTTTAAATACTTTCCAGTTTCCCTCTTAACAGGATTATCTATCAAGATCACATTTTATCTCTTTCATTATTCACTGTGGTGATGAAACTGCCTTCCTCTCCTACCATAAATGATCTGCAAATATCTGGGTTGGTCAGTGGCAATCAGCAGAATGTCATTTCATTGCGTGCAGATGACAGCAATGTCTGGAAACAGAATTTTCACTGCAAAATCTCCTGGGAATAGCATATTAAGATGTTGCCTTTACGGAGGGCTGATGTGGATGTGTTAGGCCACTTGCCATTTAAATAAGTGTTAATAAACTTAAAGGTTTAAAATATATCAACATTTAATTTACAAAATTACAGAGGACTGTATTTGTACACTGGCACCATAGTACGCAGTGGCTGTGAAAAACAAAAAGCAGCAGTTGATATCCCATGTGCAGAAACAATATGTTATTTCTGCAGCTCCTCCTTGTACATTGTGCTATTTTTTCTCAATGTTGCAGTGGAAATCTTTAGGATGCCCTTAATATATTCAAAATACAGAAATGTTTTCCTGTCCTATTGTTATGGTATCCAGAGGAAAAAGTCAAACATTGGCATTTTCTAATAAATGGTTAAAAAACAGTTAATAAAAAGGAGGAAAAGGAATCTGACACTTCTGAAGTGCAAACATGAGAAAAGGGAGAGGTGCCATATTCAAACACTACCATTGCTCAGAAAAAAATGCAGGCACAAGTGTATGCAAAGGATACTTTATAATCCAGAATAAAGCCTCTGCATTCTTTCAATGAATTTCCTTCACTGTAGCGTAGGTCCCATTTAATTACGTGGAGAACGGTACTTTGTCTTTAAAAGACAGACAGCAATCATTAGTAATGACAGTAGACCTTGCTAGCTACCTTGCAACTCTGTATGCTCAGGTATATAACGTTTACTGTACAAAACATTTGCTGTAGTTGCAATTTTGTAAATAAAGCCAAAACAGAGTGCTGAAGGGAGGACTTCACAAAACCCTCTGAACAGGACCTGACAATGAACATGACCTTCCTGTTTGCGAGGAACAGCTCACTGCTGCAAACGCATTCTAGCTGCAACTGTAATAGCACATTTCTAACACAGGAACTTGCAAGTCAGGCAGACTTCCTGAATCTTTCACAAGAGACTGGGTGTGTCTGTTCAGAAGAGTGCAAAATTAAATTCAAGTAAATAATTAGCAGTACCCTTTATGAACAGAGAATCCTCTTTTCCAGTGATACAACAGTTTTCTAAGTCTTATTGTCAGAAGAGATAAGAATCCATTACATTGGAGACACTGGACTAATATTTCCAAGGTATTCATTGCTACAGAAAGCTTCTGATTTGACTATTTGAGTCTGGTAGAAATCAAGTTGTTTGTGACTGTAGCGTAGCCTTACAACAATTCCCTGGGTGTTGTGTAAAGTGAATACTACTTTGTGTAGAATACCATTATCAGGAGCAATTTAATTTCAATAACTCTAGTACACTGCTTCCAGATGCTTGGGAAATCTTCTGTTGAGCATCTATCTACAATTTCTCTCTCGGGGTTTTAAGATTGGATTGTTATGTGGTTTTACTTGAAATTTCTCAAATTCCACTATGAAAAATTGGAGGTTTTGAGGTTTTCCTCCCTTCAGAATCCTGTTCAAGAAGTTCCTTGCTTTCTCTATTGCTAGTTGAAAACATGCCTCAGAAGTTCATGTCTGTCCTTGCCTTTCACATTTAATAATCAATTCTGTAATGATATTATTGCTTTCTGAAATGTAGAGGTGCTTTACACAAATGTAATGGGAATCCAGCGGATGTAGATCCAAGAAGCCACTTGTAAACTTAACAACTGTCAGGTTTCCAGTTTCAGCCGATTGTTTCCTTTTTACTCAGTGCTCCGCAAATACAGAAAACTAGATGGTGTTACAAGAACACTTCCATTTTGAGAGTGCTTACATTGATTAACATTATAGTATTAATTTCAGAATAGATTCAGAATACACTTCTGTTGCTCATTTTTAAAACAACAGTGCTTCTCTTCATTATCTCATTCACCTTGTTCCGTAAAGCCAGTGCAAGGAATTTTGAGAGAAGTGTTTCATTTTAGCAAATAAAGGATGAATTAATGGAAATGGTTAATAGGTATCGTGAAACTTGTATAATCTCTCATTTTCCACATATACAATGCTCTTCACCTTTCTCTTGTTGCTAAGCATGCCTCAAATTAATCTCATGCCATCCTGTGGCATTTGCTCTTCTTCAGTGATAAGTTCTTTCCTTTCGTACTTGGCAGAGCATTATGTAAACCACCACTGTCATTGAGTTCATCACATACCAAGAACTCACTGATGTTTATTTTCACCCTAAAAGTCCCTGGACAGCATGCCCTTCTACTCAAGTAATACTAAAGAAAAATCACACAAATAGAAACATATGAAGGAGAAGCTGAAAGTGCAGTTTTCCTGTTTGTGTAGGGATTTTTGTATAACACAACTGATGCTGCCGAAAGTTTTTGCTCGCATACACAGGTGAAAGCCTCTCCGTGAGCAATTTTCATGATGTAATGCTCATATTCAAGGACCATGTTCTGGTAGTCTGGACTATAATAATTCTAAGTTTATCTTGTTTTACCATGAGTGTCTGGTAAAATTTCTGCGTGTCTGCTCAATAATAGTCTCACTATCTTAGCAAAAATAGAAGTGTTTCCATTTCTTGGTGCTGCATTACATGTACTTCACAATTCTTCTTATATCCTATTGGAATCCTTATTGATTTGAGATACTGCTTGTAATGTATCCTGATTTGTTAAGGCATTCGGTCCTTAAGACATTTTTTGGTTTTTTGCATGTTGTACAAGGCAACTATTTAAGTTGCAGGTCTTTGGATAGTACTGTAACAGAATATTTCAACTTTGTATCCAAGTGTCTGCACTCAGAAGCATGTGATTTCTCAGCTGAAGTCAGGTCAAATTATTTTAACACTTGGTTGTCTTTGTGCTGTTGTATGAAATCGCCCTTTTCATCCTGGGGAACTATAATCTTCTTGTCTCTACGTTTTTTTTTGTGGTTGGGTGCCTATCTGGGAACACATAACTGTATTCAAGTCTTGACCCAAACAAGACAGCAGTGCTGCCAAACAAGCTGTCTTACTTTCTTGTCATTAGCACCTCTGCAACACTTTCCTTGTCCTGCTACAAGCACATTCTCAGCCGCAAAGTGGAGCACCTGGCAAGACTAACACAGGCAACAGTAATGCTAGTTCACTGACTGCATGAACACCTGTGCTAGGAAGGACAAGGGGTTGACAGCAGCAGTGAATTAGGAGAGGAGGACAACTTCGTTTTGGCAATGCTGGCTTACACCAACTCAAACCGTCTGCCTCAGTTTCAGTTAGTTTGTTTCTGGAGTCATAAAACGCTTTTTAGTTAAACTTCATACATCTGTCAAGAATCTACCAAACTTTCTTTGCCCCAGGCTCATCACAGCTTTTTTGTATTGCTCAGTGCCAGCGACTCCACAGTGCTTGGAAAATTGTGGAGAAACTAGGTATGCATTTGTTCCTTTTATTAAAAGGGTGAGACAACAACTCTCTTGCCTGGCAGCACTGATTTGTTCTATGATTTCTTTGTCTATTAACGAAAATTGTGTTTGCATTTGTATCCCATCTTCTTTCTCTCATGATCTGTTTTAATTAGATGCATTTCTCATTTTTTATAGCTCACAGATTTTTATTTGTAAAGCAGAATTGTCACTATCCTCACAAGTCCTTGCTATTTCCAAATTCATGTCAAGCTCTCTGATATATTTTACATTAATACCTGAGTCTCATAGGAAGCTCAGAACAGTTTGAAAGATTTTGTCCTTTTCAGCATTTCAGAAAGGTAGATTTCAATCCATTCTGCCCATATGCATTTTCATTATGAGAAACTCTTATCTTTCAAAAAATTTGAATTGACTTAAAATATCAAGAAATTTAAAAGAGGTCAATCGCTACCTTCCTTTTGATGCTATTGCTATTCGTTTTTGTTTATATCACTTGACTGGAAATCACAAAGTGTTAGCATTGCTGAGTACAGAGAAGATTATCTTTACTACAGCACATCATTTATGGCAGTACCTTATGTATGTCCATGTTCGATAATCCATATTCTTGAATCCTATAGTGAACATATTCTTCTTCACACTGGTGCTTCAGCTACATGCAATTAGTGCTAAGATCCTCAAGAACAAACATAAGGGTTTCTGTGCTTTACCAGCAAGAGTTAGTCCTCAGTGTGCTATTGAAAAATTTGTCTTTTCCTCCTTCATCTCTCAGTGGAAGTGGTTTCAGCTCATCATTTCAGTTTAGCTTAAAAGCACTAGCGTGTAACCCTGTGTGAGAACTGTTCTGTGAGATGCCACACTGGCTGTCCCTTACTGCATCCTTAGAGCTTAGATATGAATGTTGAACAGATTGGGAGCCTCCTGCTGCTTTAGGTACTCTTCTGGAAAGCAAATCTAATAGTTGAGACCACTGAATTGTGGCAGATATGTGACATAAATTCCTTAGCTAGAATGGGCTCAGAGTTGTATGTGCTTGTCTCCTTTGTCTGTACTGACTCGGCTGCAGTCAGATGCTGCATGATTGCCAGGATCATCTTCATTGTATGGGATTGCATATGGGATACTGTAAGAGATGTATGAAAAGATGCATTATATCTAGGCTCCTGGCAGACTGGAGACTTGTTCCATGCTGTCTAATCTCTCTGACGGTAAAGAAGATGACAACGGGGACTCCAGCGGTTTGGCAGTAAAGATTGCCCCTGTGCCCTAGGTTACTTGGTGTTAGGTACCTATGACAACCTGTTCCAAAAGCACAGGGTTTGGGACTGTCAGAGGTTCAAAGTTCAGCTCCTTGCTAAGTATCTCATGCAACCTCTCATCGAATTGGCATAATTGCATTATGTCTTTTTTGTAGACATAATGCAGCCTTGACTTTCTTGAACTTGGTATTTGTCAGTTTATGTGAAGATGTCTAGTTTCAAAACAGTGTCTTCAAACTTTTGTCTGGAAGCTTTCCCAGCAGCAAAGACTGTCCAGGCATACTTCAATCACAGCTCAGTTCTCATAGGTTGTACTACATTGTGCTACAACACGTAGCTCCTCAAGAATGCAGGTTAAAAATAACTGCTTTCTGTACTACTAGACACAGCCTTCTACAGAGCTCTCTGGAAGATGTGGCCCACAGCCATGGAGAGGTGATAAGAATGCAAAGACGTGGGCCCCTGGCAATCCATAAGGCCTGCAGAGAAACCCTTGCAGGACTGTGGTAGGTGAGGAGTTAAATTTGCTGAGGACCACGTGACTCATGAGTAGAGAAACAGAAAACAAGCATGCACTATCTTTATGTCCCCACCTAGGATTTATCAGCCAAGGATCAACCTCATTCCCCTCGGAATAGTCTTTTTCTGATCTTAATAAAACACTCTCAGAAGTATTGCAGACATTACCCTGAGTGACACGTTCAAGGCTCTGGAGAAAATTATTGACAGATACAGGATCAGTGCTCCAAGCCACGATCAGTTATTTCCTTAGAGAGACGTTCATCTTTTATTTGTGGCATACTGAACAAGTAGAACGTCTTCTAATCATTTTGTGAATGGCTGAACTGCTACTGAGGTACCTCCTTCCAATGCACTGCCTGCTGCTGCTGTGATAGTACAAATGCCAGCAGATGCCATATTGGCTAAAACTTTGTAGATTGACTGTGTTACCATTTAACTGAATCGGAGGGTGTAAGTGGCTGGAAATCTTACTCTGAAAAACAAGTATAGAGATCTTTCATAGGATTTCTATAGGAACAAGACAAAATTAATTTTCTGAGTAATGCCTTGTCTGAAATTAAGCTGCCAAAAGAGGAGGTCTGAGGACAGAGTTAAGAAATGAAATGTCTTACACACAAGGGCTGCTCTGAAAGTAGTGTCTCCAATTTTATTCTGTTGATCCACAACATCAAAGGTGGATGTTGGTGGTATGGCATAGAGGTTGAACCTCCCCACCAGTATTCCATGCCATTCTGTTGCTCTGTGACAGATGGCAGCAGAGGGGTACTGACCGAATGGCGTCTGACATGGAAGTGCGAATGAAGCAAAGGTGTGGGACAGAATTCCTCTATGTGGAAAAAATGGCACCCACTGCCATACATTGATACTTGCTGCATGTTTTTGGAGGTCAAACAGTGGATGTCAGCACAACCAGGCAGTGGCGGTGTGTTTCTGCAGTAATGACTGCAACGTGAAAGACAAGCCACACTCCAGGTGGCTGTCACACCGCGAAATGATGAGCATCTCAATCAGCTCATCCATATGGATCAGTGGATTATGACCAGGAGACCGTGTGCAGAGCTGAATATCAGCTACAATGTGTTGGAAACAATGGTGGCAACATTGGAATATCACAAAGTTTGTACCACGCGGGTCCCACAAATGCTCACACAGGAACAGAAAGAACACCAAATGCAAGTTTGTCAGAACCTGTTGAAACAATACTGGGCTGAAGGTGACAGTTTCCTGGTTCACATCATTACCAGTAACAAAACATGGTGTCACCACTATGAGCTGGAGTCAAAACAGCAGTCCATGGAGTAGCAACGTGAATTTCCCATGGAAGAAGTTCAAGATGCAGCTCTCCACAGGTAAAGTGATGTGCACTGTATTTTGGGATAGGCAAACGGTGATCCTTCTGGATTTCCTGCAACCTGGACAAACCACCAACACTGACCACTACATCACAACACTGAAGATGAAAACTTGAACTTCCAGAGCCAGGCCAGAGGAGAATCATGGAATCATAGAAACACTAGGTTGGAAAGGACCTACAAGATCATCTAGTCCAACTGTCCTCCTATCACCATCCCTACCCACTAAGCTACTAAATCATAACCCTTAGCACTTCTAGACGCTTCTTGAACAGCACCAGGGACGGTGACTCCACCACCTCCCTAGGCAGGCCATTCCAGTGCCTGACCACTCTTTCAGAGAAAAAGTTTTTCCTTACATCCAGTCTAAATTTACCCTGGCGCAACTTGTGGCCATTCCCTCTCATCCTGTCATTAGTTATCTGGGAGAAGAGGCCGACCCCCTCCTCACCACAACCTCCCTTCAGGAAGCTGTAGAGTGTGATGAGGTCTCCCCTGAGCCTCCTCTTCTCCAGACTAAACAATCCCAGCTCCCTCAGCCACTCCTCATCAGACTTGTGCTCTAGACCCCTCACCAGTTTTGTTGCCCTTCTCTGAACACGTTCCAGGGCCTCAATGTCTTTCTTGAAGACAACCTTTATCTTGCAAAACAATAACACCAGGCCCCATACCAGTTTGAGGACCGTGGAGCACATTTCCAATCTTGGCTGGACTGCCCTACCACACCCACTGTGTAGTCCAGATTTGACACTTTGACTTTGACACATTTGATTTGACACATTTGACTTCCATCTGCTTTGGCCAATGAAAGCTGGACTGCATGGGCAACATTTTCCTAGCAACAACATCATCATAGCAGCTGTGAAGCAGTGGTCGTCTCTGCTGGTGCAGATTCTTACAAGTGCAGCGTGCAGGCTCTGGTTCATAGCTAACAAAATGCACAGCTAATGGTGGTGACTGTGTTGAAAACAGTATTTTGTAGGTGAGAATTTGCTCAATCAAATAGCGTCATTGTGTTCCTCGTAAATATTGTAATTTCCTCGGAAATAAAAACAGGAGGCATTACTTTCGGAGCAACTGTCACAGATTACTTGTAGAGTAGTGGAAAATGTATAAATGCAACAATAAACAGCAAAAAGTGCAGTTATCCATCAGATATTTTTATTCATCTCTTAGTACTTGTGAGCTAGTCCCAAATATAGAAAAATGAATCATTCATGGGAAAATACCTATCCACGTAAACCAGCTGAGAATGCCAATAAGAGTTTCCTGTGTTCACTTTGTAAGCTGTGCTTGCTAAGAGAGTGATAATGAAGTTGATATCTTGTAAGCATTTTTATAAGCTCTCAAATAACTTACAGTACACTATTTAAATGTAGATTGCCTTTTTACATTCTGGCTTCTGAACAAAGAAAAAATTATTGGCCTTTTGATACCATAGGGATTCACTAAAGGGTTGATTCTATCAAAGCAGGTTGTCACTATTTTATGAGCTTCTTCTCCCCCAGCATAAATGTCACTTTCAAAAAGAAACAGTGACGTAATATAAAGTATATTTTAATCATACCATCTAATTACAAGGAAGAGTAAATCACTTCAAAATCACACGCAGAGTGTCTTTACTACTGTATAACAAAAAAGAGTAATTAGTAATAAAATAGGATAGTGCCAACTTGACAGATTAATGAGGTGCACGGGACTCATGGAACGCTTCTCCCACTGGAATGCATGACAAAGGCAGAATCTTTCAAAGTTGTTACAGAAAAATTCAAAGATAATTTGGTTAGCTATTTAAATTTGTCATATAACAACTTTGAAACTGTCTTTGTCCTGAATTCAGATGTATTCTTTGAAAATAGTTCTTTTGTGCTTGTACAAGTCTCAGAGATGCGTAAGTGCACTGATTCCTGTTCAGTTCTACCAATTTACATCAAGAAATGCTGTAAGAAGAATAAAGATCCAGCACTGAAAATGGCTGAGTGTATCTAAGGGACATTTACAACAAAGTGAGAGCCCTACAAGTGTTAAGGAAATGGTGATGTCCTTTTAAAAGCATAATTTCAAATTCAGCATTAATATATATTCTCTCATATATTTACCAAGTTCTGCTTTCAAAGAAGGCAGCTTGCTTACTACCGTTTCTACTATCAGAAAGCTGCCGTGAAAATCTATTTCTTCAAAGGTTGAAAATCTTTTAATTCTCTCACAATTGGGGTAGTTTTCCTTAAATATGGAAGACTAGACTTGCTCTTGGTGGCCTAGATTAGGGCTTCTATGTGCCTTGTATTTGTATACTAATTAGTCTCCGTTGCTGTAGGGGATGTTTTATCTGATTCATGGCAGGCAACTTCTGCCCTTTTCATTTATATAACACATAGCCAGCTTATAAACAACTATTACCACCCTCTTTCTTATCATCTGAATCTTAAAATGTTGCCAGCCATTTTTGCTGCCAAACTTCGTAAGCAAGCTCTTCTGTCAGCACTCTCACACTTCTTGCCACATTATCATGCGTGGAAACAATAAACAAAAAACAAAAAAAAGAAAACAAGAAAAGCAAGAACTCTCAGAATTAAAGAACTTTAACCTTTCATTGTCCATTTCCTCAAACCATACTCTTTAGTTCCCAGATACCATGGTTGTAGTGCAGCTACTTTACTCTAAACTTTATATAATGCATCTTAGTCTTTATTCATATAGTCTATTTCTGATACTAAAGATTATATTTTTGAAAGATAACCAGGGATTTGAAAAAAAGAAAAGGAAACATAAAAATGAAAGGTTTGTAATTTCTCCTACAGCCTTGTTTCAATGAGCCATCTGCACTTATTAAATATATTCTGCTGAATGCATTTGTCTCCCTTCTTTGAACAAAGGCCCATATAATTGCTGGAAACATTTGCTATATTTTTTTAATATATTAAAAACATGCAAGCTATCTGGGAAGTTTACAGTACTTGCTGCCTCTGATGACAAGATGTGTCATCCTGTCTGATGACAAGAAATGTACAATGATCATCAACAGACAAAAACAGAAGCAAAGGTGAACGCACCCCTGAAGTCTGAAATAAGAGAGTATTACAGAGTAGTAAACAAGTACAGAGTGAAATTAGAGTGACTGACTGCATTTTAAAAATATCATGCACACAAACATGTAGGAGGGAAATATGAGCCACATTTTGTAATGGTGAAAGTACCACTAAGAGGTGCAAAGCTCTTATCAGGATGCAGGAAAGCGGATCTTCCTCAGAACTTTATGACTTACACATCAATTTTATAAGAGTTTCAGCCTGCTACAGATCTCTAGATGAATGTTACATACCAGAATGTTCCTGGAAACTTTTGAAGAAGTAAAGAAGTTTTGTGAGAAAGCTGAGAAGGAACTGATTTAGAAATGAGTAGATAAAGATTCTGCAAATATCTTTAACTTAAATTTTCTATTCAGAGGCTCCCTGAGACTTTATTGCTCAGGCCCTGTGCTTTTGCTACAGGTAGCCCAGGATATCCCTCCTCATCCAAATATCACTATGTTTGTTCAGGTGCAGCTTCTCTTAATCTCTGGAATTGAGCATGACCTACAAATGTTGTGTGAATATTTCTATCTGAGGCTAATGCTTATGCTCACAGCTTGAAAATCTGACTAAAGAAATTTTTTTATCTTAAACCACCCAAATGTTTATTATCAGTGGCAAGAAAAGAGACTGTAAAAGACTCCTACAAATAATAATAATAATAATAATAATAATAATAATAATAATAATAATAATAATAATAATAATAATAAT
>WBMW01002730.1:93912-129069 GCA_013396635.1 Penelope pileata | reverse complement strand
ATGGAGATGCTCCAGGCCCTTTATCATCTTTGTGGCCCTCCGCTGGACTCTTTCCAGGAGGTCCCTGTCTTTCTTATACAGGGGAGCCCAGAACTGGATACAGTACTCCAGGTGAGGCCTGACCAGGGTGGAGTAGAGGGGGAGGATCACCTCCCTCAACCTGCTGGCAATACTCTTTTTAATGCACCCTAGGACACCATTGGCCTTCTTGGCCACGAGGGCACACTGCTGGCTCATGGCCAACCTGTCATCTACCAGGAACCCCAGGTCCCTCTCTGTAGAGCTCCTCTCCAGCAGGTCATCCCCCAGCCTGTACTGGTACATGCGGTTATTCCTCCAAAGGTGCAAGACTCTACACTTGCTTTTGTTGAACCTCATCAGGTTCCTCTCTGCCCAACTCATTTTCTTACAAACTGGCCTAAAGATATAACCTGAGACATTATACAGAGATCTGTCAAAACTTAAACATTAGTTCTCAAGAGACTGAATGCATGTATACACATTTATATGTTGGGTGCTCTATGTGTGCGTTTACTGGATAGCAATTAATAGTTTATAAGAGATCTCTATCTTGAAACTTGAAGGTAAACAGTGAAAGTCTGGTCTTCAGATGCTTGACAAACACTGTTCTCATACGCATTTCATCATACCACAACACATCTATCACTTCTCCAGTGCAAACCACAAATTCTCATTCACCACTCTGAAAACACAGTGATGCACACTGTCTTTACAAAGCTGCGTTCTGACTGCTGACTGGGACAGTCCCGTATCAATTGTCAGCCCTGCTCAGCTGGGACATAATCGCAAACCGTTCCTCAGTGAATGACACATGCAAGCACTGCCTGCAGTAGAAGCTGCAAGAGAAATGTAGTGCAGAAAGAGGAAAAGGATAACATAACACGAAGTCAGAAGTGGGGATAAGAAGAATGAGGGACAGAAAACCAAAACAACTGTTTCAAAATGCTCCACACACAGGAAGTATTCTTCAGCAGAAGTCTATGGCTCTCTCCAGTACTTTGCTGTATTGTTTTGGAGGAAACAAATAAATAAGAACATTTCAGTAGCTATGGAATGAAAGGTCTGTATTGATTCATGTGCTACAACTGCTTCTCCAAGGGCTGTATTCGGCAAATTGTAAAAGCAAATGGCAAGTTTCTTACAAACATGATGTGAGAGTTACTTACAGACTTTCTGTTTTCATTTTGCTTCTCCCACTGTAAGACAAGCCAACATTCACCAAGGGAAGGTCATGCCTGACCAATCTGGTGGCCTTCTATGTTGGAGTGATGGCATTGGTGGACAAAGGGAAGGCGACCGATGTCATCTACCTGGACTTGTGCAAGGCCTTTGACATGGTCCCCCACCACATCCTTATCTCTAAATTGGAGAAATATGGATTTGAGGGGGGGACTATTCAGTGGATAAGAAATTGGTTGGAAGGCCACAGACAGAGGGTTGTGGTGAATGGCTCTGTGTCCAGGTGGAGGTCAGTAATGAGTGTTGTCCCCCAGGGGTTTGTCTTGGGACCAGTGCTCTTCAATATCTTCATCGATGACATCGATGATGGGATCAAGTGCACCCTCAGCAAGTCTGCCAATGACACCGAGCTGAGTGGTGCAGTTGACACGTTAGGAGGAAGGGATGCCATCCAGAGAGACCTTGGTAAACTCGAAAGGTGGGCCCATGTGAACTTAATGAGGTTCAACAAAGCAAAGTGCAAGGTCTTGCACTTGGGTCAGAGTAATCCCAGATATGTACACAGACTGGGAGAAGAAATCCTTGAGAGCAGCCCTGCTGAGAGACCCGGGGGTCCTGGTGGATGAAAAACTGAACATGAGCCAGCAGTGTGCTCTTGCAGCTTGGAAGGCCAATGGCATCCTGGGCTGCATCAGGAGAGGGGTGGCCAGCAGGGACAGGGAAGTGATTGTCCCTCTCTACTCTGCCCTCGGGAGGCCCCATCTGGAGCGCTGTGTCCAGGTCTGGGGCCCCCAATACAGTAAAGATGTGGAGCTGTTGGAGAGGGTCCAGAAGAGGCCACAAAGATGCTCAGAGGGCTGGAGCACCTTCCCTGTGAGGACAGGCTGAGGGAGATGGGCTGGTTCAGCATGGAAAAGAGAAGGCTGCAGGGGGACCTCATTGCAGCCTTCCAGTATTTAAAAGGAGATTATAAACAAGAGGGGAACCAACTTTTCAGAATGATAGACAGTGATAGGACAAGGAGGAATGGTAGGTAGGAGGGAAGGTTTAGATTAGACGTCAGGGGGAAGTTCTTTATGGAGAGAGTGGTGAGGTGCTGGCACAGGCTGCCCAGAGAGGCTGTGGATGCCCCGACCCTGGACGTGTAAGACCAGGTTGGATGGGGGCCTGGGTAACCTGATCTAGTACCAGATCTGGAGGTTGATGGCAGGTGCCTGTAGCAGGGGGACTGGAACCTGATGATCCTTGAGGCCCCTTCCAACCTGGGCTATTGTACGATTCTATGATTCTCTGTGCAATACTCAGATATTTGATGTAATAGTGGTGGATAGAGGCAAAATGCAACCTTATGCCAATGGCCCTTGGTTTATTCCTATAACCCTTGTAATGAACTCCTCCCAAATACCTACAGACCTCAAAAACAAATGTAAACTGACATTCCTTATGTAGTGTAAATGACAGCATCATGATTTAGGATACACAGCCCAGTTAACCTAACATGATTAAAACCTAACATGATTAAAATGGGCAAATTGGACTCCTCAAAAGCTCTTGAACTTTAACAATCTGCCTCTCTTCAGTGTGCTGAACAGTCTCACTCTCAAACATAATCTACTATGCACACCCAGCAGATCCTAGAGAGACAAACATGCAAACAGTTTTAAGCAAGCAAACCACAGAAGTTTATCATTGATATTTTCATTTCAACTGCAGACCATCAAAACTATGCAGTGGTGGAGATCCAGGTGGGTATTTTTTGGACTCAGGGGTGGCGAGATCAGCGTAATTTGCACCACATATTTTGTAACCTATTTTTCACTGCTGGCATAGGCTTTCTGCTGTTTGTGAAATGTCCAGTATTTGTCTTTTTATGAGGGTGAAAGACATTACTGAGCTGATGTTTGAGGAATGGAATGGAGAATAGGCATTCTGCACTCACAGAACACAGCTTACAAAAAAAAACTACGCTATTGCTCAAATTGGTAGGATTTAGCTTTGGATTATAATTGGTAATGATGCTACTGTAATGAACAGAAGAACACTGAAAGTGCAAGATAAATAAAAGAAAGGAAACAATAAATTAATCTCATTGCGATTATGCTTCCTTGCATAAACAAAGAATGTTGGGTAGCAGTAACATAAAAGAGTATGTGATCCATTTTGAGTCTCCTTTTACTCAACTACATGCCTATATGCAAGATTTGTGTTGCAAACATACTCATAAGTATTTTGTTTTTCCATTGGTCCAGTGTAAAATGTGGCATTCAACAGATTTTGTTCTACCCCCTTTTACACAGTGAGTCAACTTGCTTATTAAATAGGAAAGCTAGTAATGTGAACTTCATTCATCAGCAATTAATCATAAAGTGTTGTTTTAGGTTTCTCAGCTTGCCCAGCCTGTCTGTGGAACTTCTCATATAAATAAACTGATGTCTGTCCTCTATAACAAAAAGTACAAAACCAAAGCTTTTCAGCCAGTCCTCCAAAGAATACTTTGTTTCCTCCCAAAATCACAATTATACTTCATTGTCCCAAATCTGTTCCAAAATAATAACTGATAATGAAAAACTATGGCATTTTTTTCATAGCTAAGACCGAGTTACTCTTCTGCCACTTTGGTTTGGTACTACTGTAAGTTGCAATGATACTTTTCCTCTGCCTGGAAATTACATGATTTACACTAATTACAAAGTAAGCTCCTCTTTTGAACTTTGAAAGAGACTGATAGTACTTTTCTAATGCAGAGCATCAGAAAGAGGTATTGCCAGAACAGTTTTATATTGTTTCACATTTCTTTGAGCCTAGATCAAATATGAGTTTTTGCTGGTCCATTGTACTTCTTATAAGTTTCATTTCTTTGTAAATACATGCCAACTACATATAACAAAATCGATGAACAAATTTTGCTGTTCACAAACTGTTGATTCATTTCTACTTCTATCAGCATCAGCAAATATTTTGCAATGGATTTCAGAATGTATATAATTATGTTCTGTGTAATTGCACAGATATGGCACCTTCTCTTTAATTCCCGGCAATTTCCAGCTAAGGTAGATCACACGGCTTTCTCAGCCATAATCAGGAGCTTCAATACTGAACTCTACCTAATCTTGTCTGGTTAGAATGCTAATGCTCTGTTCTAGTGACAGGATTGTGTTCAAGATTTGAGCATGTGAATGCCTCACGATTATTTCGTGGTGTTTTGTTTTAATTCTCAAGGTGAAGATCTTTGTAGGCTTGCATATCTAAACACAACAAGAAACACATATTAACTACCTTTCAAATTTTCATGTAGCTGACAACAGAATGATTATATAGCTAATAATGGTCTCCTTCATTGAACTTCTGGCTCAACACCAGAATCTTAGGAAATACCATTGTTTGCTAATTTGTACTGGGAGGTTTTAGAAATTGTAAATATAACAGAAAAGTAATCCACTTCATAAAATTTGTCCAAGGACTAAGATATTTAGAAAATATGCCACTATTTTTATCAGTAAAAAAAAAAAAAAGAATAACGTAGTTTTCTTAGCTTAGAGAACAAAGCCAGTGAACACAATGCAGTAAGGAATATATTAGGATTTATGTAACTCTAAATCCACTTAAATCTTTCTGAGACAAACATCCTGACACAAAGAACAGATGTCATTCAAAATGTGTGAATATCTATAACCTTCCTCTTGAATAAATATCCAGTTAAGAAGAGTATGCAAGTCTTCGATGGAGTTAAACACTGTCAGCATAAAAAAGACAGGGATCTCCTTGAAAGAGTCCAGCGGAGGCCCACGGAGATGATAAAGGGCGTGGAGCATCGCCCTTATGAGGAGAGGCTCAGTAATCTGGGTCTGTTCAGCCTTGAGAAAAGAAGACTGGGAGGGAATCTTAACAATGTCTACAAGTATCTAAAGTGCGGGAGGCAAGTGAGCATGGGGAATCTCTTTTCAGTGGTGTTTGGGGACAGGATGAGGAGAAATGGCCACAAACTGGAGCACAGGAAGTTCCGCACCAATGTGCAAAATAACTTTTTCACAGTGTGGGTGACGGAGCCCTGGAAAAGGCTGCCAGGGAGGTTGTGGAGTCTCCTTGCCTGGAGATGTTCAAGACCTGTTTGGACACCTACCTGTGCAACCTGCTGTAGGGAACTTGGTCTGGCAGGGGGGTTGGGCTCAATGATCTCTAGAGGTCCCTTCCAACCCCTACAAGTCTGGAATTCTGTTATATTTTCATGATCAACTTGTACAATGGTACTCTGAATGTCTTCTTGTGGCCCTAACTTGTATCATTTGTGTTCATGGGGTTTTGGTCACTGGTTAGAATAAGCGGGATCAGAACATATCAAGCTGTCACAGAGGTTTTACTCAAACACATGGGTCTGCCATTATATTTACCTGAAGTTCATAAAGTCCTTCTTGACACAAGTAGGTTACCAGTAAGAAAGTTGGGTAAAAAACGTGTGCACCTAAACTTCAAGATTGAAAAACGACTCCGATCTTTGTGAGGCCAAACAAAATTTACATGAAGATAAAGACGATTATTATCATGAAACATATTTTTGTTCGCACTGAGGAGCAGTTTTTGGTTTTCAAAGACCTTAAGTGAAAGCATTTCTTACACACCACCATTGCTTTGATGCGGTTGTGTACAGCATTTAGCAGTGTGGGAGGACAGGAATTAAAGGGACCGATCCACAACAAAACCAGCAAGCAGTCACTCCACAGGAAATTTCAAAGTAGTATGAGGAGATAAAGCCTTATAGGTGATATTACTCCATCCTCACTTTCGGGTCTGTCTTAGTTTCTAACAGAAGTTACTTTTCTCACAGTGTCTGGTATGAAGCTGTGTTTTGTTCCCAGAAGAGAAACAACTGATAACACCTGGCAGTGTTGAACACAGCCAAGGACACATTTTGTTCCTCAGTGAAGCAGTTAGAAGGCATAAGGAGCTGGGAATTGGGAGGGGACAGGACCAGGGCTGATGACACAAACTGACCAAAGAGCTATTCCATACCACATCACATCATGTGATTTTTACTGAAGAGGAATCGTTCTTGCTCAGAGGGAGGGGCTGCTGGCCGGTTGGGTATCGGTTGTTGGTCCCTTGCTTTGGGTATTATTTATTGTTTCTTATATATATATATATGTACTGGTATTTTCTTTTATTCTCTCTGCTGTCTTCGTAAATAGCTTTTATCTCAACCCACGAGTTCTACCGTATTTATTCCTTAATTCTCTCCCCCATCCCACTTGGGAGGGGGGAGGGTGAGCGACCAACTGTGGGGGACTTAGCTGTCTGTATGCTTGGTCAAACCAGGACAGGGTCTTTCCCCAAAGAATAGCTATGAACAAAAAGGAAATATTCTGCCTTCAGCTTATACTTGAAAAATCATACTGTCTTTATTATAATGTTACTGCCTTTAAAATGTCCATTTTTTCTTTTCAGAGGGTGAAACTGAAGAAATCTATTTCTTAGAAAACAATGGTAGAAAAAAGTTAACAACAAAGTTCTTCCAAAATTCCTGTGCAGTAATCTCCTTATAAATTATACTAAAATAACTACAGGAAAATTACATTATTGATAAAGAAAAACATATAAAACAAGGGACACATCAGTGGTGCATTAGCCAAGGCATTTACATCAGACATTACCAGTGGAGGCTGTGGAAGTCCAATAAAATAAATAGATTTTTTGAACAGACAATTTAATCTTTCTGTGTGTTCAGGCATTGAATTTATCTTTGTATTATAATACAGTCTTTATCCACTTCCTGCTGTTTCATAGTATTCATGATATCTGTAACGTTATCAAAGAATAAGGAAAGGGCAAAGACAAACAGAAGACTCAAAGGTGACATCCAGAGATTTAGTTTCCTGGGGAATAAAGCATTGTCACTGGTGACATCTCTTTCACAGGATAAGAGCTGCTGAGAAGAGGATAAGATCAGAGTAGCAAAGGCAGTAAAAATTAGAGATGGATGAAAAAAAACAGTGGTGAGGTAGGATGGACAGTTATATGGATTTAAAAAAATTAGTACCCTGCAAAAATACAAGAAGATGAAATAAAGTTATATTGTCATTTTCCCTGACTACTTAAGTATTTTTTCTCCCCAAATTTGGGAAGTGTTTTTTGGGGGTTGTTTAGTTTGTTGTTGTTTTGATTTTTGTTTTGTTTGTTTTTAGGATTATTTTAAGGAAGACCTGCAAGGTCAATGGTAGGAAATAATCATGGAATGAGTAAGGACTGCAGCATAAGTGGAGGCAATGTGAATCCTCAGATTTTAATTGTAGTCCAGAGGATAATGCAAACAGGAGTTGAATGACAGAGCATTTGGGGCACTTAAGATTTCAAGAGTACCACTAATATATGATCTTTGATGAATGAGAGAGGATACAAAAGGTGACGATCTACATTTCTGAAGCACTTATTAGCAAAAATTTCCATATTATAGTGACCAGAAAAAGCAATGAGGATTGAACAAGTATAATTTGTGTATTACTGGAATGCTTATAGACAAACAGCACATGTCTAGATCTTTCTTGAGAAACACGTGGGTATCAAGTGAATGGCCCATCGTTGCAACAAAAATTTACTTTTTTTTATATTATTGAGAATGAAATGTGTTTCCACTTTCATTACTGTATTTTTTCACAAGATTACATAAGAAACTACATTAGGTCAAGCTGGCCAGACTTTGAACCAGAGAAATCTCAGAAATACATCTGCTGCAAATAATATCTAGATTTTCTTTGACATGCCTATTTCATGTGCACTTAAAGCAAACCTTATCATTAAAAATAGAATGACACTTTCCTTTCTGATTTCATTATATTGTTTCCTGAGTAATTTGATCACTTCCACCAAAATTCTTCCTGCAGTTTTTGATGCATCTACAAGCATCTTTATTCATTTATTAAAGATACCCAAGGAGAACTGCTTCATTTGGTTACAATGTCACATTTTATCCCACCAAAGTTTACTAATTTATTGCCATTTAACTTATCTTTCCCTTTTAGTAATAAAGAAAATTCACCATCTATCAGCTTTCCTGATTAACCAGAGAGGTCCCAGAGGACTGAAGGCTTGCTGATGTGAATCCCATCTCCAAGAAGGATCAGAAGGAAGATTCGAGGAACTACAGGCCTGTCAGCCTGACCTCAGTGCCAGGAAAGGTTGTGGAACAGATAATCTTGAGGGAGATCACACAACACGTATGGGACAAACGGGATCAGGCCCAGCCAGCATGGGTTCATGAAAGACAGGTCCTGCTTGACCAACCTCATCCCCTTCTAGGACCAGGTAACCAGCCTGGTGGATGAGGGAAAGGCTGTTGACGTAGTCTACCTGGACTTCAGCAAGGCCCTTGACGCTGTCTCCCACCGTATTCTCCTGGGGAAGCTGGCAGCCCATGACGTGGACAGGTTCACTCTTTGTTGAGTAAAAAACTGGCTGGAGAGCCGGGCCCAGAGAGTAGTGGTGAACGGAGTCAAATCCAGCTGGCATCCAGTCATGAGTGGTGCTCCCCAGGGGTATTGGGGCTCATCTTGTTTAATATCTTTATTGATGATCTGGACGAGGGGATTGAGTGCACCCTCAGTAAGTTTGCAGATGACACCAAGTTGGGAAGAAGTGTTGATCTGCCTGAGGGTAGGGAGGCCCTACAGAGAGATCTGAACAGGCTGGATTGCTGGGCTGAGGCCAATGGGATGAAGTTCAGCAAGGCCAAATGCAGGGTCCTGCACTTTGGTCACAGTAACGTCATGCAACACTACAGACTTTGAGCAGAATGGCTGCAAGAACATGTAGAGGAAAAGGACCTGGGGGTGTTGGTTGATGCTCAGCTGAACATGAGCCTACAGTGTGCCCAGGTGGCCAAGAAGGCCAATGGCATCCTGGTCTGCATCAGAAACAGCGTAGCCAGCAGGAGCAGGGAGGTGATCATCTCCCTTTACTCTGCCGTGGTGAGGACACAGCTTGAGTACTGTGCTCAGTTTTGGGCCCCTCACTACAAAAAAAAAAATAAAAATAAAAAAAAAAAGACACTGAGGCTCAGGACTGTGTCCAGAGGAGGGCAATGAGGCTGGTGAGTGGTCTGGAGCACAAGTCTTATGAGGAGCGGCTGAGGGAGCTAGGATTGTTTAGTCTGGAGAAGAGGAGGCTCAGGGGAGACCGTATTACACTCTTCAACTATCTGAAAGGAGGTTGTGGTGAGGTGGGGGTCAGCCTCTTCTCCCAGGTAGCTAGCAAGAGGACCAGAGGGAATGGCCTCAAGTTGTGCCAGGGGAGGTTCAGGTTAGATATTAGGAAAAACTTTGTCTCCAAGAGAGTTGCTAGGTACTGGAAAAGGCTGCCCAGGGAGGTGTGAGAGTCACTGTCCCTGAAGGTGTTCAAGGTACATCTGGATGTGGACCTGAGGAACACGGTTCAGTCAGTATTCATGGTGGTATGTGGACAGTTGGACTAGATTATCTTGGAGGTCTTAATCTTGATGATTCTACGATTCTGTGAAAAGCACATTCTTGTTTAGAAGTGTTAAACAAAAGTAATTTATTATAAATGCACCTATTCACTGCCATAGACTGACAAATACAATGACTGGGAAGAGACTCACAGAGAAAATTTTTGTTACAATAATGCATGCAGTGCTCCAGCAATTAATGCTGGGTTGTCTTTCTATTTTAAAGCCCACTATGCAGTCTATAATATTACACTACTTTAAAGTACTGTCATCAAAATCAGATATTTGTTTCTTGTACTAAAATTCAGCGTTCAAAATGGTCATCCCTTGGTTTTGTGTGTATTGGTAGAATTAATATTTTAAATGTGATGAAGTGATGGAAGCGATAAAGTTTTATGATGAAAATAGATTGATCTTGCATGAACTATGAATTTCTGTTTCCCCATTAAAAACAAAGAATCTGAGACCTCAAAGTGTTTCTACCTCTAAGGTCATAGCATTGAAATCTTTTTTTCAATAGTGACTATTTGTAGCAACCGTTTTATCTTTGACTACCCAGAATTACTGCAAGGATGAATAGGTAAAGGTCGAAATAATACATTCAAATAAGGTAACACTTCAGATAAGCATTAATAAATTAATTTTAACAGCATTAGGGAAAAAAAGACTAAATATTAAAACTTCTGATTCAGGAATTTTCTAAAGCAGTTTTCCTTTTATCTCTACTTAAAAGAGACTATGGTTTTTCAGAAACTACTACGATGTCTGGCTACATCCAATAGTAATAATGGAGAAAAAGCATGTAGAAAAGTGTGTATTCCTTCAAATAAATGTGAAAAATTGGTTGGAAGGTCAAGATTATATTAATCATATTGGGCCACAGTTGCTACCCTTCTAGTGTTCCAGATGCTGTAGTTATGTTCTAACATACTAATAATGACATGTGACAGTAAAAAAAAAGAACTACATACATCTGGAAGTTCTAACAAACACGCACACCTCAAAGAATGAGGCAAGTGCTACCTACGCTAGAAGCAGCACAGTGCCATAGCAGTCACTTTGTGCAGTGAAATGTTCAGTGCTGAGGATCAATGTCCGCTCTGTCTGTGTTTCGGACCTTGCTGTCATGAACTGAATAAGCATGAGTGGTTAGAGTGCAATAGGTGCACTGGTGTGCAATGCAGGCCAAAGCTCAGTGAAACAGTTATTTCAAAACCAAAAAAACTAGAGAAGCTTTTCATTAATTTGATGGTGCTAAGGGAAAATTGAACCAACACACCGGCCTAATGATGGAACAGAGTTGTATAAAGCACTTTTATAAGGGCATACCACTTTGAAGAAACAGGACTGTGGACACTGAGGAAATAAGGACATGATGAGGGGAAATTAAACCTGAAAAGGTTTATTGAGATTTAATTTCAAATGTGCTTTTCAATGGAGAAACCAAAAAAGGCAGGTCTTCTGCTTCTAAAACTGCAATACAAATCTTTGTATGCATTAATAGAGGCTGATCATTAAGATAAAAACTGTGTATTTATCTTTCCACTACGCTTTACCTTTTTCTTACAGCTGTCATAATTTTGTAGACATAAAATCTAAGAATCAAAACGAAATGAGAGGGAACTCCTCTAGTCAGTCATGTTGCCTGAGATCTTAACTACCCATAGCACCTGTCTTTAAGCCTTCAGTGACAAAGATTCTACGGCTACCCATCTACTCCTGTATTTAACTACCACTGTGTTAAACACTTTGTCTCTTTTTCTCTAATGCTTAACTTTGATCTTCCCTCCAGCAAAGTAAACTATTATTTCTTGTCTGATCCAGAGCAAACATTGTGGTGCCCCTTGATATTTTCAAATACGCTTTTCATATTTTAGCATAGTTCTGAGAGCTTCCTCAGAAATTCCTTCTTTTGGCTGAACAGTCTGCATTTATTCAAAGTTGTTATGCAGGTCACGTTTTTCAGGATGTTATTGTCATTGATCCTTTGTAGGTTCTCTCCATTTGTCCACAATTTTCTTGAAACACGGTGATCAAAACTGAACAAAATACTCCAGTTTGGGCTTTATCAGTTTTAGATACAGTGGATATATTCCTGTATATTTCTCAGAACATTTAAGCATCTAAATACCAGGTTTGCTTATTGGACAATAGAATGGCAGTGCTGGCACAGATTCAGGATGGCTACTACTATTCCGTAATGTTTCTTTACAGAATTGTCATTTTCTATCCTGCATTTTGCATTTGGTTATTCCAACTTCTTTTGCATTGAAATATTTTCTCAATATCTGCTGGCATTCCTGAGATCTTTTTTCCATTAGAATACTGTCCTATGTGATTCTATTCACTAATGTTGTTTTTAATCTCTTCCTAGGAATCATAAATTTTATACTTTCATGACCACATTCACCATTATCACTTTTTGCCTTTAAATTCTCAAACTATTCTGTACATAATTTCAACAATTTGAGTCAAAAACTGTCCAATACATTCCCAAGTTTGTAGATAGTTTGCACCCTGCAGGGCTGCTCTGAGAGTAGTGCCTCCTATTTTATGATGTTGGCCCATGATGTCAGAGGTGGATGTTGGTGGTAAAGCAGAAGATGGTTGAACCTTCCTGCCAATATTCCTCTACATTTTGTTCCTGCGTGACAGATGGCAGCAGAGGGTCACTCTGACCAAATGGTGTCTGACATGGAAGTGAAGATAAAGCAGAGGTGTGGAACTGAGTTCCTCCAGAGGAAAAAATGGCACCCACTGACATCCATCAATGCTTACTGAACATTTACTTATGAAGTTAGTTAGATCAAACAGATCAACATCCTGATTAGATAATAAGATTTCCAGCTGCTCCTCCTTTATTTTGATACTTTTTGTATAAATATACATTATTAGAGGAAATGTTTTAAGATGGTCATTTTTGAGTAAAATAAACCCAAACCTGTTCTTATTAAAACAAATTTAATTAATATTAGGACAGTTTTTATCTCCTTAATTTGTTTTTATTCTTGCTGCACAAATGGGTGCTTTAATGACTAGATTTCCAAACTGTAAAATGTTAAAGCAGTTTTTTGAATTTGTCAAACTCCAACTCTAGAGCAAATTGTTGACATAAACATTTGTATTAATATTAAGAGAAATAGAACTTTATTTCTTGGACTCAGACAATGTCTGATGCAAATGTTAGATGCAAAATTTTTCAAAATTTCATTCATGTTAGGAAGATGTCAAGTTACGGAAATGTCATTACCAGCCTATAACCAAATATCTGTTCCAGTGTGAAAATATATTTATTTTATTAAGGTGTAGTTACATTAGAAAAGCATTTAAAAAAAAATCAAGTTGTTTTATAGACCTGTAATTCCAAAATATATCAGTATCAATAAATGAATTGTCTGGCACAATTCCAAAATTTCAAAGGTCCTTACACTTTAATTTCCCTTAAGACCATTTATAGTCTAACAAGAAAACCTTTTAAGCTCATTGACTCCTACTCAGGGATGCTTTAACTACTGTTTTTGTAGATATTTCCCTTGTCAATATAAATTAGAATATATCTTTTGTGGAAAGTGCACATTAGTTTGAGTTTTATTTGAATGTATTATTTATTTTAATGTATTTTTTTTTACATCTTGTTTAATGAATTATTTATGAGATTTCTATTACATAAATAATGTGATTTAATAATATCAGTACAGTAAGCTGTTATGTCTTTACCAATAGTTTACTCAGAATCCTTATGAAACTTAGAAAAATGAAATAATTGGAGAATCATGAACAAGAAATTTTTCTGAAAATCCACATGTTAGTCGATAAGATTCCCTAGACAGCATGTGCTTAGCCAGTGAAATACAAATTAAAGCAGTAGGTGATTATTTCACAAGTTCTTCTGTTGATCAGACTTGAGGGAAGTCACACTGCCTGAAGTTGCAACTGAAGTGTCACAATATAATTTTCAGCTAAGCTTTTTTGAAGTGAAATTCCAGAACTCTGAGGGCAGTTCATCACTGCAGGTGTACTGTATGCAAATTAAACTTCTTTGCTCCAGCTCAAGCTGTACTTTGACCACTGAGTGATTTGTCATTGCAGGAGAGCAGGCAGTATTTGCACCATTAACCTTCCTGAGATTTTACTGGGGGAGGTTTTCTTCATTGTTTTGATCTGATTGCATGAGAGTTGTGGTATAGAAACTACCATAAACGGAACATATCTGGGTATATGCTGGCCTTGGATCTACTGGCTGAAGTCTTAGCCATTTAGGGTGCAAAACAGACTCTATAATTTAAGACAAATTTAAACTGCTTTTACCCTTTCCTAAGATTGTATCAGCTCTAAATTATATTTGCAGAATCCTGCATGAATTAGGTGTACATAAATGGTAATAAAGTTTCTTTGAAAGAGTAAGTTTCTCTGAAATTTGAAAATTTCATGGTGAACATCAAAGTAACTGTTACCCCACTCCCAAGTTTGAATAATATAATGGTCCTTAGAAATAAGATTTGCCTGGTATACTAACATTAAAAGATAAGGTCTTCAAATTCATAGTGATAGCTTGTTAAAAACATTTGCTTCTCTTTAGCTACAAAAATCTTTTATATTCTCTAATAGAAAAACACAGGGATTTTTTTTCTTTAATACTTTCATTATAACCTTAGAGAAATCAGATCACCTTGCGATTAAACATCCACAAACTAGAAAGGGAAAACAAAGTACTCTGCATTTTTAAATTTCTAAGAAAAAATAAAATAAAATAAAATGAATCACCTGCCAAGTAGTTCTACTTTTGCACTCTTTCTCATTGCTATGAACTATTTTGGGTGAGGGGTTTGTTTTCTCACTTTCATATTTGTCAGAGAAGGTCATTGGCACTCTGTACCAACAAATTTCTTCAATAAACAACAACATGTACATGCTATTTCATATAAACTCACCAGATTTCTTAATGATCAAGAATGAGAATTAAAAGACAGATTCCATACTTCAGCTCAGGAAACTGGAAATTAACAGAGATGGAAGAGATGGAAGATCCATATCTCTGGGGTTAAGGAATAGAAGCTGATAGTGCCAACAGTGTCAAGAAACAATGAAAAGACAGAGGGGAGGCTAATGTTAAAGGAGTAATGGCACATAAAGGGTTAAAATTCAGACACGAATGAATCATTGTAGCATGAATGTAGCTCTCGTTCTGAAAAACTGAATGTTTCTAACTGGGAGACAGATATTATACAGCTCCCAGATGTACAAAGTTGCTCAAGCCACAACCTTGCTGGGAAGAAATTTCCAAGCTTTACAGTTACACTGTACAACAGACAGCAGTGGCTGGGTGTGAAACAAGGGATAATATTTTTCCAGTGGCCAGTTCAGCAATATCACAGAGAGGCTGTGAGTGACGCTGTTATTTTACAGATATCTTCATCTGCAGTGCAAACTATTTCTTCCTTTTTATTTGAAAAAAGAAATAATAATGTCAAGGCTGCCCAAGAGTACTAGGAAATAAGTGATTTGGTTCAAAATGAAAATAAAGAACACGTGTGCATTTTTGAAGGCACTGTACAATCAATAAATTCTCACATTCTATGGGTTGGTTTCAAAAATGATTATGTGCACAATGGCACGTACTGAGTCTGTTTAAGAAAGAAACTTGACAAGGTAGATGTTCACCACAAGCAAATTGGTAGAAACAATACTAAAACATACAAATAATGCATGGATAAATATTGGCATAGGAGGAAGCACAAACTCTTTAGAGGCAAATCGCATTTCACAGATCTCATGGACCACTGTAGGTATATCTCAGCTCTTAATTATTCTTTTACACATTGTCTTCCCAAATCCCATCTCTCCCTTTCTCAGAATGCTCCTATATCCTGGCTTACGTTATACCATGTAATAAATACATTTTCAAATTTCAGCAGGCTCCTGGCACAAGCCCAATCTTGGTGGTGGCCAAAACGCACAATCAAAAGATGGAAAAAATCACTTCTTTTCTCAGCACTGACTACTTTTCATAGAATCATAGAATCATAGAATGGTTCAGGTTGGAAGGGACCTTAGAGATCATCTTGTTCCAACCCCCCTGCCACGGGCAAGGACACCTCCCACTAGACCAGGTTGCCCAAAGCCCCATCCAGCCTGGCTTTGAATACTTTCAGGGAGGGGGCATCAACGACTTCCCTGGGCAACCTGTTCCAGTGTCTCACCACCCTCACAGGGAAGAATTTCTTCCTTATATCCAGTCTAAATCTACCCTCTTCCAGTTTATAACCATTACCCCTTGTTCTGTCTTTATCTAGCATTTTATAATGCTGTTGCTTTACCACTTAAAATTCTCTGCTGTACATTTACTTTTACACTTCCTTTTTCCTTTATTAAGTCTGTCTGTTCCAAATTTGGAAATCTAGTTTCAAAAACTGTGATTCTGAAAATCATTCACACCAGCAATGAGAGTGTGGAAGGATAATGTTATCTGTATTTCTGAGATAGAGGGTATCTAGTCGTCTCTCTTAAATGCAAGACTATGGTATGCTGTAAAGATGAAGACAGCAACTTTGGATTAGAAGCAGAAATGACTGTGGGAATGAAGGAAGGCATTAGAAAAATGTGCTAAAAATACATGTGTTCCCAGAGTAAGGTGGACAGAATCATTCTGCAGTAGCTGATGTCTGAAAATTTGTCTCAGACAAGATAAGGAAGAAAAGGAAGTAGCATGTAGAAATTCCAACAAATTTGTGCCACAGTCTTAAAGAAACATCTGAATGAGGTTTTGTTTGTTTCCCTTTCACTAATGCAGCTCTCACGGTGTTTCTAACAGTGGAAGCTACAGTGTAGGCAGGATGCAGGTGTTATCACCATGTCATCTGGTCTTGCTCACAGAAATAGCAATAAAGAAAAATGCTTATAGATTTCCCCAGTAAGATGTCATGTAAAGATAAGATAATAAATATCAACGTTGTGAAGAGGACATTTTTGCAATCATAAAAGATACGGTAAGATGTGATGAAAGATAACCTCAAGTTACTCTCAAGGAAACCAAAAGGAAGATCCGTACTGCGAAGGTGCAGACAGGTTGGGTTGGTGTTTGATGTACACAGTCATACTACTAACAAAACCTTCCATACAGGCAAATCTCTTCTCTCCTGAAATGTCTCACCTCCTGTCTATTTCTAATAACAACAATTTATATTTCAAAAAATGAAAGTGGGTGCTGATAAGCAAAACAGCAAAGCTTGCTTTAAATTTTCAGTCCAGATAGCGAAGCCACAGTTTGATAAGTTATCCACTCCAAGCAGCTGATTTAGCCTCACTGTAAAAAATCCTAACTTATCAATAATTAACGAACCTTTTAAAATCCAGTTTACAGTAACTATAGAAATCTACAGAAATACAGTAATCTATAGAAAATATTAACTAAAATAACAGCAGTTTTGCATGTATATCTAATTCTGGACACCCACTGATTTTCAAACAGCAGGAAGCTAAAAGAGCAAATTTTTCTACGGGACATTTTCAGATCGTTTTAATTTTTCTGTAGGCAAGATAATGAAAACTAAGAGAACATAAAGTCTGTTCTTCCGTCTAAATGAAAGCCTTTCAGGCAACCTAATTCTAAGTGATCACAATACCATAAAAATACAAACATTGTGATATTTACTTTTCTTTAGTTTTCTCTCCAACATTAATTTTTGAAGTTGTGTTAGCATTTTGAAAACAGTTACCTATTGCCTAGATATTAAAATATTTAGTTCAGTCTTCACCTAATCTATACATTTAATATATACTTATCACTAACAGTACTAAGAATAAAAATATTACTTATACAGAGATGTAACATCATAAGTATTTGCTATTCATTAAGCCTGAAGAAATAGGAAGGAAATTAATGTCCCCATTATTTGGCTGACAGGATTCAGATTTTTCTTTCAAAGCAGGAATAAATCCTGACTCCCTGTTTTAGAGACACTGAATAACTGCAGAGTAACATCTCAAATGTTCTTGCCAGTGTCTTGCAGAATTTCTCAGATTCTTTTTTTTTTTTCTCATAAAATACTGGTAATTATATCCATGTGTCAGAGATTATATTTTGAAAGTACCCTTTTGCTATGATTTACTACTTCAATTTCACCCTGTATTTAGAGATGTTTCCTATTTTTAGTTGATTTACTTAGATGCAAGGTGGTTCTTCTGGCCCCCAAAACAACTTTTTCACACTAATTTTACTATTCGATGCTCTAATATGCCGTATCTTATATTTTCATGGGTGTAGCCTGCATCTCAGATGACCCATACCCTTTTAGAAGTACCAGGACTGAGAATAAACACTTAGAGAGCATGTAGAGAATGAGAGGAAGAGGCAGAAAAGCTGTTGGGGATTAAAAGCTGTGAAGTAAATCTTTCATATGCAACCCACAATTATAAACTCTGAAAGTGAAGGGGATTTTCGTCTTTTTGCTTTAAAGAAAGTGATGTTCCGTATGTAAGAAGTGTGAGACTTTGAATCGTTACCAGCTATTTTCCTTATACACTGTTACTTTTTTACAGCTCTGTAACATCCACTGCCTAATGATGTACATTGTATTTCTTGTCATAAATGCCGGTTCTTCTAAATGTATTCATAGCTTCAATTTCTGCTTCTGTCTCAAGATATCTAAGTCCCTGTAACTCAAGCGGTTCCAGACACTGCTCTCTCCAATTGTAACTAAGGCCTTTCACACAAACATTCATGCTGTATGATTGTTGTGTATTGAGTTAAGCCATTCTTTTTGAGTTAGACAAAAGATGATACTGAGGCAGTTCATAAAATACATCTTCCTCCTATGTGTCCCAATAAGTTTTGCACATTAGTATCACCACGTATATTTACACATGAATTATTCAGACTCCAATGCTTTCTTCTCTAGGCTCATTTTTCTTCCTAATCTTACCATACACTGTGCCTTCTACAAAGCAGGAGAAAAAATCTGTTTGAGAGTAATTTAATTGCACACTTACGTCTAAAAGACTATGCAAGACTGGATGTATTGCTATCTGCTAGCTCACGGGAGACAAACCCACTCCTTCAAACAGGGAAGCCAGTGCTTTTCCTATATCACCATCTAGTGGAGAGGAAACATGAAGCACTTGAGGACAGGGCAGTGGCTGTGGTCCAGCGGTTACAGCGGTTGCTTTCTTTTGATTCTGCTCCTGTAAACAGCACCTGGGATTATGCTCGTTACTTTTGACAGATGTGCATGAAACATATCTGAACGTCTGACTATGGAAAAAGACTCTTGCCTGTCTGCCCTAACTGATGGATTTCACATTACCTGCTTTATCCGAATCTTTATATCCTGTTGGAGGTTTGTTAACTCCCAGATAGAAGACTGAATGTTAGACCAGAGATGTTCTAAAAACAGGCCAACAACTCTGGATGTATCACCTGTATTTTATTTTTAAATGTCATAAGTTCCATTCTTGTAGGTCAAAAATTAGATTATTGCCCAGTTGTTACGACAGGTTCACTACAAATAATGATTTTCTTGTAAACTAACAAGCCACATGCTGGCATAATTATTTTAGGAAAATAAAACAAATTGACATAATTTTCTCAAAACCTGACATAAAGACTAAAGGAAAACTCTATGGAAAAACAAGCCCTTGGGGTAAAAATTCAAAAATTCTCCTATTGTATCTGTAAAGCAACAACCCTATCAAAGTCATGAAGGAAAAATAATGGGTTGCAGGACAAATTTTACATCAAACAGGGACAAAATGTAAAATATCTGTTGATATTTTCAGGGATGTGGCAATTTAGAAAATTTTACTGTAGCTAGGGTATTTTAGGGTATTTTCCAAACCAGAATTAAACTACTAAAGGGTGCTATGTTATTTCTTCCTCAGCCCTTAAAAAGACAGAGTCAAGTTCCTTTTTGACCCAGCTATGTATTTCCATATCTAAATAAATTTTTTGCAGATATAGTCCTAATATTGAATTTCTTGATATGTGAACTAGATAGAAGCTGACAGGTGCCATGAGGGACAATCGGCATAAGGCATTGTGAAAAAGCATTGGTATAGAGATCCTGAAACAGCAACAAACAGGACACCAAGGTGCCTACTACAGGGAAAAGTTATGGCTCTTCTGAAAAGATGAAGACTGAACCGAAAGGAAAAGGAAGAGAAATAAGCTGTGGACTTTTACTAAAAATTAAAAAATAATAATAAAATAAAATAAAACCATCTGTGAGGCTGTATGTAGTAGGAGAGAGAAGAGCTCCTCTCTGGAGTCTAACTGGAGCGGTGATCCAGAATCAATCATGACTTCACAGCTTCAGGAGTTCCCAGTGCTCCCAACACCTCTTCACACTGAAAGTAAAAAGTCTACATTTGACAGAAGAGTAGCAAACAACAAAATTGTGAGTAAATACAACAGCCTTTATTATGCTTTTTAAAACAACTTGCACAAGTTCTCATACACATTGTATTAATAAAAATCTTACAATTTATTGTTATTTTGTAAAATTGTTTCCTTCTCTTTTTACTGTTAAGGGCTGTGATTGCAGTTGTAGACCATGCGTGCTTTCTAGATTAGAGAACTAGGCCAAACATTGAAATATAAACCAAATGTGCAAAAACACTTTTCAGACAAGAAGTTATAAAGTTGTAGTAAATGTAAATATTCTAATGCTTAGTTTGTTACAGGAAATATGATACCACTATTCATCAATTGCCAGACAGCAGTGCAAGTATCTCACCTTGCTTGGCCTTACGTACTCCAGGAGCTGCAAACCATACTTCCACTCACACAACTCACGAAGCTTCTGGAAAAAGCTCTCTTGCATGAGGGCATGACCCATGAACTTGTAGAAGTTCCTCTACCAGAACTCTTTCCACATGTTCACCACTACTAACACATGCCTAATAAGCTTAATAACCTGGAGTAAATGCAACAGTTTTCTTCTGCATTTATGTCAAGCTATTTGATGGGGGTTTTCCCTGAACAAAATATACTCTTACAGTAAAGTTCAGTATGACTCAGAATAGCACTGTGTGGGAGCTAGAGAATGAAAGATAATAGAAGATAGAGTGGTCAAAAGAGGGAATCCTGATCCATCAAAAGATGTCAGAGAAGGAAAATAACAAGAGGCAAATATTTTACTGCAGCTATTAGGGTCAGGGAAAATACAAGGGAGAGACAGTGCTCTGACTGCAGGAGGAGAGACTGGGGAATGGAGATGGGGTTTCTAGTGTTCAATACAGCCGGGAGACTGAAGAGGCTGAGAGCAGAAAAGAAGTTGATAGGTTTTTCATGCACTTCATTTACTGTAACGGAAGCTTTTTGAGGGATTGAATTGCCACTTGAAGTTGAGGGGAAGTAGGAATAGAGAAAAAGAGGAATAGTTGGAGAAACAGAAGTCCTCTCTAAACGACCCCTCACAGTGTGTTATTTTAAGATGTGAGTGCATTTACTGTAATTTTCTTTAATTCCTCAGAAACGGTCATTGTGAAAGAACTTACATTAAGACCTGTATAATTTTTCCATAGACATGTAACTGTTTAAACTGAGAGCTGCAGTGTAGGACCACAGGTCTTAGGGCAAGACATCTCCATGTCTGCAGGTATGGCTCAGGAGTAAAAAAGTTGTTTCTGGAAGGCAACTTAAACCGCCTGAGACGAGCTCTCTGCTGGCCCCGTGCATGTCCTCAAAGGAAGAGTGGACCATCGACTACTGCAGCAGGTGGGCATCCAGTGGGGACTGTGCAGATTTACACTGAAACACGTGAAAAAGAAACAGAAAAGCCATTTAACCAATCAATATTTAAGCATTGACACTTGAATCTACAACACTTCACTAGAAGAAAGCATGATGGATGACTTGATCTGATGGCATTCAAGTCTGAAGAGCCTGTAGTCATTTTCCCCATTTCACACTGTCCAGAGGAGAAGGCTCTTACATCTCTGATCTACGTCTCTGAGGTGTTTAAGTATGCCAGTAGGACTGAGTTATTTCTTCGAAGGAAGTAACCTTTTACACAGAGCAGTCGGGGTTTGGCGGAGAAGGAGTTAAAAGCTGAGCGTCGGCGCTGAGGAACCCAGCGGACTGTTCCATTACCCAGGGAGGAGGGAGTGCACTGCGACATTGTTAGTTGTTAAACGTAAAATTAATGACAAAAACTGAAAAGGAGAGGCATAAACTGTCATTATAATGCACGAGGAGGAGATCTATGAGTTAAAAGAGGTGAAGCTGAGGTAAAATCCTAAGGACACCTCTCTTCTTTCTGGTGCGTGGGCACGTTCCACTCCGCAGCCGGGTCGGTGTCGCAGCCTGGTTTGAGGGAGGAGGCGCGGCGGCACCCGGTAGTGTGTTTGGGGCTGGCAGGGCGTTTTAGGAGCTTTTAGGTCTGCTTTGATTTCTTCCTCCAGCGTCGCCGGAGTTTCCCTCCTCGCTGGCTGCTCGTAGCCGGCCCGGTTACCTGAACGGCACCGGGAGAAGAGGAGAAAGGGAGGGCAAGGGAGCGGCGGTGGGAGCGGGGTTTGGAGTGACAAAAGGGCGGGCAGCGGCCACCGCGGGGCAGCCCGGGGTGCCCCTCCGTCAGGAGCTCTGTGGTGAAAATAGTGCCGTCACGCGGCGTGCCGAGCCGAAAGCCGTTCCGTAGCAGCAGCGTAACGAATAGGCTTGGCTTTTAGGAGTCCTGAGCGCAAATGGGAGTAACTCGACCGGATGCCGCTCGGAGTGCCGGAGCCCGGGAGCGCGCTGGGCGGCGGGACCCTCCCGGGACGCGCTCGGGCTGCGGGTGCGCCCGGACCGCGATCGGCAGCGGTGCTGGGAGCGCTGCGGGGCGGCTGTGTGCTCTGGGGTCTGTCGGAAACGGCAGAGCATACAGAATGCTTTCTGCTGTGAAGCGATTGTACTGTGCAGCCTTTGATTCGAAGGCCCGTGATAAGAATTTCTCAAGAAAGTGAGGAGCTGTGTCCTTTATCTGCACCTAAATAGAAAGAAAGGGAGTGCACTTAAAATGGTCATGAAGTAGTGACTGTGAGAGCAGCTATTAGTGATAAACACGAGAGCTTTCCATCATACTGAAAGTATTTCTGTAGAATCATAAGCATGTGCAGTGCTTCCCAGGCAGCTATAAAATGCCAAGCCCACTTCCTCTGAGAATCTCTGAAACTTAAGAGCAAAGCAAAGCCACACAGAATAAACAAATTGGGAGCCTGAAGTGAGGCAAATGGGAGGGGCATCATCTTTGGGAAGCTTCCCCTTCCCCATATCTTTTTTTTTTAGCTTCGGTTTTTGCTTTTGTAGCTAATAAGAACACGTCTGTCCAATTCTCCGTGCCAGCTGAGTGGTATAAGCAGTAATACTCTCATAACGTGGTGTGTGCAGAGAGTCCACGTACAAAAGAGACTGAACAGTGGTCCCTCTGGGGCACGCCAGCGAAACAGCACAAGGAAGTTTGCATTAATCATTGTTCCTGCTCTGTTTGCTTTTATGGATAAATGGATTTCGGTCTACTACACTAGCAATCCAGAACCTTTCTTGAGCTCTAAATTAACATAGAACCAAAAATAGCATCTAATTAAGAAAAAGGCAGCAGTATATTTTTGCAATCCCGATGAAGTATTTATACTGGAGAAAACCTATTTGAGTAATTGTAGTGTAACTTTTTCCTAGGCACATACAGAGTTGCAGGAACTTGGCCTTTAAATTTTTGCCATTGAGAAGAAAATATTCCTAAATCCAAGAACTAGCTATTATTCTGTAGCTACCTAGGCATGTGATCTTATTTCTATTACCAGATTCCTACTGATCTGCCCTGAAATTACATGTGCAATTTTCTATTTCAGGCATTTTGGCATCAGTATCTAGCATTTTGAATGAAATTTTGGGAAACTGGACAAATTATATCTATTACACGTGAAGAGCCCCATCCTTACAGAAGTCTCACATAGACATCTCTGAACTGCTTTTAGAAGAGGGGAAAACTGGTAGAGGCCTGGTAAGAAAAACCTTCATTTAAATGTACACATTTGTTTTTAGTTTTGGGATGGAAGATTATTAAATGAGGATGGAGAAACAAAAAAGATTTAAGTAACTGCTAAGGCTAATCTTATTGATAGATCTCGAATGTTCAAGGGTTTTGCAGTTTTATACTAAATTCACATTTCTGTGTAAGATCATCATTATTCACAATAATGAAACAAAAGCCTTAGAGATAAGCCACACAATGTTCATATGATGTTCCTTCTCCCATAGGTCATGTTACATTTTTGGTTTAACCATCAGCACTATAGGAATATTAAGCATTTTTCTCTTGTCTAGTTCTAATGGGTATAAATGAGAAGATTTAAGAAATAAGGTGACTAAAAGAATATCATATACCTAACTGTAAAATAAAACCTGTCAATTTCCATTCAAAATCCAAATGGGGTATAAACAGCTGTATTTATTAATCTAGTTTCTAAAATAAAAAACCCACACCAAACTTCTGTACTTTTATACAAATTAGTATTTGTTTAGATGACCAATTTTTTCATGAAACTGCATTTTTAAGGAAAACTCAAATGAGGTTGACATCAATATGTGTAGCCTATATGTCTCTATTTAACACACCCCTAGGCTGGAGTGTCAACTTCAGTACTTCTGAAGGTTCTGTAGAAACATGGAAATTTTCATAGCATAAGTAACATGCTAAGTTCTTCACGGAAAACTGTAAACACATCACAACATTTAGATTTGAAATAAAGAAATGAAGCATTTACACTGAGTAGTTTAAGTAAGCATTCTGAAAGTATAAATGTATAAAAATTGTAAATAGAAAATTAATATTTCCAAGTGTAATTTTGTCTACACGTGTATAACAATTTTTCTGTAACTGTGTTTTTATGTAAGCACTTTTTATGCTATGCTTTAAATATTTTTTAATGTGAGTTTTACAATTAATCTCTTTACCAATGGATTATCCCTTAGTTAACATAGTTTTTTATCCAAATATTATTTAAACACAGATTTTCTGTATAAATTCTGGGGGGCAAAATAGAATTAAAATGGCGTACCCACCAAAGCGAACTTTATATTCACCTTCTACTCAAAGACATAGTACATTCTTCTTTGGCCTCTGTGGGTGTTTAACTAGTCTGCAACCATAATTACCACAAAAAATAAAACCAGTAAGATAATTGCTTATAGACAGTCTTCTAAGACAGTGGATTCTTTTTAAAGGGAAACAAGTAGCAATCCAGATTTTGGATTATTTTTGCCAATGAGAAAAGTCAAAATAGAAAAAGAAAGCAAATAAAGGCTTTTATACGCTGCTTCTGTCATTAGAAGCTAGTAAGAAGAAAATACTCCATTACATTTGGGAAAACACAGTCTGATGGCAGAGAAAAGATAAACATTGCCCGAGGAAATGCTGGAGAATCGAGCACTTCGACCAGAAGAGAGTGGTCACTAGTGTATCCTGAAGTAAAGCATAAGACTTACATAGCTCTGGAAATGAAGGGAAACAGAAACTGAACCACTGAAAGTACGAAAAGTAATGAGTAATTTCAGGAAAATATCTAGTGGATGACAGTGGAAAAGTATTTTATGGGGCTTCTGTATATATTTGTCTGTTGGGAAAATACATACTTTAAATGCCGACAGGTTATTACTATTTATGGATCTGTTTAGAAGGCAACTGTGTTTACTGTTGGAAATGTACTGGTACATGCTTTGACCAGTGTATTGTTTATCAGAAAAAATATATGATGGCGTCAGATATTTTTATGCATACTGTTTTCAAAGGTTGTGCATATGTTCTTTTCTTCTGAAACCAAAGGAAAATTTCACTCAACATCTTCAGTCCTTTTTGGTTGAGTCATCTTGAATCTCTCTTGCTCCATTTTACTTAGAGCTATACTCTCAGTTCTTGGTCAAGCTGGTGTATGGGTTTCTCTGTCTTCTCTGCACCTGTTCCTATGGCATTTTACATCTTTTTCCTCACACATGCATATCCTCAAATTAATATTCAACAAAAAATGTACTGCCCACATGTGCCTTTGTTTTGGGTGGTGGTGTGTACCCCATGCTTTGGTGGAGACTATTCTTGTTTGAGAAAGTTTAACTGTTTCTTACAGTGATTTTAGACAGCACTGTCTGTGACCAATAGCTGTAAAATGTTTTATTTATAAACAGTGTATGGACAACAGGCTACCTTAATGTATTAAAATCTACATGAAAAACATGCAAGCAAAAACATGGCTGTAATATTACAGCCTCTTACAACAGTCACTATGTCTTCTTTCATATACGTACACTGTACGTACAATACATATACTGAATTGCAATCTTTATGAGGAATTCAGCAGAGAAAGTAGACAAGTCTTTAAAATGTTCAATAATAACTTAAAACTATCATATGAATTGACAGTGCTATAAATTGACTGGTGCTCTTTCATTATAGCCAAGATTTGTAAACAATTTCTGTTTACCTATAATCTTTAAGAGAAGTAAATATGCTAATCATCTTGTTTCTTATAACATGTTTCTCATGACAATCCTGAAAACTCCTAGAGTGTATTGAGGATAACTTCCTGGCCCAGGTGTTAGACAAACTGACCAGAGGAGAAACGTTTCTGGACCTGGTGCTCACCAACGCAGAGAAGCTTATTGAAGAGGTTAAGATTGGAGGCACCCTGGGCTATAGTGACCCTGCCTTGGTAGAGTTTGTGATCTTGAGGAGGATAGGCCTGGCAAAAAGCAAAGTTGGGACCCTGAACTTCAAGAAGGCAAACTTCAGGCTATTTGAAGAATTACTGGGAATCTCAGGGATCTTCTGGGAAGCTGTCCTTAGGCACAAAGGAGTGGAGCAAAGCTGGCAACTCTTCAAGGATGCCTCTCTGAGAGTGCAAGAGCTCTGTCCCCCAGTATCAGAAAACAAGCAGAGGAGGCAGGAAAATAGCATGGCTCGGCAAGGACCTGCTGGTCAAACAGGGATAAGAAGGACATGCACAGACAGTGGAAACAAGGACACGTCACCTGGGAAGAGTATGAGGATGCTGTCTGGACATGCAGAGATATCAGGAAAGCCAAGGTGCAGATGGAACTGCACGTGGTGAGAGATGTTAAAAAACAATAAGGGATTCTATATGTACACTGGTCAGAAGAAGCAGGCCAAAGACAGCGTGCCTTCTCTGATAACTGAGAAAGGAGAACTGGCTTCAGCAGACAAAGAGAAGGCTGAGGTGCTCAATGAGTTCTTCAGTCTTCACTGGCAGTCAGGTTTCTTGTGTCTCTCACATTCCTATATCTCGAATCCCTATACCTCTAGGTGGGAACTGGGGAAGCAAAATCCTCCCCACTGTAACAGAAGAGTAAGTCTGAGACTGCCTCATGAAACTGAATGTGTATAAGTCTATGGGACCAGATGACATGCATCCCGGGATTCTGAGTGTGATGTGGTTACTGAGCCACTCTCCATCATACTTGAAAAGTCGTGGCTGTCAGTTGAAGTTCGTGGTGACTGGAAAAAGGGAAACATCATTCCCATTTTTAAGAAAGGGAGGAAGGAGGATGCAGGGAACTACAGGCCAGTGAGCCTCACCTCTGTGCCTGGAAAGATCATGGAACAGATCCACATGGAAGAGATGGTAAGGCACATGAGCGACAAGCAGGTGATCTGAGACAGCTAGCACAGCTTTACCAAGGGCAGATCATGCCTGACCAATCTGGTGGCCTTCTATGATGGAGTGACAGCATTAGTGGACAAAGGGAGGGGCGCTGATGTCATCTAGCTGGACTTGTGCACAGCCTTTGACGTGATCCCCCACCACATCCTTATCTCTAAATTGGAGAGATATGAATTTGAAGGGTGGACTATTTTGGACTATTTGGTGGATAAGGAATTGATTGGAGAGTTGCAGACAGAAGGTTATGGTAAATGGCTCTATGGCCAGGTAGAAATCTGCAGCCAGTGGTGACTCCCAGGGACCAGTTGGACCGGTTCTTTCAACCGGTCTCCCAGGGACCGGTATTGGGACTGGTACTTTCAACATCTTTATCAATGGCATAGATGATGGAATCAAGTGCACCCTCAGCAAGTTTGCTGATGGTACCAAGCTGAGCAGTGCAGTTGATGTGGCAGAAGGAAAGAATGCCATCTGAAGAGACCTTGACAAACTCAAAAGATAAGCCCATGTAAACTTAATGACGTTCCACAAGACCAAGTGCAAGGTGTTGTCCTTGGGTTGGGGCAATCTCAGATAAATATACAGTCTGGGAGAAGAACTACCTGAGCCAGCAGTGTTCACTCGCCACCCAGAAGGCCAATGGTACCCTGGGCTGCATCAGAAGAGGGGTGGCCAGCAGGGAGAGGGAGGTGATTGTCCCCCTCAGCTTTGCCCTTGTGAGGCCCCATCTGGAGTACTGCATCCAGGTCTGGGGCCCCCAGCACAAGAAAGATGTGGAGCTGTTGGAGAGGGTCTGGAGGAGGACCACAGGGATGCTCAGAGGGCTGGAGCACCTCTCCTACAAAGACAGGCTGAGGGAGCTGGCTTGTTCAGTCTGGAGAGGAGAAAGGTCTAGGGAGACCTCATTATGGCCTTCTATTATTTAGAGGAAGCTTACAAACAAGAGGGAAATCACAGAATCACAGAATTGTAGGGGTTGGAAGGGACCTCTAGAGATCATTGAGCCCAACCCCCCTGCCAAATCAGGTTCCCTAGNCTGTTATCAACCAGGACCCCCACGTCCTTCTCCGCAGAGCTTCTCTCCAGCAGGTCAGCCCCCAACTTGTACTGGTACATGTGGTTATTCCTTTCCAAGTGCAGGACTCTATGCTTGCTTTTGTTAAACCTCATCTGGTTACTCTCTGCCCAGTTGCCCAGCCTGTCCAGGTCTGGCTGAATGGCAGCGCAGACTTCTGGCGTGTCAGCCACTCCTCCCACCTTTGTATCATCAGCGAACTTTCTGAGGGTGCACACTATCCCGTTACCAAGGTTGTTGATGAAGATATTGAACAAGACCGGACCCAGCACCGACTGCTGGGGAACACCGCTAGTTACAGGTCTCCAAACGGACTCTGCACCACTGATCACTACCCTCCGAGCTTAGCTAGTGACTTGGCCAGTAAACTTTTTACACAAGCAGATAGTGATAGGACAAAGAAGAATGGTTTTAAACTAAAAGAGGGGAGATTTAGATTAGATGTCAGGGGGAACAGGCTGGAACAGGCTGCCCAGAGAAGCTGTGGATGCCCCATCCCTGGAGGTGTTCAAGGCCAGGTTGGACGGCGTCCTGGGCAGCCTGATCTAGTGCTTGATCTAGCAATTGGCAACCCTGCCAACGGCAGTGGGGTTGGATTTAGATGATCTTCAAGGTCCCTTTCAACCCAGGCCATTCTGTGTACCTCTTAGGCCAAGATTTTCTATGTTATTCTTATCTACAAAGTTATGTTTGTGTAAACTATGTTTAGGGAACCTAAAGGAAGTCATGTAGATATTTTAAAACAGGAGGAGGACAAATGCAAAAATGTTCACATTGAAAACTAGAATTTAAATACATCAGGATGCAGAAAAGGACATTTTTCATAAATAAATTGTTGTGACTAGATTTTTAAGTTACAGCTATTTGAAATGTTAATCATTCCTAAAAAATACATTCTTCTCCCAGTGATTTTTTTAAATTATATTTTCTGCAGCAGAGTTGCATCACCTAGGCAGAAACTTTTATATAGATGTACTTGCATTGTAGAAGACTAGACAGCTTTCCTAAGTCAACAGTTCAGTTTTCTGTACCATGTATTATCACCATCAAAAGTTAAAAAAAAAAATAAGTCCAACCCATAAAACAAAGGCTTTGTGCTTTAGAATGCATGGCACTGCAAGTCTGTGAGAAATTAAATCTCTAACAGCTAATACTGCTTTCTGGGTCACTAATGAAGCACTCACACATCTTCTGAAGTGCTGGCAAAGCAGGTGGATGGATGTTTGTCCCTATGGCCACACTGAGAATCAAGTTGCCAGTGTGTCCAGTTAGAAAATGGACATATTCTGTCTTGGAAAAAAAGAATTTGTAAGAGGAATAGTCAGCATTTAGAAAATACCCAGTGATGTTTTTTTTTTTTTTTTATCTTTATTCCTTTTCTGTGTTTAGCTTACAAGCAGTAATTACATTTTACAAGTTATTTTCATTACAAATTGGTGTTAACATCCATAATTTAAAGGGGTGTAGAAATTCCCTTTATTTTATTGCACAGTGTGTGCTTTGTTTCTATTCTCACTGTGATATCCCTTCATAAAAGCTGCAAGATATCTAAGAAAGGGACATGCTGCAGCTTAGAAGGCTGTTTTAGCCACAGAAATGTCAAATGTCTTCACATGAACCAGGATCGAACGTGATAGCCAAATTCCAATCAACTTTCTTACTTGAGGTTTTCTGGAGAAAGTATTGAATGATTGTTTCAATAAATAATTAATTGGAAATATTAAGATGGATATATCTGTAGGTGGGGGACCACAGTTCTCTCTTACTTGCCTTCGTTTTGGGTGATCACTCCAAGGAGACTGCATTAGGTGTGTCTCTAAAATGTTATGTAAATGAAACTACCACAGAATGTTCAGAAACACTGGAAATAATTTGTCTAAAAATTTTGAATGCGTGTTCAGACTTTCACACAGGCTAAAAAGTATGCTAGCTTGCTAGCTTGCTCCCAGACAATTCCTAGGCACAATTTGGGAGTTAGTGTGAGTCAGGAGCCATTACCAATGGACTGTAGATGCATGTGACTATCTTGTTTCGAATAATTAGGAGTTTAATAATATGGACATGAAACATTATGAAGCTACTAGCATCAATGGCAGACAACACTCCCAGGCATGTTTAACCTATTAGTTTGTATGTAGCCATTGATTATGTTGGCTGAGATGGTGAGCACTTCACTGTCTGAGGAATGGAAAAGTTTTCATTTTTTTCAAATAAGCGGTTCTTGTATGCCTAAGCCCAAAGAGCTCTTTTAACGTACATGAGTTAGATAATCATCTCTCTTACATTTTCTTTTTACGGGCAACTTCATTAAAAAGGTGGTAAGGCACTTTAAGCATGAGATGATGTTTTCGTATTTCTTTAATCCATACAAATGTGGCTTTTCAGCTTGTGCTGAATACAACAGTCCTTTAGGCCAATTTTGACTTCTGTCCTTTGCCAGGAAACAAATGTCCACGTTCTCTTGTTGGCCCATGAAGCTATACTGACTTACCTTTACACCTTAAAAAGTACGGGAAAATAATACTTTAATGTTATTATCCTTTTTTCTCAAAATAATCCATGTTTGGCCTTCATAGAATTTGTAAGGAATTTTGAAAGAATTTGTAGGAAGCTCAGGAAATTATAGGATGGTACATTCTTCCTTTCTGAAGCTCACCTGTGGCGATGTACATCCACAGAGAAGTGCCTAAGAAGCCTCTTTCTCCAGGTTTCAGATTTCTTTCAATGACAATGTACGGTAACTGATCATCCTTATAAAAACAACTGTTGTTTTGTCTGTTCTTATGGCACTTATACAACAATACTGGGACAGGCTACTTATCCAGCAGAGTAATCCATCACTGAACTCTTTTTCTGTTATATAGTGTATTTTATTCTTGAAATACATGTTGTATCTGTATTTAATAACATCTGAATTATTCAAAGTCTCTGGTGCTTTGAATAATCAGAAAGTGTCTGTAATACTCAAATGAAAATACTAGGGTTAAATCTATCATTTTTCCTTCACTGATAACTTTCTTTTACAAGAATGGTGTTTCAAAAGATGTATCTGCCGTAGGACTCCTATCCTGTCCTCATACAAAGAGAAGCACATTAACATAGTAGAGATAGTGCAAGTTCATAACTTAGAGAAAAAAAAAAGTAGTAGTTCATATCATGAAATTCTTGTTGACAATTTATGCTAAATATTTGAATAAGGGGAAGAAATGTTGCCTCCATCTGGGTTATCAAAAACAAACAAACAAAAAAATCAGTAGTCACCGTTAAGTGGTAAACTTGCAGCGAGTACCTCTACAAATATTTTACACCTCAGTGTGCATATTTCCTTGAATTTTTATTTTGCCTTTATCACTGAAGTCCTCATCTGACATTCAGGCTGCTTACTTCTCATGATGAATACTCCCCAGTTAATTAATTAAGTGGTGCTATTATTTGCTCCTATGAACCTAAGATAATGCAAAGAATGCAACTTTATATTACTTTTCATGCTGTATTTATAATTACATTCATCCTACTCTATGTTGTAGTCCAGTCTTAGCACTATATTTCCAACTATTTGAGTATTTAAATTTAGGATGATAGCAAATGATTACATTTTGCATTCATATAATGAATTATCAACATTTTGTAGAAAACCTTTCAACTACTTGATAAGCATAACATGGAATGGCTGAGGTTGGAAGACCATCCAATTCCAACCTCCCTGCCATGGGTGGGGACACCTTCCACCAGATGAGGTTGCTCAAAGCCATTTGTTTACAGGGAAAAAAAAAAAAAAGCACATTTATCTAAGAAATTCTGCCCAGAAACACATACTGTCTATGAATTAAGAGGTAAATATAACAATGTGCATTCCATTAATTACTTAAAATGATGTGCAACTGTCTGTTACATCAGCTCTTGAAAGAAAAGTGGAGAGTGAAATACATTTTTCATTCATTCTACAGAAAAAATCAAATGTCAAGAAGCAACCTTTTAAGAAAACATTGTTGCTAAGTGTGTTTTTACTGTAATATTACATACTGTCTGCAAATTACGAAGCTGAATAACAACATGTAGCTGTTAGGGAAGTTAATATCAGAATGAAGAGGGCAAAGATGTCTCTCCCCTATTTTAAACACTTACTGTATTTGCAAGTGGAAAGCTTTTTATCTCAGTACATAGCCATAAGCAGCAGCAAGAATTGTACCTCCAACTGACATTTTGATGAAAAGTGTTTGAGAAATGTATTTTGAGAACTGTATTGGCTGCATGAAGATCTTTAATTCCTGCCTTTTAAAGTTGCATTAAAAATACTGAATTATTTCTTCCCTTTGAAGAGCAAGAAATGAGACTTAGAATAACTGACCGTTCAAATACTTTAGATTTATGGGAGCCCAGTCATATGTTTAGAGAAAAATACACATTCTCCCTTGACTTCAAAAGGAACAGGATTAGGTTCTGAAGCTTTACCCTGAAATCTGCAGTTCATTTTCACAACTGTATAGGTGTGGACTTATCAGGGGAATTCAAAGAGCTTTGCCCTCCTCTACACTGCCACCAGCTTTGTTTAGTGCCCTCTACATTTCTTCATGTGCCACAGTCATGGTTGTATGACTGCATAGCTCCTCCCATACACATTAAGACTACCTCCACCCCATGACTAAGGCCTGGAGCAGAAATAGGGTTTAAAGTATCTTTCGATATGCTTTCTGGTAATATTCTGAAGTACTTGTTTTTGCCCCATTTTGTGGCCATTTCACATCAAACGAGATACAACCCGTACATGCTAAAATATTGTTAGGAATGTGTGGGCTTTCATTCCGCAATAATTTCTTGTTAGTAGGCCTTTGAAGACAAAAGAAATATAGGGAACCACTTGTCTGAATGCAGCTGAAGAATCATTTTTAAAAGTATTACCTAGTTATTACAGAATTATCTAATGGAATAAAAAATATTTAACCATTTAATTTCCCATGGGAAAAAATCCTCATTTACTCATACGTGTTACAATAACGCTTTCTAAAACAGCTAATATATTAGTTGTTTTCTTGTGCAGGTAGTAACATAATAGTATTTAAACAAAAGAGCCACTTCTAAAAATTCCTTTTGTTAAACAGGATTATAAAAGCATAAAATGTGCCCGTGACATTCTCACTTGAAAATTCGGACTGAAATAGAATAGTCAAATAGGTGTGTCTTACACGATGTTTCTACTGCCTAAACCGTATTTGATATGGAAGACGGCTGGCATTTGAAAAACAAAATTGGAGTATTTACATTTTATTTACATGGTAAATAAATTAAGAAAAAAATCTTTTATAAATTAACAAAACATATAGTCTCCAACAACATGAGTTGTTTACAGTAAGTTAGAAGTAGATTGAAGTAATATTCCTGGGCCAGTCTTGTCCTTTTAGAACCACATTTTCCTTTGTACTCACAGGTAAGCCCCCATACATACATGCATGTGGCATCTAAACAGATAGGTTTTTAAACTTTAGCTTATCACCAAAAAAGAAGATATTTCACCCTTTGTCTTACAGAGTTGCACTGTATTAAATTAAGCACAAAGATTTATGAACGATCTTCATCTACTACACCAATTACCTCAAGTGGATAATTTGAAATTATAAATGCATAAACAATTGTAGGATTGGGACCTTTTATATTAACTTAGAACAAAGGTATGTAATACATTTCTTTCAAAGTCTGGTTTACTCTGTTTCCATTAAACTTACATGAGCGTGTACCCATTAGACAGAAGTACTGAATTCCCGTATTCTCCAGTGCCATCTTCATTTCTGTACTTTCAAACAAATACACTTGTAAAACCGACTTTGATTCATCCAACATTATGAATTTAATAGTTAAGATTGAGAGATGGACTTTAAATCTGCCTTAAAGACAGAGCATTATTCAGGAAATCCTAACTTGGAAAGATTCGAGTGCATTGGTGCAAGGTATTATCTCTTTGTTCAAGTAATATCCATCCAGAACTGAAAGGGTACGTTTGTATGTCGCAGGATATTTACGTCTCGCTGTGTCCAACTGTAATGGCTGAATCCTGAGGTCCGCAGTCGAGCAAGGCTTCCTCTAACTACAGCAGGATCTTTGCCCAATTATTGAGGAGCAGTTCACGACAGAAGTGAGTATGAAAAAACGTGCTTAACTCATTGGATGTAAACGTGTCTTCACTGTTATCCTGCGCATGTTTATGCAGCTTTACCTGTACAGAGGAAAACAAAATCTTTCAGACTAGGCCGTTCTCCGAACCAGTACTTCACCATGAAAATATTTCCAGTAAATCTGGTGTGGGGAGGGAGCAACAGCCTCCAGCGAAAGACCCTTCACCTTAACATGTTTGCCCCCGTCCTCGTCTAAAAGCGCTGTTTTTCGATCCACTCCGCTTCGCTGTGTTCACTGGCGTCCCTCTCCCCCGCATCGCACGGGGTGTTTCGGTTCCTGCGCCACAGCCTCTGTAGCACCCGGAGCCGGACGGTAACGGCAACAGTAACTAACTCCGGCGGCATCCCGGCTGTGCCTCACGCGCCGGGCCGCCCTCGTGGCTTCCTGGCAGGGCTCCTTCCTACGTCTGCCTCCTGCGAGGTGGCATGTGGCGGTCACTCGCAGTCCTCCTCCCCACCATCCTTAAGGAAGACAAAAGGAAACCCAAAAACGTGTATTTTTTTCAACGGCCACTTCTTCTCAGATCGCTGGATGCCTTCCTGTCGGCGCAGGCCCCAGTGCCAGCGGCGGTCCCAATCCGCACACCGGCGGGGAAAGGAAAAGACGGGGAGAGCCG
>WBMW01002730.1:65568-93901 GCA_013396635.1 Penelope pileata | reverse complement strand
CCAGCCGCGATTCGGCGGCGCGGGGAGGGAGCGGCGCGGCGCGGCGGAAGCGGCGAGGGCTGAGCGAGCGAGCGAGGAGGCGGCGGCCGAGGGAAGGGGGAGGCTGTTGGTGTTTGGCGCCGGTGGAGGGAGTCATTCCTGCAGCTGCACTTCCGGTCGGCATTTTGTTCTGAGAGGGAGCGAGAGAGACACACACAGGATCCTTCCCCTCCTCCTCCTCTTCCCCCCACCCCTCCGCTCGGTACCGACTCACCGTGCCCAGGCCGCCCCCTCCCCCGCCCTCCCGCACTCGCGCCCTCGNGCCCGGGCCGTGCTCGGAACCGGTTCGGCCCGGCGCGGCCCGTGTTGATGTTGTGAAGCAGGCTCAGGGGGAAGGGATTTGTCTCGGCCGCTCACCCCCCGGCTCTACATGTTCGCTGCACTGAGGAGGAGACGGAAGAGGAGCCAGCCCCCCTCCCGGCCCGGATTATTGTTGTTATATTATCTCCCCTCCTCCTCCTGCTCCGCGGCGGCGGCGGCGGCCCAGCAGCGGCGGCGGCTCCTCTGAGGAGGGAGGGGGGCGGATTTCTCTCCCCCTCGGATTCTCGTTGAATTCAGACGCCGATTTGCTCAGGTAATCCCCCCTCCTTGTCTCCCCTTCCCCTCCCTGCCCTCTCCATCAGCGGGCCGGGCCTCGCAGCCCGGGCGGCCCGCACTGCCGGGAGCGGAGGGGATTCGCTGTTACCGGGGTAGAGGGGAGCGAGCGGCAACCGGAGGTGTTTATTTCGCAGCCCCCCTTCCTGCTGGCCGGGGTTCGGCGGAGGAGATTGGCTCTCCCCGGGCTGCCGGAGGCCTAGGCCCGGCGGAGCGCGCAGGCCCGCCGGCCAGCGCCTTTACTCCAGCTCGGGGATTAGAAAGGCGAAGCGGCTGCTCAGTGACAGGCCTCGGCCCGGAGAGGAGCAGCGGAAGGAGGAAACAATACAATTAGCACAAACGGGCACCGATCCTGTGCCATATTTACAACTTCACCAGGGCGAGGAGGCAGGGTCCCGGCGCAGACAGCCCTCTGTGCTGAGGGAGGAGTAACTGGAGGGATAGGGGAAGAGAGACAATGTAAATACTCGGAAACAAAAATATGCCTGTGCTGCTCTCGCCTCCTCCTAACAAACTCCATTCTGAACATTCAAAAGTTCGAATGGACGTGAATTTGTAATATGTGAAGGCTTGATCTCTGAATAATAAAGCGATTGATTGGTGTGTTAGTCACTTTGTGTATTTATAGCATAACTAGACCTTGTGGGGTGGCTGACAACATGGACACCTGCAGACCTAGGAAACAGATAGACAGGGATATTGTGTCGGGTATTCCACACAATCTCAGCGTTTACATGCTGTAGACATCACAGGAATACATACTAAATTCAGAAGAAATGCTGTTTTATGCTTTCTAACAAACAAAAAATGGGAAAAGTGTTGTGTGTATAGTGGTACATTTATGACATCTCAGGGCCTAAGATGAAGATGAGATCTTACCCTAAGTACTTGACAATCAAATGTAAATTTATTTAAGTGAAAAGTGAGGAATGTTTAAAAAGTGCCATTCTTTCTTGTCAGGCCATATCACTTTGAGATCCTGAGGTTGTTATTGGCTGTTTGTGTCCGTAGTGTTTGAATACGTAATTAGGTGTCATTTTAACAGGTCAAATGTGTTTTGTAGATGACTGTTGATTAAGTGTTAGGTCTTCATAAATAAATGGTAGCTAATTTTCAGTAAGGTAAATGTTGGACTTACTAGATGGTAGAGTTGAAACTGTTACTAAAAATTGAGGTAGATCTTAAAGCAAACACTCTGTGAACTAATAAAAATATTCCTTCAGAAATTACGTAATTGAGGGGAATTTTAAGATAAGAAGTTTCACCTGTCATACAGAAAGGAAATTTGTAAATGGCAAACAAGTGTGAACATTTAATATTTTGTCATTTTTTAAGTAGGTTTTGAGTTGTTTAGGCAGGTCTGTTGTAGTAGTGTGTGGTTATTGTATCTAGTAAAGTAACTTTCTGGAGTATCCTGTTTAGAGTCTTAAAAACCATGCTATGATTCTTCACAGTGCTCTGATACATGTTTAAAAGGGTGAAGTTAATATAGCTGTCACGTAGAAGGCGTGTTTTTAATGCTGTAAATCCGTGTAGTAGTCAGTAGCGTGTCCGTGATTTGTATTGGTCAGGGAGCAGTTTGAATTTTAAAAAGCCTGAAGATCCTGCTGAGCCCCAATCCCGGCCTCCCTCCCTCCCACTAATCTCCCATTCCTGTCTTTGTGCTGCCTGGTCCTGTTAGACTCTGTTTGCAACAGGGCCTCAGGCCTACATGCGTGGATAGAAACCGTTTACACTTTGAAAAAACAGTTTTTTATTTTTAAACTTTATGAATCGTAGAGGGAGCCACTAGTTGTCTCTAACTGTCCCTATCTCTACGTGTAGCTGAATTGCTGTTTTCTTTTGGTCTGTAGCATGCGTCAGGGCCGAGTGCAACTCTGCTTTACAGGAAAGAAAGGACTGTGCAGACGTCCTTGTAGTTCTTGGGTAGTTTTCATCATTAAGAAGCAATATTTTCTGTAGTATTTATTTTGTTATTTGAAACAGCTCTTGTTTTAACAAATAATGCGTTTGTTGAGGTAACAAGAGTGAACTTATCTGACTTGTTTTTAATTTAAGGAGGTTTGTTTTAAATATATGAGATAGGAACAGGAAATGAGCTACTGTAGTTATGTAGTTCCTGTCAAGTTTATCTTTCCAGGGTTGTGTTTTCAGTTTTTTTTTTTTTTTTTTTTTTTTTTTAATCACAAAGCGTGCACTTTTCTGATATTAAAACTGGGTGTATTTGTAGAGGGAAATTTATGATGCTGGCTACATGTGATTTGTAATGAGCTTTTTTTGTTTTTGTTTTTCTGAGCCATATATGGATAATTCTCAATTAGCTGATTTATCATGGTTTATGTAGTTGTAAATTTTAGGCAGAAGTATTTAATGGAGAAATGTAAGGTGACTTATTATAGCACATTTAAGTGTGTGTGCAGGGGAAGCAGGACTATTTCACCTTCATACTTCATTTTCCATAGTGTTAGGAGTTTATACTGATCCTCTGATTGTCACAACAATTGACAGCTTAAGGAGATAGTGTTATTTTATTAATGTTATGAAAATAAAAAATTAATTATTCTTGAGTTGTTAGTTCTTGCAATTATTGTAACTGAAAGAGGAAAAAGGAATTTTTTTTATTCTCCTGGCTATCCTTCACCTTATGCTTTTGGCTGGCTTGCGTGTTTTGAATGTGTCACTTATGTATAAGTTCAGTTTGTTCTTTTCCTCTCAACTTCTTAAAAGTTTTACCTGAAATAATTTCAACAAATAAACAAATAATAAAATCTGTGAAGCTTTTGCTGTCTTGTAAAGCTGGTTTTATGTTAAGTGTATGTTTTACAAAGGTGCAGAAACAGACGCACTAAAGCCATTCATTTTTTACATTTGAAATGTTTACATTTTGATTTAGGAGAAACATAGTGAATGATCAGGGTAGCAAAATTATACCACTAAAACCATTTGCAGATTCCTGTTCTGCATAAGTGTACAATCCCAGTGCAACCTCATTACATGTTTGGGACTCCATTGACAAGTGTTCATCTGACTTTTCTTGCAGCTATCAATGCCATATATACTATTGTCTTTGGGTTACAGCTGTGTTTTTAACTGTTTATATTATGATAGAGGTAGTGCAGCCTTAATCCGTAACAGTTCGTTTATATATTTCTCTGTTAATGTGAACAAGCTATATTTTGAAGGTTTCTAGATGAAAAAATAGTCAAAGTGTGAGTTGATTTCAGCCAGGGATTGGTATAGCAAGCTTCCTATTGCAATTTTCTGTTTGTTCAGCAGTAAATGTGGTACTTTTATTTGTGTATTATATTACAGACTGTTAAAGTCATCCTATTAAATTTATATTAGTATTAACTTCATAAATATTACAAGGTAGATGTAAAGTTGGTGGACATTCGCTGTTAACTACAAGGAGAAATTATGATTCTATTCCAATATCTAGTCCTAAAAAAGAAGTTGTTTTCAAATTCAGAACCTTATGCTTTCTGGATATTCTAGAATATATTCTTACATTCATCAATTTGTGGACATTTTGATAACAATTATGGATGTACTTAATTGGAAAAACATAAGTCATGATAACTTTAGAGTTTGGTGTCTGGTAGGTGTAAGATGGATCATCTGGTGTTAGAATAGCTATTTACTGTCGCAAAATATGTTATTAGAAATATTTAACATCTGAATGAAACGGTAATTTCAGTATGACACAACTTATTTTCAGTCTTCCTTTACATATGCCTTGATTAGAAGTAGCACAGGTCAGGTTAGCTTCTGATCTCTGATCATCAGCACTAACAACCTACAAGGTAATGCATGAAATTGATGGTACCTGTATATTATTGGTAATAATCCTGTTTAAGGATGATCATCTTTTATGGTCAAAAAAGGAAGTCCTTTTGGAACATAATAGTTACAAGACCTTATAATACAGTTCATCTATATTCGTGTTTTTGTTTTACTAGTGTTACAGCCATGCTTAGTAGATGATCTTGACCTGCAAAATATGTGGGAGTGAGGTTCTTCATATTGATGTCTGCTGTACCACGGGAGTGGTGAAATAGAGTTAGAGGAGATTGTGCAGGATCTGTGATTTGCGTCTTGCTTCCTTTCCCAACAGTTTACTGTGGAAAATCTCACTAGCAACAGGGAAGGGAGAAAGGATTTTGGCCTAACTATATGTAGAAACTGAAAGTCATATTAAATGTGGTTGTTCGTACTGTACGTGAAGGTGACTACTTTGTTTACAGAAGTGTAAACACTGAAGAGCATTTTTCATGTTGAAGTCTTTAAATCAGAATAAATTCTGGAAGACTGTATTCTTACTGCTTTTAGTATTTATGTCTGTGGGTTCTAAGTGGTTCTTTATATACAGATTAGATATCCTGATTTTTCAAATTATTGCTGTGGTTTGATAGGAAGAACATTGTTTGCTTTTTTTCTTTCTGTTTCTTTTTTTTTTTTTTCCTTTTTTTTTCTCCCCTAGCAGTGTGAGTGTGTAGACCTGTAATGCATTTTGCAGGAACAATATTAAAAACATTAGGCTGCAAAGTCAGGGACTCAGATAAAGAACACACAGGGTAAGACTAAAGAAACAAAGGTAATCTAGCCCCCTTCTCTGTACACTAGGTCTTTAACTACACTGCCATATTTTCCCCTTACGCTTATGGCCCCAATTCAGTGCTTCATACAGTGCATGGGAAATGACAGCTGACTAGTATACTGTTATAACCTAGTTGATATATTTGTTTGTCATATAGTGTGCAGCCTGCTGCCTTATTACCTGCTGTTCTGCATCCAAATCTTCTAATGAACGCTGAAGTGTTTTTATCCGTTTGTAGGAATTATCATCAAAATACATATCTGTGCATCACAAATATTAGAGAACACCTTTAGTATATCCATAAAATACTATTTCCATTTTACAGATAGAAGACTGAAACTAAGTCAGAACTGTGTTTTAGAAGTGCTTATAAATCTCAAGTGTGTAATTTGACATGGTTTATTCTTGAGATTTTTAGTTACTTTACAGCACATAATGTGTTTGTAACTTTTTTTTTTAGTTTTATTTGTGGTTGTGTCTCACACTTCAACATATCAGGTCCACTGTTTCTCATGCTGCATTCCTCAAAAGTGTAGAATGAGTTTTCACTGATGGCCATAAACATCTTTTCAGTTTCAACTGTCTTGATTATGCCAAGAGGCAGGCAAAAATAGATTACCTGTCCTGAAAAATTAAAAAGAATCTCCCTCATAATGTGAAGAAACAAAAAGCTCTTCAGGAAGATCAGAGACAGCAACTAGATAATAAACCCAAATCTGCAAGTGATCAAATAGCTTGCTTGCCGTATTGAAGATATTCAAAATGCTACTTACAGCAGGAGCTAGGATGTGTGGAGAATGTCTGAAGTCTCACTTGTTAAGAATGAAACTGCCTCTTAAGAGTAGTAATTGTTGCAGTTCATGTAAACTACTTGAATGGAAACCCTTGCAGCCTAGTGATCAGACCCTTTCATTGCAGAGTCAGTCTGTTGTCCGGTTAGTATGTATGCTAAATGTGTGGCTGTGTTAGGAAAGCAGGGCATATTATACCTCAGAACAAAGTTCCTAGCCAGAACTTTGCCTTTGGGATATAGGGAGCCCAAGTTCAATCTGTATCAGGCAGAGTTGTTCTTGAGCTTTTCTTCCACCATATGGCTTTTTATGATCTAATAATCTGCTCTAATCATGACCCAGAGGCTCTGGGTATATTATGAAAAAGGCAGAGCAGGTAGTTCCAAGTTTCCAAGTTTCTAAGGTTTTGTGGTGTTTTGCTTTTGTTTGATTTTTTTTTTTTTTTTTTTTTTTTTTTTTTTTTGCAGTTGAGTTTTTGATAAACTGGAAGTTTCCAGCAGATCTCTTGGATGGGATTTATTATTATTAATTTTATGTTATTCAAATGTCACAGCAAAAAAGCTGTAACATCTCACAGAAATAAGTTCCTTTTGCTGTGTAACTGTGATTTGTTTCATGGCCATTGTGTGTCATGTCCCATATATAAAGCAAGGATTCTGGGGGTAACGAAAACAATATATGATCGCTTAATGAAAGAATTCAGTCCCTTGTGCATTTTGATCTAAATATAAGCAACCACAATTCTGACATTTCTTGATACTTTAATGCTTGGCTTTATAGATCTAACCTTCTTTCTCTTTTCTTATAACGTAATTTATCAAACTCTGGGAACATCGGCATGTGTCTCTGACAGTGCAACTCCTATCTCTTATGTCTGAGCTACCAAACTCTCTTCTGTGTTGGCCAGATACTCAGAAAGGATAAAGTTACAAATACCTTGTCTCTGAAATTTTATTTTCAGGTCTTAGGTTTCAGTAGAGACTGCTCCCCTTCTTGTCTTCCATTTGGATCTGTTGTTAACTTGCAAAGTACAGTTCTTAGTAGTGAAATGTGGTACATACTCTAGTTTCCTGGTTCACTGCTTGTATGCACTGTTGATTTGTTCAAATGTGGAAGAGACAAGAACTGAGTTTGCAGGTGTTTGAAAGGGTGAACACAGGGAGGAGAAGAGTGGTGAACTGGACTTACACAGATGGGGAGGGAATGGGAGTTTGAAGGGCAAGAACCTGGGAGAAGGGAGTTCCTAAGGAAATGATGACTGAGCTAACTAGGACCGGACAATGAAGCTTGTGTGGCAGTGTCCTTAGGGAAAATACAGGTAGAGCTGTGATAATATGTATTAATATCCCCTAAGATTGGCTATTGATATTTTTTGACCCAGCCTTGAGAAGAGGGATCACAGAATCATAGGGGCTTGAAGGGATCTCTGGAGGTCATTTAGTCCAACCCACCTGCTAAAGCAAGTTCCCTGGAGCAAGTTGCACAGGAAAGTGTCCAGGTGGGTTTTAAGTACCTTCAGAGAAGCAGACTCCACTACCTCTCTTGGCATCTTGTTCCAGTGCTCTGTCACCCTCAAAGTAGATAAATTCTTTCTCATGTTCAGATGTGGAATATCCTGTGTTGCAGTTTCCAGATAAACCCCCTAATTTGCTTCCAGTTCTGGTTTGTGTGAGTAAATATTTTCTCTTTTGTGCTTAGTGTTTAGTTCTTTGCCTTAGTCACACCATTAAACCTTGCTCCAGAGATAGAACTCTCACAGACAATACTTGTGGCATGTATTGGATTTTTTTGAGTGCTTCACAAATACTTTTTAAAAATGTTTTTGAGGAGAGTATCTTGCAAGTTAGAAACTGACATGCAAAAGTTGGCCACTATCTTTATAACTCTGGAAGTCCAGCTGGAGCAACTGTAGGACCTGACATTTAAATTAACCTGACTTTTTTTGTATAATAACACGTATGATAAAATTAGAGGAGATTTCATTGATTTCAGATATATTGTGGCTAATGAGTGCATCTTCAAATGAGGTGTTGGAGAATGCAGGAAGAAAGGAACACAGAAAAATTTACCATTAGTAATTGAAATGAAATCAGATTCCCAAGAGTGGCATTTTTCTTTTTCTTGCAGGCTGATCTCCAGCTTCTTTTGCTTCATATTTCTCTTTCACATTTACTTGAAGTTGGAGTCATGTATACAGCAGTCCTTGCAGCCTTATGAATACCTTCTGATTCATCTCCAGAGCAGATCCCTCTGGTGCGATGAATGGAGATTGGGCCTGTGGGTGGGAGGGGAATGTTGCATGATTATATAATCAAAAGACTATGTCAGAATTCCTGATTGCAAGGGGGCATTTATTGACTTCTGATTGACTTTTCATATGTGATCTGTTAGTCTGGGGGTGTGGGATTTCCTGGTAGAAGTCTAGAAGACTTAAGTTGATGCACAGAAAATGTGATGTTTGAGTATCTGTTGATGTGAAGGCTGAAGTCTGTGTTGAAAGTTCTGTTTTAGAGGATTTTTTTTAAAGTTAGATCTTCAACGTTGCCTTGTAAACTAGCTGTCACAGTGTAGTAAGTACAATTGTAATCTAGATTTCTTCTTCATAAAAAGAAGTTGGAATGAGATCAAAAAAGGACTCCATTGTTGTGAGACTGCTATTGAACAGGTTGGCTACTCATTGTCAATCATTGTCAATTGTCAATAGAGCCAATGGATGATTGTAAAGCATGTGATAAATCTAAATTTGAAACTCTTACTGCTGAGGAGAATGTTATCAGTGTCTGGTATCCTGGGCAAGTGCTATTCTGTCCTGCTGAGATTTTGAGTGAAGGGGTGTGATGCAGAGCACTCATTTTTGTGGGTAAGGTGTGTTTGAAGCATGCGTTATGTATCTGGACTTTTCCTACTTTAAGGATCTTCCCCATGCTTAGGTGCAAAATAGTGACAGTTCTGGCATACACTGAAGCAAAACTGTAGGTGAACTTTATTGGTGATAATTCAGGTGACTAATGGTTTAGATGTAGAGTTATAGGAGCGCACTGTGCACTCCAGGGTCACTATTATAAAAGATTATTTAGAGCTATGGCTCTGCATATTTACTCACTGGAGTAATTCCCTCTGGTTCTGTCTAGCATGATGTAAAATTTAGTCATGTTATTTACAGAAGTAGATCATTTATTTTTACCATGGAAAATATCATTAAAATATTTGAGGAATTGCAGTAAAAGGTTTGGTTTAAGAACTGTTTTGTCTGTAGTTCTCTAAATATCATTATATGATCAAGCCATCATAATTTCACAGGGTAAACATTCTCAGTTTTCACATTGCATTGTAATCTTATCGTGCAACCTGGAGGAAGAGTAATGAAAGCTATTTATTTAATTTTGTGCCCTGTTAAATAATTATATTGAATTATTAGACTTCAAAGTAAGAGTTCTCTCTCTTTCCGTAGATGTTTGTGCTTGTTTCTGACAAATTCTTTTTTCTAGTTCAAAGCAGACATATGATGTCATGGGATTAAGTAAGTTCTTAATCATGATAAATAATTAGCCAATGAAGTCTTAAAAACCAGCTCTTTAGATGAACTCCTGAAGATTCCATGTAACTTGTTAAGTCCTTGTAGTTTAAAGTTACTGTGTGTCAGCTACAGTGAACATTCAATTGTGCGTATATAGCTTGTTGCAATAGCACATAACTTCATTTAATTTAACCCTGTTTCATTGCTGGCTAAGGAAGTTTGACTTAGTTTGCGTTTTTCATGGATTAAATGTATATATACAATTATTGAAAGTCAGCTGAAAGTGAGCTAGGCTAATCAACTACCTAAATATATTTTAAGACTCCATGTGACCCTGTGTGAATGTTGGGAGAGAACAATATTTGTTGGAATCAAAACCATTGAAGGTCTCCTACCTACTAATTACCGATACACGTGTAAATTTGAACAAGTGTTTTGAGGACAGTAAAAATGGAAGAATGATCTCATTCTAAGATGCGTTAATTTTGAAAGCCAGTTAGAAGATATCATAAAACTTTTTATAGATAACTATTTTAGGCAAGAACAGGAAAATATCTGTTTTATGATCATCAAGCTTACATTCTTATACTATGTTATAATGAAAAAGAAACAAAAATTAGGTGAAAGCACTTTGGTTTTGTTAGTAAAATGGCATTTGTCTTGACAGAATTTGCTTTAGTTTCATGTACACGATTACGATGAATTAAATATTCTGTAAATCGAGTATGAGCTTATTAGTAGGGTCATGTGTCAGTGCTTTAAAATGATACTTGTGTGATTGCTTTGCCTTCAGTAGATTTACACAGGTATAAATACTTGCAGTTGGTACGTATTAACATACTTACTTCCTGAAATAAGTTAGAATCCTCAGCTGGACTTCAAATAGGCTAGTGCCTAAATCTTAGGGTATTCAAATATAGTAAAATATTTAGTAAAATGTTACTGAGTTCAGTGATTATGAATTAGCACACACAAGACTATTTAAGAAGCACTTTTGTTTTTCTTTCAATGATGTATGATCATTTTATAGATTAGATTTACCCTGTTAAGACTAACAGTAACTCTAATGATTCCATCATAGTTGTAGCTATGCTCTTGTGGCTAATTTGGGTTTTGTCATAATCATTGTTAAGCATTTTACTAATCTTTATAAGATAAAGACTTAGGGGATGGAGGGTGTGGGGGTAGAGGAGGTTGGTTTGTGGCTTGGAGTGCTGATTGCTAGGATGTAGTGGTAGGCTCTCACTTTTGGTTTCTTTGCAATAACTGAATTCTGAACATAGTTCAATAAAATCAGCACTCGTGTAGCTTGCTAACATACTCATCACTGATTTGTTAATGTAGTCTTAACTAACTTCAGGTAACTTGATAGAAGTTCTATAGTCACATGTGTGAAAGGCTTATATGATGGTATAGTAATCCAGATGCTTTCCAGTGGAGAAGGATAGCATCATGTTTAAAAACTTGCCTTAAAATCTTTCAGGAATAGTAAAACAAAACAAAAGCATCTACTTGAAAGCTACCGTCTTAGAAGTTTGTTTGCTGTAAGTAAAGTTTGGAGTAACTAGCAGTTGAAGGAGCTCAAATTCATTGTAATATGAAGCTGGAAACACAAATATAAATTAATACCAGATAATGTGAGATAGCAAGTTAGTACTATACAGAATGCTATTGCTAATATAATCTTGTGTTTTAGGCATAAATGTTATCATGTGTGCCAAAGGATGCAGGCAATCATGTTAAACGTGTGGCCTGAGATGGCCACTTGTGGTCTCCAGGCCCTCAAATGAGGGCCCTGGTCTCCCCTGGCAAATGTTAAAGAGAAAAAAAGGATTGTAAATCGAAAAGTGTCCCTGGATCATATCCCATAAGTTTAAATTTTTCTCTGTTTGTGTGTGTTTTTTGAGGAGAGTGGGCAGCACTTTTTCTCTTAGTTGCCTCTTTTTGTTTCTGCTTCTTAGCTGCTCTTCTCTTAATTATATATTTTATCACAGAGGTTGTTGATAGGTTCATTATTATTAGGAAAAGGGTGGGAGCTCAGCAGTAGAAACCCTGGATAAATGGCTACCAAAGGGTGTTGTCCCTACCTATATTAGGTTCCTCAGGATCTGATGTAAAAAGGGAAGACAAAAAACTAAGAATAGCTACTCCTTATTGCTACTTAAGTGTATATGTCAGTCTTGATATGAGCTTTAAGTAGTTGAGGCCTGATCCTTTTTAGCTGCTTCTGGTCTCTGTTTGAATGACAAGCTAGAATGGTATCATGCTTCATTTTTAGTGCTTCTGTATTGCCAGAGTTTTCCCATAAGGATGTATAGCCTCTGGGTCTACTTTGTGCTGGAGTAATTTCCAGTTTGGGGAAAAAAAAAAAATAAATTGATTCTATTCCTTCTACAATAGCAGAACTACAGAAGACAGAGAATCTTCTCCAAAATGAGCATGTGACTCTTGTGAAGTAAATGTCTCACACCAGAAAGATTAAGCTACCTTTCTAAAAGTTAGTTATGTATCACTTGTGAACTGCAGTTGATAATCTTTAGCGTTCCCTTATAGGTACTGCCATACACATGTATATAGCAGTGCATCTTACCTTGTACATATTCATTCTCATTCCTAAGTGAATGGTGGTAGACAAGTAACTGTATCTTTCTCCTAAGAGGTTAACCTGAAGTGCATAACATGATTGTTTTAATGTGTTTTCAAATGTTTAATTTTTAGATAATTGAAAGATAGTGATGATGATCAATGTGTTGGGTTTTTTTGTTTTGTTTCTTTGTTTTTAATGTTTTTTTTTTCCCAGTATGTGTAAAGCTCTGCATGACACTTCAAAGATAACCGAATTGTATTTTAAAATCCATTCAGGTGCTAGAAAAAAAGGAATACTTTGTTTCAAATTCTTGCTGTTGAGCAAGTTACAGAAATAAACTGCTTAGTCTGGAATTGTGTGCATTCTATTAATATCAGAAAGTTAAATATGACTGAGTAATCTAGACTTCAGTTTACTTACTAATTTATCTGCATGGTCAGTTACGGCTGTTGATGTCTCTGTAGTGTATGGGCCACAAATTCACCTTTGCATTAGCAACAGCCAGCACAATAGTGCTGTCTGGATTCTGTAGCAGAAAGCTCATATTAACACCTTAGAGAAATTAAGGGCTATAATTAGCCCTCTGTTCCAGTGAGTTTTAGATCCTTAAGGAAAGAAGCATGTAGAAGATGGTCATAATTTGAGTAAAGCACCTGAAGAATAAAATACATAGCATATGGGTTGATTACAGGCAGAGATGGAAGGATTCAATGTGGATTGCCTTTGCTTGATCCTGTAAGGACTGAACTAACATTTATGGAGCAGTTCCTGCCCAAACCACAGACAGCCTGGCAGTTCACTCAATATCTTTGAACTGAGTTCCTGGCTTAAGACTCGCTACTCAGTGAAATATTCATTTTTTTTTTTTCATTCAGTTTAATGGACAGCTTTCTGGGAAAGGGGAGCCACGTAACTCCTATCTCTAGCTATTAATGATGAGGGAGGTAGGATTTTCATAAGTGTTTCTCCCTCTACTTCATGTATATGGCCTCATGTTGTTATGTAATACACGTAATATTCTTAAATTTCTGCCTATTAGGTGATTTCTTTTTCATATGTGCTTATCTGTAAGATCTCTTATAAATAGTGCAATTGCTTTTTGATTTTTCATGCTGATTTCTAGATGTGTCACAGTTTGTCTCAGAGAGCCTTAGACAACTTTGATCTCATGGATGGTTTTAAGTTTTGCTAAATAGGCCAGTATACAAACAAGTTACAGGAGGTGGCTAAGGCTTTTGGAATAGGTTCAGTTGTCTTGGTGCTATGGTGGATTTTTTTGGTGTTCTAGCAAACAAGAATTCTGTATTTACCAGGTGTGAATTTAAAAAACAAAAGACTGAGAGGGTTAAGATACACAGAGTACATTTTGTCACCTCTTATCTGTAACCCTACCTTGTTCAGGTTTAAATGACAAGGCAAGGGTTACATGGTTGTACATCTTTCAGTCAAGACTGCTACGTCCAAATTTCCTTAAACTTTGGAAAAAATGTCATATATGCAGTTATTCTGTCAAGGCCAACTACAGAATTACGGCAGTCAAGGAATTACAGTCTTATAGGAGAATTTTCAAATTTCTTGTACAATAAAATTGGTGGATTTATTGTACAAGTTGGACAATATAATACTTGGAGAGCATGAGGACTATTAATATAAGCTTTTGTGGATTACATGAAATTAAGCTAGTATCTGTTCTCAGAACGGAGGGGTTTATTAGAAATCACCCTGTTTAGTCATCCTAAATTATTTGAGAGACATTGTTTAGTCAGTGTTTACCTGGACATAAATACTTTCTCTGCAGGCGAGCAGAAGTTTTGAAAGCTTTTAAAGTGGTGTAAATCTAATTTATTCAAAACTGTTGATTTGTACTGAGAAGTTCTTCTGATTCTAGAAGTGGAAAAATGAAGAAAAATTATATAAAAATAGATGAATAAAACTTCTCCATCAAGTTACACTTACTTTTTGTGTTAAGAACCCTTTTAATACTTTATACCTGTGAACAGGACAGGCAGATTAAAAAGTAGAGTAAAAATTTGGACCTCAGCATATCGTCAGGATAGTGCCGCTGCATGCAGTCTTTACATATTGACTTAAGTTCATTCTACATTATTTAAATTATTTATTGCCCTCTCCTCAGGATTTGTATTTTAGAAGGAGAATTTTTTTTTTTTTAATATGGTTTTACTGAATAAGTTACCAAACGCGAGAGTTTAACTGTGAAAAACACTCAGGGAAGCTGAAGTTCTGTAACTAGTTGTTAGTTTAGGTAGTTATAGAAGAGATGTTACTAGCTATAAATCTTCATGATGAGCTTGATAGCATTAATCCTGCTTGCGTTACCTGTGTCTGAGTGTGTGCCTATATATAATAGAACGAAAACTGACAAATCCGTAATTTGGAAACCGATTCGAGTAAAAGAAAGGGGAAAAGCAACTGTCAGGCAGTTGAGCATTAATATGATGACAGTTTAATTTCAGTCTTTACTAAAACTATGGAGGATGTGTCTCAGTGTTTTGGAAATGGCTTTCCCCCTCCCAAGGATTTTTCTAACTAACTTAAATTAAACCACTGAAATAGATGGCACAGAACCAGACCTTGATATTAACATTAATAGATAATTCATCTCTGTACTTCAGGTTACCTGTGCAGCAAAACTTCTTAGCTTTTGAGGTTCCTAGCTTGAAGAGAATGTGGATAACACACAGTGAAAGGATGTTATCATGCAAACAAAGCAGTGAGACTGCTTCAGATAAACTTTTAGCAATCCCAGGTAAAGTATTTGAGAGTTTAGTAGTCATAAACAGAAGTAACAGAAGTTTTGGATTCACATAAGAGCAATCCCCCTGCTGAGACAACACCACTTCCCCAAGGAGCAGTNGCGAACAATTTGCCTGTGCTCCCCAGGCCAGCCACTGCCCTTCACCAGGTGCTCAATCACAGATTCAGGCCATGACCTAGTGTTCCCCTTACAGATGTACAAGGTGGTATTATCATAAAAGAAAAAGAAAATCCAGAACCTTATCGACAGAGAATATTTCTGCACCCTTTATCTACTCAGTTATCATACACAGCTTATGCCTTGTGGCTCTTGAGATTGAATGACTAATCTTAAATTGTCAGGAAGTGCCTTTTTAGACCTATTGCTCAAGAGGTCTTGGTCACATTATGGCAGAAATCCTGACAATTAGATAATATTTTATTCTATTTTTTATTCTGTTTAATTCTGTTTTACTCAAGTTAACCTCTAGGATTGAAACACTGTGTTTGGGAAATAGTATACAAACTGATATTTTTTAAAGGACGCGTTCTTACAGTCTGTTCGTTAGGCTTTACTTTAACCATATAATTTCAATTCAACTTTGAATTTGCCATTTGCTAGTAGGTCTCACTGAATTTCTGTGTCAAGTTATACCTTACACAAATTATACCTTCATCTCCAAAACTGTCAGTAGTACTTGATCTGGGCTTACACAAAGATTCTGCCTATTTCTACCATCGACTAAGAGCCATATGTGCCTGGTTTTAAGTTTTTTGGTCCCGCTTCCTACTGCTCATGCAGAGTGAAAGATTAATGTTGTTTTGAATATGTCATGCTACAAACAGCAGTCCAGAACGTGATCAACTGCAGGTATTAATACGTATTTTTTTATGTTAGTGGTTAAGAGGCAGGTCCATTAAGTTACTAGGTTTTGCTCTATAATGTTCATAACTTAGAATTTTAAAGTATTTGGCACAGTCGTATTTCTCACATCATTTGTTGAATGAATACAAGGAGATGAGAATTATGCTAAATAGCATAAATATCTATACTAAAGATACTATGCTAAATAACATAAATATCTATACTAAAGATATAAACATCTAGACTAAAGTTAGTGTTATAGATCTATCTTTACCCCTCAGTTGTGTGCTGAGATGCTTTTGCTATTCAGAATATGAGCCTGTTTGGAGCAGAGACTGCCCATGATGTTTAATTATTAGTAATTTTTAGTTAAGTGGTGTGGACAGGATGTTACCCTTCGGATTAGGGTAAGATAACTCAATTTGCCATGCTCTGTAATTTGTTAAATGTGAAATCACTTAAGTACTTAGGTGGAGTGGCAAATTTAGGAATAAATGATTTACTTGGAATTGGCGATTCTTACCTCTGACACCCATGGCTTACAGCCTTGACTTTTTTTAGGCAAATGAGGAACATGAGGTGACTTCTGATAAGGGAAAAAAAGAACTACAATTTAAAAAAAAAAAAAATCAAAACAAAGAAAAAAACAACCCTAAAACTGCAAAATCTTGATACATTACATTTTTGTTTATTAGTGTATTGTATTAGTTCTTTGGTGTTTTTCCCTGGCTTTCTTCTGCCATTGTTATGTTTAAATTTGCATTTATTTTTTTGTTTGTTTTTGTTCTCTCTTTTGCTGTCCTGATTGAGATAGTGTTGCCTTTTTTCCTAAGGTTTTCCCATGAGGAGAAGGGAAGAGGGGAGGAAAAAAAAATGTGGCCACTGATGTATCATCACTCTGGTATGATGGAGGAAGCATAGTCCAGACTTTGGTATGGGATGGAAGCTGCTGAGATATTAATTCACCTGCAGAAACTCGCANGAACGTGATCAACTGCAGGTATTAATACGTATTTTTTTATGTTAGTGGTTAAGAGGCAGGTCCATTAAGTTACTAGGTTTTGCTCTATAATGTTCATAACTTAGAATTTTAAAGTATTTGGCACAGTCGTATTTCTCACATCATTTGTTGAATGAATACAAGGAGATGAGAATTATGCTAAATAGCATAAATATCTATACTAAAGATACTATGCTAAATAACATAAATATCTATACTAAAGATATAAACATCTAGACTAAAGTTAGTGTTATAGATCTATCTTTACCCCTCAGTTGTGTGCTGAGATGCTTTTGCTATTCAGAATATGAGCCTGTTTGGAGCAGAGACTGCCCATGATGTTTAATTATTAGTAATTTTTAGTTAAGTGGTGTGGACAGGATGTTACCCTTCGGATTAGGGTAAGATAACTCAATTTGCCATGCTCTGTAATTTGTTAAATGTGAAATCACTTAAGTACTTAGGTGGAGTGGCAAATTTAGGAATAAATGATTTACTTGGAATTGGCGATTCTTACCTCTGACACCCATGGCTTACAGCCTTGACTTTTTTTAGGCAAATGAGGAACATGAGGTGACTTCTGATAAGGGAAAAAAAGAACTACAATTTAAAAAAAAAAAAAATCAAAACAAAGAAAAAAACAACCCTAAAACTGCAAAATCTTGATACATTACATTTTTGTTTATTAGTGTATTGTATTAGTTCTTTGGTGTTTTTCCCTGGCTTTCTTCTGCCATTGTTATGTTTAAATTTGCATTTATTTTTTTGTTTGTTTTTGTTCTCTCTTTTGCTGTCCTGATTGAGATAGTGTTGCCTTTTTTCCTAAGGTTTTCCCATGAGGAGAAGGGAAGAGGGGAGGAAAAAAAAATGTGGCCACTGATGTATCATCACTCTGGTATGATGGAGGAAGCATAGTCCAGACTTTGGTATGGGATGGAAGCTGCTGAGATATTAATTCACCTGCAGAAACTCGCATCACTGGAAGCCATGTATTACCTCTGCAAGAGCATTGTTTCTGCAATTCATTAGTCATGTGAATATCTTTGTAGGCCTGAACTTGAGGATTTTAAAGACAAGGGTAGCAGAGATCAGAGAAGTAAACCTTGCTTTAAGAATTGTTTACAGTATTTTGCTCTTTCCAGGTGCACTTTTAATTTTTAATACCATGACATTTTCATTTACAGTATTTTTCTTTTCTTTTTTTTCTTTTCTTTTTTTCTTTTTTTTTCTTTTTTTTTTTCAGAACAGGAGAAGTCAGAAGTTTCTTTCCATTTTTTAGGGTTTCGGCTTTCAGATTGCAAATGTTGTGTTCAAAATTACCCTTTTGTAATCAAAGGGAAGAAAAGCAACAAAAAACTGTATCTGAAGTTGTGATCTTGAAAAAGGCTTGTTCTTTGTACATTTTCTTCATACATTTGATCATGCATTTAGTTTTGCGATGTTAATTGCTAAACAGATGAAAGGGAGAGAGGTTTAAGGATGCTAACATTGTATAAGCCTTACTTCTTGTTTTCAGAATTTGAGCATTAGACGATTTTTGCTAAAAGCTGAAAAAAGCTAACTTCAGTTTAATGGACAGGTTCTTCTTCCGTTCCACAACATCTTGTATTAAACATCTTTGTCTACAGCCTCTTAAAGCTTAAGCAACTCTCTACTCCTTGGTAGGCCAGTGAACAAATCTTCAGGACCCATAAATGTTTCTAAAAATATTGCTACTCAAACCCAGGTTTTACTTGCCTCTTCATTAGAGTGCGAGTTATTTTCTACTATTTACTAGTGCTGTTATTTGCGAATCAGAAACTGTTTTGGAAACATAAGGCTTTTTTAAGAAGCCTGGCAGCATCAGAGGCATTGACAAAGTGTTTCTGAAATTTCGCCCAGAATCTCTTACTGCTTTGAAGAGCTGTTTGCGTACTTTAGAATTGGAGATCACATTGTCCACTGAATATAATTCATGTTAGGGAGAGCTTGCCCTTGATATCTGATATGTGTACAAAATGAGCCATTTTCTGTGGACAGTGTAGATTAAATTTGAAGTATCCTGTGCACTAGTGAGTGCTATCTACACAATGTTACTTAACAGGTTTACTATCTACATAACAAAGACATTTCAGGTTGTGAGTTGTTTTCAGCCAGTCTATTCAATAGACGGAGAATTTCCAATGAACTGCTGTGGGTTTGTTGGCAAGTGAAATATCAACTGGAGTTCAAGTTTGTTAGCAGTGTTTTCCAGTGACCACCATGAGTAATTCTTGTACAGTATAAAAATAATTGTGCCAATTTTGCTGACATCCTAGTCTGCAGAAGAAATAACTTGGTTAGTGCTTAGACATTGTTCCCTACAGTGGTTGGGAAATGGCCATAGTTTGCCAGTGTTATTAAGCTACTGTATTGCAGAAGTTGCAAGCATTTGTGTTTGCTGCAGAACATCATGTTAGAAATTCTTCAGTGACCTAAGTAAATTCAAATAGTGGATGTTATAGTGATTGTATGTCTATATTTTGATGTGGATATATTCTTTGGTGCTATTTTAATTCCAGGTTATTTTACACTTTTCTTGCTTGTGGTTTTTGATATCCTGATGCTTATCGTTGCATAATTGTCCTACAGAGGTCCAGGTTCTAGGGTTGTGCTAGAATAGCGGCTTTGTCTGATGTGTGGGACCAGTTGGGTGCTTGACATTTAAATTTGAATGTTAAGTGACCTATTTCCCCACATAGGCTAATTCTTGTTAAGATGGTAGCAACAGGTGAAAAACAAACAAAACTCCTGCTTTAGATCATTAGGTGATCTTTGTATTACATGGAGATGTAGGGCCTTTCACTACAATGTTATTTACTTCATTGACAATAACATTTCCGTGACTTTTTCTGCTTTTTTTTCCCTTTCCGTGACTTTTTTTTTCCTTTTGTAGCTTTTTACACCTATGTTTCTGGGGTGGGATACATATCTCAAGTTTAAATTATTAAAATTTAGTATTGAAGGAATCAGAAATATTGTCAGGCTGGACAGAAGAATTCAGTACATCTGTGCTCTGAAAGACTACTTCACTTTCTCATCATTGTTTCTGCAAAATAACAAAATATAGTACAGTGTTGTTCACCTGCCCTGAGGGATCAAAAGGAGGATGATTAGTTGAAGTTTCTCTTGGTGTTTCTGTTGTAATAGTTTCTCTTGATGTTTGTATGAAGCAAGTAACCTTTCAGTATCAGTTTAGTTCATCTTATTCTTACACTCTTGTATGTGTACTGCAGCTTCCTTTCTCTTTTCAATGAATAATGAATCGTCAACAGTGCTGTGAGAACAGTAGCTTTCAGTGTCAGTAAGCCACCGAAACAGTTTAGCAGTTGCACTGAAATTTATCCTGCGCTTTGTGATCATCTATAGTGCTACTACTTTCACTTAGCATTTCTGATTTTCAGGTTGTCCTGCCTTTATTTATTTTTTTTTTGCATTCATTTCTGTTTGCTAATGCATTAACTTAGAAAATGTAATGGGACTACATTTGTCGAGTGATCATGCTACTTTTTGCTCTAATTTTTATTTGAACGCAACATTAAACAATTTCGATTTATTTATGTAGTGAATGATCTACATTAAAAACGTATGAGTAACAGAGCTGATTCAGACTCTTTCTTCCTTGTCTTTTTTTAATCCAAAATTAAATTATGAATTACATATTTTGATAAAATAACAATGCTAATGCAAAAGTAAATGAAACAGAAAGCTTTCTGGTGCAGAAAAGGTGTTTTTGAGGGCTAAATTTCCATTGTCAAAGCATGATAGCATAATGCTTTCATATATTGACAAGAGTGTTTACACTTCTACTATATATCAGTTTCAAAGCTGCAAAAAGTCACATACTTGCCATAGCTCAGCTGGTGCACAGTACCCTGAAGAAGAGCCCTAAGCCAGTATTCTGGCAATCTTTTGATACAAAAAGATGTCCACAGTTCTTGTACTGAACTAAATTAAAACTCATTCAGTAATTCATCAAGAAAATAATAAAATTAATTCCTGAAATAAGCAATTTTAAAAAGTGATGAAAGAGTAACTCATTACCTCAGCTCTGTAACTGCCTTCTAAAACCAAACGTTGCAATGTTTTCAGTCCCAGGAAAGTTTGGATAATTTGTAGGCATGTGAAGTAGGTAAATACAGTTATGTCTGTGAGGTTGTATGAGCAGAGTACACAAGTTGCACCCTCTGTATGACAGTCAGCAATGCTTTTCAAGAACTTTGTTCACAAGATTTTGGAGTGGTGATGGCAAAAAAAGACCAAAATGAATCTAGGAAATGTACTTTGTATACGAATGGCAGAAGAAATCATTTGGATGTTAGGGTGAAAGTGATAAACAGTAGAGGGTACTCACCTTACTGTCAGTGTAGATGAGTGAGAATGGAACGTGATGTGAGACACTGTATCTGTAGCATCTGACTAAGAAAATAATATGCAGGCTTTTGCAGCTGAAAGGTAGTTGGGTGGAGATGGAAACTAGTTGAAAAGACCTTTTCACCTGTTTATGCAACAGTTCCCAAGCTCTTCTCTCTGTTCCATTTCTGAGCTAATGAGCACACTTTTTTGGAATTGGTGCTCCTGTTAAATTTGTCAAATCTGTAAACTCCGTGTGTTCCACAGCTCCATCCTTTGGGATTTGCTGAGAAATTGTATGAGTGAGCTCTCTAAATATTGCAGAGGGTTCACATCTGGAAAAGAGAGGAGCTACATCAAATATGGTACAAGAAAAAGGGAATATAAACTGACTCTGAGTAATTGTAATCTGGAAATTGATATGAAAGTCTAAAATGCAGAAGAATGAGATGCTGAATTACCTTCCAATAAGGATGATGAAAGCAGAATGTTTAAGTAAAGGAAGAAAAGTTGATGAAGTTACTAAATGCTTAAAATATGTAATATAAAGGACAAGGATCTCGATGTTGCGATCAGGAAAATAATTATTTTTTTTAAAGGAGTTTAATAAGTTTAGTAATTTATTATGTATTTAATGTGAAAAGTTAAATTGTATACAATAAAAGTTGAAAGGACTGGAAAATTATAGTACAGGACTACTATATGTAGCTATAACCTGTGTCAGATAATCACTGTTATGCCTCTATCTCCTGATAGTTTTGGACTGAACCCCTCTTGAAAATGAACCTTATGAACGAATTAGTTTATTCAAATAGACTTCTAAAGTGTTCTCTGAGCATTGTATTTTACATTGCTTGCTGAAGTTTCTGTGTTGTTTTGTTGTTGTTTGTTTGTTTTAATTATTCTGTTGAGAATGTAGTTATTGCTGCTTCAGGAAGTTAAGATGAATTTGTCCTCTCACCTTGCTCTGCTGGAATTTACTTTTGATATGTAAATCCATTGGTGCTAAGGTTACCAGATATTTTAAGGTGGAAATGGAGCAAACATTTTTAGTGTTGAGCTTTTATTTATTTTTTTTCCTTTTGAATGATTTGTATAAGTATACTGCAGATGCTAGAGAAGTGATGCCTCAAAGTAACGTGTACCTGATTTGATGTTGTGGTTGTAGGTGGACATTTGAAAAGACAGACCTACTTGCTTTGCATGTTGCCTTTTCTTTGGTATAAACGTAATTAATTGAGTCCTGCTATCATAAATGATAGAGTTGATTGTAGTCATACTGCTGTAAGAGATATGTGTAAGAGAAGAGGATGGCATTGTGCACTGTGGTTCACAAAACTGTAGTGAATACCCTATTTGGTAAGATTACTTTGTAAGTGAATGTTATATTATTTGTTCTTTTTATCAAAATTATTCCTGTTCATTGTATTAAGTATTCCTTAGTTCAAAGGAATAGGCTTGTCCACTTCATTTCTAGTCCGAAATAGCTTGCTTGTCTTCGTTGTTTTTCAGAGGAGGTATTGCTTTTTTAAATGCTTTTGTAAATTATCATATTTGATAGATTTTAGAAATATAAGTATGTGGAGTGGACAAAGGAGGCTGAGGAGTTTTTCATTCAATTTCTTGTTTAACTTATGGCGGAAGTGCCTAGAGGCTCAAGCATGTTTAACAATCCATTTCTGTTCAAGCGTAAAGAAACATAGACTAAACGAATAAAGGCAGAAGAAATTGAGGTGATGAATTTGACTTGGCCAAAATCACATGGCAAATGAATGGATAGCCAAAAAAAATAAAAGAAATTACATCATTCTAGTCCAATCTGGTGCCCTGTTCTTTTGCTGTAATTTCAGTCTGAATGCTGGGAGCTAAAGAATGCAGTGGCTATGATTGAGAACCTATATCTTGTGGAAATCAAAGAAAACAAGAATTTTATCACCACCTTGGACTGCAGCCCTTTAATAATGTAAAGAATATTTCAGATAGCATTAGTCTTTTTTTTTTTTTTTTTTTTGGAGCCAGATGTAGTCAGTGATACACAATTTCTGTCTTCAGCATTTAAAAAAGAGTATGAAAACTTTTGAAGTACTAACTGGTTCTGTTGTGCTTTTTTCCCATAAGCTTTTTTTTTACGCAAAATGATCTAGAACTGGTCTGGGGGAAAAAAGATAAAAGCAAACAAAATTTCTAAGTTTGTAGCAGTTACAGAAGGGCAAATACTTAGAGTTCTTGAAGTCTGTAACAGTATTACGAAAGTTTCCAAAATTCAAGCTTTGCAAAATTTAGAAGTTTGTATAAGCAGATTCAGTTGTGTCAGTGAAGTAAAAGTACAAATGAGTGCTGTTCAGATGGGACTTTGATTACATTGCTTTAATATTCTAAGTAACTCTTGGTTATACCACCTTTACTTCCTGACATGCCAAATTACAACAGTTTTTCATCATTGAGCCCTGTTTTTTTGAATCAGGAATTTCATGAGTCACCTCTAACTCAGCTCAGCATTAAAATGCTGGTATGTTCAACTTGCTGAATATTTTATGTCACTTTCTATAGTATTTTCACATCCACTGATAAATGTGCTTCCTTATCTTGATTTCTTCCAGAAAGAAACGTTTGTGCCAAATTCTGAACTTTTTTTCTGCCGGTATCGAGTATATCTGGAAGAGGAGTGAAAATCGTAACTTTTTAAGATGGTCAGTTATTGCAGGCTTCATGAAGACTGTCTTGTCCTAAGTAGTGTTCCACCGCCATGTTATGTTAAACTCATTCCTAACTCAGTCATAACTTTATAGCACTGATCAGTATCCATGTAGCATTGAGTTAGGCATAAGAAAGATGTGTATCTACATATAGTACATCTGATAGGTAAGGGCTGCAGTATAAAGTTCAAGTCAGTGTGAGTGCAGGATATGCATCTTTATAAAAACAAGTTCTCAGTAGTTCTGCTGCAGGTGGAACAGCTTTATTTTCATCTTTGTCCGTGTATTCCTATAGCAGGAAGGGAAGCAGAGAAAGCATCTTGGGTCATATCTAGAGCTTGTAATGATATGCTTCTTTCCATCCCTGACAAAATATTTGGATTTTGTGATAAAATGTGCCAGAGTTCTCAGACTGCAGATTTAGTTGTTCTGAAGTGTTTTGAAAATGCTGGGACACTACTTTCAGACAACAAATCTTGCAGTTTTAGGCTACTTTGTTACTAGAGGGTACACTTACAGGGCAAAATGCTTCAAGCTCCCCCACCGACCTGAAGCAGTTTTGCAGAAATTGCCACATGCTTTCTTTCTAAAAATCTCTTGTAGGCTATGATGAAATAGAATTTATATTGAAGAAATATTTCTGACCTGAATTATGAAGACATTCATCTACATGTTTGTGATTACTTTTTTTATATATGCAGTTCTGCTCAACTTGATGAGTTTTCTTTTCATATTAAACTTTTCAGTGCGATAAAATCATAAAAATCCATTCTCCTTTACATATGCAGAAGTGACTACTGTCAGTTTTCATTGGTGCTAAAGGGTAAATTGTAAGATAAATTGACTTGCCTATATTTTTTTCCTACTCTGTGTATATAGTCTTTGTTACAAAAAAAACAAGTGCTTCAGGTTCTTGCAGTGTTTAAAATACTTCCCAGTGCTCGGCTTGAGCAAATGCTGTGTTGTGTTTGCATTTCCAGCATGATAAAGCTATACTGTATTCTTGAAATCTTTTTTTAGTTATGTTAGAATATTTAAATTGCAAGAACCTGTTTGTTATTTAGTCCTTATTAGTCTGGTAATGAGGAAGAACATACAATTGTCAGTCAGTTTTGGACTGTGCAAAGTAATGCTGAACAATGTCAAAAACACAAAATAATTTCAAAAACTTTCAGTTGTGTCCACAGGTAAAAGAAAATGTATTTCAGAATCAGTACAGGCAGAACAAAGCAGCAGTCCTGCAGTTGACAGTATAATTCTTTGCATCTAGAAACACTTGAAATTAAATCTTGGATTATTTAGTAGGTAAAAACAGTGTCACAACAGAACTGTCATATTGTTCGGTTTTGCAAGGTTGAGTATTTGTTTAATTTAACATGGGAAAATTCCAACAGGAACCAATAGGAATTGTGTAAAATAAATGTGAAAGGATTATGCATGGTTTTTATTTTGGCTACTTCATGTATGTACACTTTTTTAAAATATTGTCATAAGTGGGTATCTGAGTTTATCCATTCAAAATATATCCGGTAGATTTAACTATACCCAGAGAAGGAGCCAATGCTGATTTTTTTATTTTTATTTTTTTAGGATAGGCACTTATTAATATAGGATTCCTGAGTGCTATCTCTTTAGATGATGGAAGGATTTAACATTTTGGTTTATCATTTTGTTAATCCTTAGTTAATTGATACCTGAAAGATGTACCATGAAACTTACTTTAAGTTGATCATTATCAAACCTGAGGAGACGCTTGATTTCCCTCTTATAATACATTCTCTATCAGGAGAGATAGGAAATTGATTAGTGCTTTAGTGGGAAATTGAACTTAAATAGATAATTTAAAAAAATTAGAAGACCTATCATGACTTTAATAGAGGTTTTCAAAGACAAGATTTTATTTACATGGAAAGTTATGATAAAAAGTTCAGCAGCTTGGAAGAAATTTTTTGCTGAGATCCAGGCTGTTCATAATTAATTCTGTTTCACTTTTCAGATTGGTAATAATATTACCCCCAAACTTTTATATGCCTTTTATGTCCAACCAACATTACAGAAGAAGTTACACTTTCGCAATTAGAAATTGTGTATATATTATGCAAGAGTGGACATGAAGCATGAGACAAAATAATTTTGTATTGTAATTTGTAAAATGGAATAAGCTCTGAGGGATACTTTTTGAGAAGCATGTTATTATAATTGAGTCAATATCATCACTCAAGTGCTTCTTTATTTCTGTATGAAAGTTTTTGAGTATTAGAAGTTTGCATTTGTTTCACAATGATTTCTGTTATTCTAAGATCTCATGTGGTGCAGAGGTCTTTGCCTTTTCTTCACTGTTGATCGTCTTTTGTAAGGTTTTTGCCAATATGACTGATCTTTGGTGAAGTGAGCAATTTTGTCTTCTGAACTATTGGTGATCAATGTTTTTATTGTATTACGTTTTATTGTGGGAAAATATTTTAGTGGATTTCTGCGTTCTTTTCAAATGATCTTTAAAAAAAGCAGTGTTACCTCTTTCATATAACTCATTAAATGTTGTTAAAGAATTAAGAAATTGAAGTATGTAGTTTACCACTAAGTATCAATTCCACTGTGTTTATACCAAAACTGCTATTTCAGATTGAGTATGAAGGGATATTAAATTGAAAGTAGTGGCTTAGATTCCTGTTTTGCTTTACACATTCCTCCCTTTTCTTCTGTATGTCAAGCTTTTGTAGATAGTTTTTGTGCTTACTGTATCTTCTTTTTATATATTGTTTAATTGTCTTGGAGCTTGCATTCTTGCTGCTCTGCATTGACCCAGAGTGCCTCAGGATGATGGCCAGTGATTAATATGTACAACAACTGTGATGTCATCATTTAACAAAACCAATAAATTTGAGAGCTTTGAAGTCAAGTCAAACTCTGCAGACTTGCGGAAAAAAATAAAAATTGTATCTTGAGATGGATTCTCTTGACAGACGTATGTGAATTTGAGGATTCCATTGTATTTGAGGATGCTTTAGACTGTATTTAGGAGACAAATTACTTTCCTACAATTGTTTTGCTTGTCACTTTGCACAAAGTCTTACTTTACATAAATAAATAAATAAAAATAGAAGTCCACTGTAGAGAGCAAGGTTTCTTAATCAGCACTGTAAAAAGTGTGTGTGAATTATTTTCACTCAGCCTCATGGTGACGTTCTAAGGAGTTGTGATATACATTGTATAGATACAGTGAAGGAGTGGTAGCTGCTAGAGGATGTTGTATTATACTTTTGTAGGGAGCTCTTTAATAGAATTACTTAGATGCAAGGGTGTTTTTGATGACATGGTAGCTGTGTCTGGACAGGAGCTTTGTGAGATTTTTCCTGTACTTCTTGGCCAATTTCAGTTGAGTATAGTTTAGTTAATACATGTTTAGGTCATGCATGTTTTGTAAATTTTGTTTATTCTCATGCAATTTTACCTAAGATAGGATTGCAGAACCTTTCAGAGGGGAACATTGAAATCTTGTTACTTCCTTCCTGTTAACTTAAGCAAAATAAAAAAAAAATAAAAATAAAAAAAAATGTGCATCTTCCTGTACAGTATCATCACTATCTTCTTATGCCCTTTTCTATTTCTGAAATCCATTCCTGTAGCCACCGAAGCTCATCTTCTTTTGTAGTGAAGGCAAAGTAATTTGAGGCTGTTCACTAGCTGCTGGTTTGGAAAGTTTGAGCTGGTCTCATAGCAGTGTTTAAAACTGTATCTCTCAAGTATTTTCTAAGAAACAGTCATTTGGTTGTACAGAGATTCTTTATTTCAGGCACTGTTTACACTTTTTTTTCTGTAATAGATTTGACTATTTAGAATATTAACTATACTAAGTTTCAATTTCTAGCTTTTAGATTTGAAGGATTTTTCTTTTTAAATTCACATAAGAAGAAAAAGTCTTTTAGCAATTTAAATGAGGTATCTAACCCTCTGGCTGAAAGTTAAATATGTAAACATCTGTTTGGTGTGACTGGGTGAATTACTTAGGATTCTAGAATGTAATCTGGAGGTTGGTGGCCCTGCCTGTGGCAAGGGGGTTGGAAACTGATGATCCTTGGGGTCTCTTCCAACCCGGGCCATTCTGTGGTTCTATGATTTTATCATTCTATGATTCTATGATTTTGAATTTTCAGGTCCCTGGAAAGGAACTGAAGGTTTTTTTTGGTTTGGTTGTTTTTTTTTAATTTTTATTCCCACAAAATTAAACCCCTTTAGCTGTGAAAAATAGATGTAAATATAACCTGAGGGTGATAGGATAAGCTTGTATTCTCCAGTACTTGGGACACAGGTACAGAGGAACACGTATTCTGGTATAAATGCTGCACTGGAGTGTTAATGTTTAGGTAAAGCGTTCCACTACTCCATCAAAAGTCATCCTATGCTAGAAGTTACAGCAGTTGACAGAAGTTACAGAAGTTTAGCTACATCTAAATCTCTCAGCATCTACAAAGAGATGTGATTTTGTTTATGCTAGCTTTTTTTTTTTTTTTTTTTTTTTTTT
>WBMW01002730.1:52368-65556 GCA_013396635.1 Penelope pileata | reverse complement strand
TTTTTTTTTTTTTTTTTTCAGTTTTGTAATGCAGGCCATTTAAATGCAAGTTGAAAAATTTCTTTGGGGATTGAAAGTGTGAATATGATTTTCATGCATCTTGAGCATACAACATAGAAATGTTGAATTTATTACCGTTGTCCTGTGGTGTCCAACAGAACCCCCCAGCATCCTGTGCTTTTCTGAACGTAGGCTGGTCACTACTGTAGCAGTGTTCACTGTGATCTTTTGCATTGCATAGTATTGCTAGACTGTTGTTACAATTCATGATCCTCTCTCTATCCATCATGGATTCTTAGAAAATCTTTATTATACACTACACAAGTAAATTTCATGCTTGAAATTTATGGTGCCTTAGTAAAGGTGGAGGACTAAAATACTTTCTTAAAGTTAACCTTGAAATGTTTGGTGTGTTTTGGTTTGATAGTCAAGGAAAAATATATTTCAATTTCTCCAAGAAATTAGTGATACAGTGCATGTCCATCTCAGAAGAACTTATGTAAAGTTCACTCCATCTACAGTTGTAATTTGTTTCATCATTTTTCATTCCAACTGCATTGCCGTATTGACAGTGATACCAGTAATAACCAGTAATACTTTTTGTTTCGGAGTTGAGTGGGATATTGGTTATAGGAATTCATTGTAAGAAGTATATAGTAAGAGGGAGAACAGAGAGTACTTGTTTCACCTACTGAAGAGGCCTGAGTGCTGAAGTATTTAATACCTTTTTACTCTCTCCGAATCTGTCATTTTTCTTCCTTCTTGCTTTCCTGTATGAGTAACACCTTGTGCAATACATGTACCACATGATAATTTCAGCAGAACTAGGCATACAGAGTTTCTGGTTGCAGGAACTGAGCATGAAATTTTTCTTGCCAAGTGAGTAGTAAATTTCTCAAACAAGTGATACTTTAATGTGAAGTTTTCAATGAAAAAGATCATAGCACAGCACATGAATCACTGACTTGGGAGGAAGACTTGGGAGGAGGAGAGTGGAGCTTATTTATGACAGAAAAAAAAAGAATCTTATTATGATGGGGAAAAGGAGAGGCTTCTGTTACTTAAACCTTCCACTTGAAGCAAGGTACTTTGAAAAGTTTATCATTTTAATTCATTGGAGATGTGCAATGTGTGCTCATACATTTATGCCTTATAGATGCAGCTTGTAAAACATGAACAGCATATTAGTAGTAACTGATGATTTTAAAACAGAATCACAGAATCATGAGGGTTGGAAGGGACCTATGTAGATCATCAGTCCAACACCAAATGCTAAAGCAGATTGCCTACTGTAGGTTGCACAGCAAAGCATCCAGATTGGTTTTGAATATCTACGGAGAAGGAGACTCCACCGTATCTTTTGGTATCTTGTTCCAGTGCTCTGTCACCCTCAAAGTAAAGAACTTATTTCTCATGTTCAGATGAAACATCCTGTGTTCCAGTTTGTGCCCTTTGTCCTGTTGCTGGACGCCACTGAAAAGAGCCTGGCCCTTTTCAGGCTTTTCATCATCTTTGTGGCCCTCCACTGGACTCCTCCTAGGAGATCCTTGTCTTTCCTGAACCGAGGAACCCAGAACTGGACACAATACTCCAGATGTGATCTGACCAGGGCAAGGTAGAGAGGGAGGATCACCTCCCTCAACCTGCTGGCCATGCTCTTTTTAGTGCACCCCAGGATACCATTGTCCTTCTCTGCCCCCAAGGCACACTCCTGGCTCACGGCCAACCTGCTGTCCACCAGGACACTCAGGTCCATCTCTGCAGAGCTCGTTTACTTGTACGCTGTCAAACTTAGCCACTTCACTGGTGAAAATGAGAATGATTAGTGGAACAAGATATTAAACATAGCGTACAAGTATAAGACAGTGGATAAGCAAGTGTTGGATAGCAGAGTGTTCTTGTAGTTTTTTTTGCAATTCTTTAACTTATCTACCAGCTCTTCTCTGTAAGAGCTTCCTGCAACATCTTTGCTGCTGAACTATCTTACACAGCTATGAAAGGTCCTGACTGTTGGATGGTTTGTAGTTACAATAGTTCTACCAGAACTGTTCTGTGAACCACTAAGTCTATATTGCTATTTTATGAATGTGTTCTTGGTCAGCTGCAAAATGAAAATTGTTCATTTGCTGATTGTTCAAGCTAATTGTTCAATTTTTAGTGAGGATGGAAGTTTCTGCTTTGAGGATGAAGTATTTTAGTGTGCCTTTTTCCTTTAAATTTTAAAAATCTATTTCAGTATGCTGCTGTAACCTAACAGTCATTTGATCGATTTATGATATGGTAGTCCTTAAATTTACAATACATGAACTAATACTAAAACTTACAGATTTAAATGCTACTATATGACCATTTCATTCTTAACTCTTTCAATGTGTAAGATTTCCTGTTCTAGCGTAATAATGAATTAAAGCAACACTACCTGTTTTTAACATTTTTAATTAATCATCCTTCTTGTCATGGAATAAGCACATTGCAATTCTTAGCTGCATTTGCTTTCTATGTACGTGGTTACCTCTGTGAAGACTTACCTTCAGGTACCCTCTCTACGTATACTGAATTTGTTGTGACAGTTATGGAGAAATGTTAAGTCACAGACTGAAGTGGCGATTGAGCACCTGGAGTAAGGGTTGTGGCTGGTCTGGGGTGCACAGGAAGTTGTTTGCACCTGTGCTCCCCACCTAACTGGAAGGGATGGGCCCAGGGTGGGGCTGTCCTGGGCTCATTTAAGGGCCAGCTGTGGAGAGGAGTGTGTCTCTCTCAGAGGTGGGCTGCTCCTTGGAGGAGCATCACTTTGGTGGGAGATTGTTGTTCACAGTTGCGTGAGTTGAAAACTTTTGTGAAATCTTTGTTTAAGACTAAAACCTATAATAGTTTGCCTGAGATTGCAAAGAACCTGTCTGAAGCAATTTTGCTTCTTCATTCACAAAACAATGGTTATAACTTTATTTTGGCTTTTTACTTTCTTTGCTCTCTAAAATTAGATTTTCAAATAGAAATAGTATTTCAAATAAGGAGACAATATTAATTTCTCATAGTTTAGTAAGGTAAGAATATGCGCTAGAGAATTGCAGGCACATTTATTGTTTATGTATTTATGATGTTTTCTTGGTGGTCCTAATAGAGGTACAACTTCTGTTACTGTGGAATTTCTGTTAGTAAGTTGATTAAAAAAAAATAATATATATATATATATATATATGAAAAACGTCATCTGAAAGTTACTGAACTAAGTAATTATGATTTTTAAATCTTAAATACAGACTGAAGCACTAATCAGAAGAAAAGTGATTACATTTTGACTGCCTGCTCTCTTTTTTTCTTCAGACACATTATAATGATGTCTCTCCTTAGCTTGTAGTTACTTGTTCTGATTAAACTGGGAAGTTCTGTGCTCTTCAACACTGGACTGTGAAAGAGAGAGTCTTTATAGGATTTCAGCAGTGAAGGACAGGCTGTTTCCTCACTGTAACACCCTCATCATTAGTTGGTATAAATTAAATGATTCCTCCTGACTTACTATTATTCTTTTGTATTGATCTCCAGCTGTCGTTTTGCCAGTTTCCTACTTTAGGAAAGGTGCTTAATACTGAATGGTGTAGTTGAAGCCAGATAAGGATGCAAGGTGTGGCAGGTTTTGACAATGCCTTTGAAAATATTAAGTACCTGATAAGCTTCTTCTAATCTAAATCTACCCTCTTTTAGTACATAACCATTACCTCTTGTCCTATCACTGCAATCCCTGATAAAGAGTCTCTCCCCATCTTTGTTGTAGGCCCCCTTTAAGTACTGCTGTCAGGTCTCCCCAGATCTTTCTCCAGACTGAGCAACCCCAACTCACTCAGCCCCTCTCTGTAGGAGAGGTGCTCCAGTCCCAAAAGGTCCACATCCTTTTTGTGCTGGGTGCCCCATAGCTGAACACAATGCTCCAGTGCAAGAGTGAAGTAGAGAAGTACAGTCACCTCACTTTACCTGAAGTTGGCAATTTTTCTTTTTATATATGGTCTAAGATGCTGTTGACTTTCTGGGCTGCAAACGCACATTTGTGGCTAGTGTTCAGTTTTTGATCCGCCAGTACACCCAAGGCTACTTTGTATCCACTCATCACCCAGCCTACCTCTGTGCTTGGGATTGTCCCAACCCAGTTGCAGGGCCATGCACTTGGCTTTATTGAACTTCATGAGGTTTGCAGGGCCCCATTTCCATTTGTATTCCATTTGTAGCTAACCCTTTTTCTGAGTGTGGGGATTGGAGTGGGTGGCCTCTAGAGGTCCCTTCTAAACTTATCACTTGTGATTTCTTTATTTTTATGTAAATACAAATGTCTTAAGGCAAAAGAATTTACTCATATTGTGCAAATCATCACAGCTGTTAAGTGCCAGCTATCTATTATAGAATTCTTTTAGAGCATTACTTCCTGACTTCAGTGACTTACCTTTCACATGTAATTTATTGCCAGGAAATGCATAATCTGCTTCTTGGGCCTCATATATTTTAGAAACAGCAATTTATTGCCTAAATGCTTCATCAACTTTTTTACTCCTAATGCTCTTACATTAAGTATGAAGCTTTATGGCTCATGGCAATTTTAAAAAATATTTTTCTCACATCTGCTAATTTTATTAATCAAAAATATCTTTTTCAACCCTCATACTTTTCTTTGAAAAGCCGTTAATTATTCAGTAAGTTATTGGGTGCTCAGTTTTGTCTGTGTTTCTCCTTTAAAGCTGATTGTGCACTACCAATGTATAAATTACTTCATAATGAAGAATACTCATTCTGTAACTGAACTGTGGCTGACCATGTATTTCCACTGGATTCTTCTGAATCAGTAGCATCCATAACAAGTTTCTTTAACAGGATTTTAATTTAAAGCATAAACTTTTAAGTTCTTACATATGTTATTGGTAATTGTAATGACAACTTGTTCCCATGAAAGAACCGTGCTTTGAGGCTAATGGCCATATACTACTATCCCTGTCTATGCAGTTTGAATTGATACTTCCTTCTAAGGAATGAACACAGTAAAAGAAAACTGAATACAGACTTTTTCTGGATTTCACTGTAACAGTAGATGTATCAATTCTAAAAGGACAAGACAATTGTAAAAGACATTGATGTCTCATGGAAACTGAGAAGAGTTGCAAAGTGGTTCTCAAACAATGCTGTAAAGATAAGTAAATCATTTGCTCTGAAACTGTTGAAATTTCTTTGATTTTATTGTTTCATTGGATCTTAACATTTCATGAAAGTTCTGCTTTGTAAGTAGCTATGCTCTCTAATCTTTGTACTAACTGATAAAATACATTTGCATGTAAAACTGTCTGCAAGTGTATCTGTTACGCATTGTCTTCTGTTTTCAATCTCTGTTTGGGGGAGAAAGAAATAAGGTAGTTCTCTTAAATGCTTTTCAGAGTTGAGCTATGCCCTAAATGACTGTGGAGAAAACAGTCACTTTTTAGACTGGTACTGTGAATCACCCCAGTTTCATCAAATTCTGATCCTGAATTGATCACCAGCTAGAGTTTATTCTTGTATGATATGTAATGGAATTTAACTTTCCTTAATATTAAAAACCCTTTTTGTCCATTATGTATTAAGCAGTGAAGTATTATTAAATTTACTTCTAAAAAGGTAGAAAAACATAATGGAAATTTTATGGCAGTGATTTCTTAGGCACTCTTGGACAGTTGTGTCTCATGTAATATGCTCTGTGAAATACGACTTGTAAGAGATTGTATGTGCTTTGTGAAGGCTGGATACCAAAATTGCCTTCTGAACTGAGAGAATTTGGAGAAAGCTCAAGGAATGTGGCAAGTCCCAGTCTCTTTTCCATCTTATTTCAAAATCTATGCTAAAGATTGATTCCAAACAACTTTGATTCTTCTAAGAAGTACCGAAGTCTGATAACGGCATTTATAAGAACCAGTATCTTAAAAAGCTGATTTTGTTTTTGTGTTTTTTTCTTAATTTTTTTTGCTTTGTTTTGTTTCTTAATCCTAGGATGCATTTTGAAACAAAAAGACCTTAGAGTGAATGTGTTTACTTGCAAAGTCTTCCTGGAAGACTAAATTGAATTGAGGGAGACCAGATGGTCGTTAGAAGCAACCATACACATTTCTAAAACTTTTGCAGGGATTGACACCATTTCTTTAAGCAAACAAATTTCATATGTCACACAGAGTAAAAGTTACTTTGGAAGAATTGATCAGCTGACCAAAATATTTTGTTCCCTTTAGGCATGGGAAGCAAATGTTTTGCTTGAGAATCTATATGTGCTCTGCATTAATAATGGTTACCTCAGCAGATCACAGGCATAATTTGTTATCTTGGAGAAGGGCTACCAGAGATCTTGTACATTTTTATCTGTATCCAGTAGCACACCTTATTGGAAGTGTTTGATCTTACTGAAATGCTTCATGTCTCTTACTATTCATAACAAAGTTCAGGGCACTCTAGTTTTGATGTTTGCAAACTGTATTGTATGTTCTCCAAAAGAATAGGAGCAGAGTATTAAAACAAATAGAGCAGATGAAGTAGTTAACTTTGATAAGACAGCGATAATGTCACATAGTGGGAATATTTTTAGTGCATTGTGTGCTATTCAGGGTAGTTCATCATTAGTAAAACTCTTCAAGTGTATTAGCTGAGAGTTGAACAAAGTAGAAGTTTTGTATTTAGAATCCTAGAATTGTTTGAATTGGAAGGGACCTTTGAAGGTCATCTGGTCCAGCTCCCCTGCAATGTACAGAGACATCTGCAGCTACATCAGGGTGCTCAGAGCTTGGTCCAGCCTGACTTTGAATGTCTCCAGGGATGGGGCTTCCACCACCTCTCTGGGCAACCTGTACCAGTGCTTTACCACTCTTACTGTAAGAAAAAATTTCCTTAAATCCAACCTAAATCTCTTTTCTTCTAGTTTGAAACCATTTCCCCTTATCTTATCACCATAGATGCACTTTAAACCATTGAAATAGTTTAAATGTAATACAGACCAATGATATTGTATAGTGCCCAACTATTTTAGTTCTTTTTTTAATATTTTTTCCCCTGCAATTATGAAGGACAGAGCTTTGGCTGATGTGTTCTTCAAGGATGAACATACCTCTTTTTTGTCCTGGTTGAATAACTGTAGGGGTCATTCAGAACTCTACTTACAGTTAGGGAAATAGAAAAGCTGCATTTCCACTTCATCCACTTCATCTGGTTGCAGAGAGCTGTTTTATCTAAAGGTCTTCCTATTTCTCAAAGTGAGAACAGGAAGCCTATGGCTCAGATCGAGTGCTCGCAGTTACAGTTAAATCTGAAAGCTGAATCTTTTCTAGTTCTGTGAATACAGTAACGATTTTCTTGCTTCCACTGATTGTATAGGAAGAAGTGTCTGCATTGTTATGGATACTTCCAACTTTGCTTAAAAGGATCATTCCAATTGGAGATGTTATTACCCATTTCTTTCTGTAGGATGCACTTAAAAAGGCTCTGGTGTTAGGTTTGTATTTCTCATTTTGTTTGGTGTTTTTCTGTTGTTCTTGTTACCACTTACAGTAAAAGAAATTAAAAAAAAAAAAAGACTATTGGTTGTACATGTCAACTCTCTTTACAAAAGTAACTTTCAGCCTTGCATCTAAGTAATACATTAAGAAGATTAAAAGCGAAAATAAAAATTACAACATGGCATAACTTTGGGAAACTGGCAAACTTAAGTGTAGCCTTGGTTCTTAGCAGAATTTGGAGCAATTTCTCAACAACTGATGTTCTTTTACTTTGTGATGACTTCTTTAGCTGTATACACTCTTGGTATATTGTGTTAGTGCATATTAACTTATTTTCTGTATGGATTTGCTCATTTTAGAGGCTAGTTTGAACTCCAGCAAAAAGTTTTTGCTCAATAATTGTTGGAAAAAATAGTGTTTTGCAATTGCTTAATATTATACTGATATTCCTCAATGTCTTATTTACATGTTTCATCACTGGAATAGGGAACCTCCAGATTTTGAAAAATCCTTCCTTCCTCAGTGACTTGTTGTCTAAGTGGATGAACTGTGTCTGGATTTATTTTGTTGTTAAGAAAGTTGAGTAGCTGTATGCCATACATGAAGATTACTGCGAAAGAAAGTAAATCATGTAATCTGAGTACAGTAATTTTTTTAAAATTATTTTTTATTTTTTTCCCAGTGTTTAGGCAGTCTGTTTTAGATGTGTCTGCTTGAGCATTTGGTTGAAAAAGGTGATCCCCAAAGGTCTCTTCCAACCTCAACATTTTGTGATTTTTTTGAGGGGAAAAAAACTGAGATATGGAGAACTGTGGATGCATGAGCACACTAGTAGATCTCTGTAACTACTTTCTCCCTAAAGAGGTTGATGGAGAAGGAGAAAGAGACGAGGAAAAACAGGTCTATGCAGTGTCTTTGTATAATGTCCTGTTTTTGTTGACATGGACCGTGTACCTACTTGGTACTGAAAGGAGTTGTTTAATGTAGTGGAGAGTAGTTACAGGATAGCTTGATGGTAATTCTTAGTCTTGTCAAATGTGACTTGTTTTCTGCTGTTCCTTATGTTGCATACTGAAAAGGAGAACTCTGCAGAAATATCTGCTTAGCTGCAGACCACATTCTTTGGAGGAGGGGGATTAATGCATAAAGCATCGACACAATGAAAATAATAAGAGGCAGAGGAGGAAGGAGGCAGGCTGGGAAACAGTAAGATTGCCTGTTATTCCTTCAGTCTCCTAGAAACTCTGTTCATTCCTTCAGCCTCCTAGAAGCTCTGTTCATTAAAGTTTTGGGAAGTGCAGCTGTCTTCCTTCTGGCTTGTCTTTGTGTGCTGTCCTCTGAGTCAACAGAAGCCCCATTCTGTATGAGGATGGGCACACCAACTATAGTTACTGACAGTACGTACTTAAATTCACGCTTCCTTCCATCTTCTCCATACGTGCTAATGCATGTACACATACACACTTGTCTCAAAGGTTCAGTTGCTCCTTTCCAGCTGTGTGATTCTGTCATGTCCTTGGGAATTATGAGGAAGTTGGAGAAACAGGAGCAGAACTAAACCCAGACTAGAATAAATGGCCATAAATTTAAACCTTGGGTATGGGAGGAAAAAGAGTATAGAGTGATAACTTGTTTGGTAGTAATAACAGTAAGTTTCATAGCCTGTTCTGTAAGCATTTTGGCCTTCTTTGTCTCCTCTAGCCTTGTGCATTTTGGAATTGTTATGGAAGTAGGAGTTAGCTATTACAGAACTGTTGTTTGTGTATTTCAAAATAGTCTGCAAATAGAATGAGGAAGGCAAGTGCCTTTGTCACTGAAGACAGACAGAAAAGCTTCAGTGGCCACAAATTCTTCTTGTAAGGGATATGGAAGCAAGTAATATCCATTTCGTGTTATAAAATACAGGAGTATCCAAAAGTAATGCCTCCTATATATTTCCATGGAAACTACAACATGTGAAAAGAGCATAATAAATAGTATTTGATAGAGCAAATTCTCACCTATGAAACACTATTTTTCAACATAGTCACCACCATTAGCTGTGCATTTTCTTCTTTTTAACCAGCGATGAATGAGAGAGAGTCTGCATGTCATGCTTAAAAAAAAAAAAAATCTGCACCAGCGGAGGTGAGCCACTGTTTCACAGTTATGATGACATCACTGCAGATGTTGCTCATGCAGTTCATCCTTCATCAGCCTGAAGTGATGGAAGTCAGTGCCAAATCTGGACTACATGGTGGGTGTGGTAGGACAGTCCAGCCTGGATTGGAAATAGCGCACCACAGTCTTCAAACTGACATGGGGCCTGATGTTATCCTGTTGCAAGAAAAAGACTATCTTCATCTCTGACCTGACTCTGCAAGTTCAAGTATTCAACTTAGTCAGCGTCACAATGTAGCAGTCCATGTTGGTGGTTTCTCCTGGTGAGAATTGAATATTGGCAGGAATGCTCAACCTCTATTGCCTTATGACCAACATCTGCCTCTGACATTGTGGGCAAACATAATAAAATAGGAGGCATTAATTTCAGAGCATTCCTTCTGCTATGCTTGGCATCACTCTTTATCAATGTATACTTTTAGCACAGTTTCTCAGTTACTTTGTGTGTCACAGGTAATGGTTCTGTTTTGCTCTAACTGAAAAAGGAAAAAAGTACCTCCGTTATTGATTAGCTGCAGTCTAATCTGTGTGACCTGCTGTGTTTTACTTGTTCTTTAGTGACGTGCCTTGGTTCCGATGTTATTGTCCTTCAAGATCAACAATAGTTCGATCTTGAAGTGTCATAGCGAATCTTTTATTTATATAATCATAGAATCATTGAGGTTGGAAAAGACGTTCAAGATCTAGCCTAACCACCCACCTACCGCTGCAGTTACCAACTAAGCCACTAAACTGTGTCCCTCAGTTCCACATCCAGACATACCTTGAGCACCTCTAGGGATGGTGACTCCACCATCTCCCTGCGCGACCTTTTCCAGTGTCTGGCTGCTCTCAGAGAATAAATTTTTCCTAATATCCAACCTGAACCTCCCCTAGCACAACTTGAGGCCATTCCCTCTCATCCTATTGCTAGCTACCCACCTCACCACAACCTCCTTTCAGGCAGTTGGAGAGTGCAGTAAGGTCTCCCCTGAGCTTCCTCTTCTCCAGACTAAACAATCCCAGCTCTACCAGCTGCTCCTCAGAAGACTTGTGTTCCAGACCCCTCACCAGCTTCGTTACCCTCTTCTAGACTTGCTGCAGGGCCTCTATGTCTTTTTTATTTTTATTTATTTATTTATTTATTTTTGTAGCGAGGGGCCCAAAACTGAGCACAGTACTCAAGCTGTGTCCTCACCATGGCAGAGTAAAAGGAGATGATCACCTCCTTGCTCCTGCTGGCTATGCTGTTTCTGATGCAGGCCAGGATGCTATTGGCCTTCTTGGCCACCTGGGCACACTGCTGGCTCTTGTTCAGCTGAGGATCCACCAACACCCCCAGGTCCTTTTCCTCTGCACAGTCTGCCAGTCACTCTGCTCAAAGTCTGTAGCATTGCATGGGGCTATTGTGACCAAAGTGCAGGACCCTGCACTTGGCCTTGTTGAACTTCATCCCATTGGCCTCAGCCCAGCAATCCAGCCTGTTCAGATCTCTCTGTAGGGCCTTCCTACCCTCAGGCAGATCAACACTTTTTCTCAACTTGGTGTCATCTGCAAACTTACTGAGGGTGCACTCAATCCCCTTGTCCAAATCAAGAAATATATTAAACAAGATGGGCCCCAATACCGACCCCTGGGGAGCACCACTCATGACTGGATGCCAGCTGGATTTGACTCCCTTCACCACTATTCTCTGGGCCCAGCTCTCCAGCCAGTTTTTTACTCAACAAAAAGTGAACCTGTCCACGTCATGGGCTGCCAGCTTCCCCAGGAGAATACGGTGGGAGACAGCGTCAAGGGCCTTGCTGAAGTCCAGGTAGACTACGTCAACAGCCTTTCCCTCATCCACCAGGCTGGTTACCTGGTCCTAGAAGGAGATGAGGTTGGTCAAGCAGGACCTGTCTTTCATGAACCCATGCTGGCTGGGCCTGATCCCGTTTGTCTCATACGTGTTGTGTGATCTCCCTCAAGATCATCTGTTCCATAACCTTTCCTGGCACCGAGGTCAGGCTGACAGGCTTGTAGTTCCTCGAATCTTCCTTCTGACCCTTCTTGGAGATGGGATTCACATCAGCAAGCCTTCAATCCTCTGGGACCTCTCTGGTTAGCCAGGAACGCTGATAGATGGTGGAAAGCAGCTTGGCAGTCACATCTGCCAGCTCCCTCAGCGCCCTTGGGTGGATCTTGTCTGGTTCCATGGACTTGTGACAGCCTGTATGGAGTGGCAGGTCTCTTACAATCTCCACCTGAATCATGGGGGTTTATTCTGCTCCCCATCCCATACTTCTTGGTCAGGGTGTAGAGTATCCCAAGGATATGCGGTCTGACTTAAAGACAGGTGTAAAGAAGGCATTGAAAACCTCAGACTTTTCCTTGTCCTCAGTAATCACATTCCCTGCAGCATTCAGTAAAGGATGGAGATTCTCCTTTGCCCTCCTCTTACTGTTAATATATTTGTAAAAACGTTTTTTGTTGTCTTACTGCAGTGGCCAGGTTGAGCTCAAGCTGGGCTTTTGCCATCCTAGTGGTCTCCCTGCATATCCTAGCAACTTCTTTGTAATCTCCTTGAATTGCCCGTCCCTTCTTCCACTAAGTTGAAACTAGATCACAGATATATTAGATATCTGTGCTAAGGTAATCTTTTTGAAGATGTGACTAACATTGTCCAAATCATTAGAAATAAAGGCATTACACAAGCCTTGTCTACCTAAAGAGAATTAAAGCTTCTAATGTAAATTAACGGAAGGAATTAATATAAAGTGGATTGGTTGAGCTACATTAAACATAGCGTTGATATTTTCATTCAGAATTAGTAGCTTGAATTCGTTTGTTTTTACATTATGGTAAAATTAAGTTTCATCAAATGAATACTACTTAAATTTGAAGAACATTTCCAGACTGATTTGACGTAGTTAAAACTGTTTTGAAGTCAAATCAGATTAGGATTTTCAGTAATCTGTATGGATAAGAAAATATCTTTGTAGTAGTGTTCTTTACTGTGCTTGTTTTATAGTAACTTGGTTGTGGTAGTTCTATCCAGACAAATGTTTAGCTGTTATTTTGCAACAAATTATTAATTCTACAGGTATACTTTCACTGTTGACAGCTATTCTCTGTTCCTTAGTACTGCTGCTGGGCTTGAGAACTTGTGGAATTATTCCTGCAGTACCCAGTGAAAGTGAGCTGGTGATGGTGAGGTCAAACATTGAAAGTCCCCAAACCTTTTTGTATGTGGACATCATAATTTTCAGATTCTGACTGTTATAGATGGGGTATGTATTTCTTCTGTGATGCTGGTAATTTTGAAAATTTTGGAAGTTGGGGAGTTTAAGCTTAACTGAAGAGTTCATAGCCCATGACCAGCTCTGCTGCATTGTGATGCTGCAATTGACAGGCAGCTTTGTTTTGAATTTGTGATATCTGCAGCCTGTCAAGACTCAGGTATGGAAGATGGTCAGTAAGGTGCAAGAGACATGGCTTCAGAGAAGTGCATCCCTCCTTTCAGCGTGGTTTGTGAGCTTAAGAAACTTCTGTCATGTTTGTGCTGCAGATGTAAAAA
>WBMW01002730.1:0-48139 GCA_013396635.1 Penelope pileata | reverse complement strand
CCCCCCCAGCTGATATTGTAGAAAGTGAGACCATTCTGTATAAAATGTGAATTTCCTGGTTTTATACATGCTGGTGTGTTTTCATGGGCTTTTATAATAAGTTGTCTGGATTTCTGATCCACCAACCCCTTCCTCCCTCCATTCTGTTACACGCCCCCAAAACCCCTATTTGGTCATTAAAGTTGGTCATATCAGGTGGCTTTATAGTTTCTTGCATTACTGTTTTAACCTTAAGACAGTTCCATCGGTGGTGTTCACTTCTGGTGCTATCTTTCCTAAGATGGATTTAGTGCTAGGAACCTTGTCTTCTTTCTTAGTGTATCGGAAAGCATTTAGGTCTGGAAACTTGCAACACTTACTGTCATTGTATTGTAACTGTAGCTCTGATTTGGAAGCCAGAAGTCTGCCCTCTTGTGGGTATAGGATATTATTTCTTCTGTCACAGTATCTGGTTTGAATGGAACCGGAGGATATTCATTCATGCTCCCTCTGATTCCCCTGGTTTCTGAAGTGTTTGTTGCCTTTTTTTTTTTTTTCTTTCCCCCTAAGGGACAAGCTTATAGATTGATAGGAGAGATTCATATAAATATAGTAACTAACAAGAAAAGTAGTTTATTGCAGAATGTGGAGGTCTAAAACTGATTATTATAGCATGTTTGCTGATTCAAGAGATAAGAAAAACTTCACTGCTTGTTGAACTTAAAAATAGCTAATGCATGAGTTGTACTGGTTTACTTCTGAATGTGCAGCTGCAAAAATTAGCTTTAATCGTGCTGTGGTTAAACCAATACAATGCTGCTCAATGCACAAGAAATGAAAGCCACTTTTTAGTTTGAAGGAAAACAATACGAAAGATTTGGTAATTGCAACTTAATGAAATGTATTTAAATTATACTTTTTTAGTAGAATTATTTTTAAAAAGAAAAATAAGGGCCTAGTACCGTAGCCCTTCTTAAAATATAATTTTAATTCACCCAATAGTGTCTTTAATCTTCTCAGGAAGATATTAAGCCAGTCATATGTAAGTTTTGGTGGTACATTTTGTTTTGTTTTGTTTTTGTTTTAATCTACAGATTTTAAAAGTTAAAGAAAACCCTGGAGTATGAGGAATTAAATATTTAAACATACGTACCAAATTTCTAAGTCCTGAATTTGGTGACTGAGCTTACTGTGCATACTGAGCTTGCTACTGGGCATGTCTGTTACTGTGTATAAACAGAGTTTCTCCTTTATTTTATTTTCCACTACTCTTATGCATGAAGATAGTTAAGCCATGGAAAAACCTGTTGTTTTTGTTAAGGATGTGAGAATGTCTTTCAGTGAATAGAAACATTCATTAAATGCAGGTCTTGAACTTTGTGTGTGGTTATCAGTGGTCAGAGTCCTACAATTTTATTTGAAAGTCAGATGCTGCAATTTCGGGGTTGGGAGGAGGGAATCCAGAGCAAATACAACTTCTTTTTTCTTTCTGCTCTGACCCTTCCATTCCCTTCAGTGCAGTATAGTCAGCACTGAAGGCAGTCAATGTTTGCTTGTTCTGCCAACCATGTATTAGCTCTGTCCTTCCCCTTTAAGAACAAATAGGCAAATGCTTTTTTAAATTTATTTTTGTTAGAAATTTTCTTTGGAGTGTTAATTTACAGTGAAGGAAGATGTTTCGATAACTGACAAAAAAAGGGAAAAATCAACTTATTGAAATAGCACTTTGAAATTGTAGGTTAAAATATTAATAATAGCATAAAGTTTCTTTTAATATCACTGTTTTGTGCAAGGTCTTCAACATGATCCCCCACCACATCCTTATCTCTAAATTGGAGAAATATGGATTTCAGGGTGGGACTGTTCGGTGGATAAGGAACTGGTTGGAAGGCCACAGACAGAGGGTTGTGGTGAATGGCTCTATGTCCAGGTGGAGGCCGGTGTCCCCCAAGGGTCTGTCTTGGGACCAGTTCTCTTCAATATCTTCATCAATGACATCGATGATGGGACTGAGTACACCCTCAACAAGTTTGCCAATGACACCGAGCTGAGTGGTGCAGTTGACACGTTAGGAGGAAGGGATGCCATCCAGAGGGACCTTGATAAACTTGAAAGGTGGGCCCGTGTGAGCCTAATGAGGTTCAACACAGTGAAGTGTAAGGTCTTGCACTTGAGCTGAAGTAATCCCAGGTGTATATATACAGACTGAGAGAAGATCTCCTTGAGAGTAGCCCTGCAGAGAAGGNGACACCAAGCTGAGTGGTGCAGTTGATACGTTTGAAGGAAGGGATGCCATCCAGAGGGACCTTGATAAACTTGAAAGGTGGGCCCGTGTGAGCCTAATGAGGTTCAACACAGTGAAGTGTAAGGTCTTGCACTTGAGCTGAAGTAATCCCAGGTGTATATATACAGACTGAGAGAAGAACTCCTTGAGAGTAGCCCTGCAGAGAAGGACCTGGGAGTCCTGGTGGATGAAAAACTGACCATGAGCTAGCAGTGTGCTTTTGCAGCTTGAAGGGCCAACGGTATCCTGAGCTCCATCAGGAGAGGGGTGGCCAGCAGGGACAGGGAAGTGATTGTCCCTCTCTACTCTGCCCTCGAGAGGCCCCATCTGGAGTACTGTGTCCAGGTCTGGGGCCCCCAATACAGGAAAGGCGTAGAAGTGTTGGAGAGGGTCCAGAGAAGGGTCACAAAGATGCTCAGAGGGCTGGAGCACCTTCCCTGTGAGGACAGACTGAGGGAGCTGGGCTTCTTCAGCCTGGAGAAGAGAAGGCTATGGGGGGGACCTCACAGCGGCCTTCCAGTATTTAAAGGGAGCTTATAAACAGGACGGGAGCCAACTTTTTGCAAAGGTGGATATTGATAGGACAAGGGGGAATGGTTTTAAGCTAAAGGACTGAAAGTTTAGTTTAGATGTCAGAGGGAAGTCATTCACTGAGGGTGGTGAGGTGCTGGCACAGGCTGCCCAGAGAAGTTGCGGATGCTCCGACCCTGGAGGTGTTCAAGGCCAGGTTGGATGAGGCCCTGGGCAACCTGTTCTAGTACCAGATCTGGAGGTTGGTGGCCCTGCCTGTAGCAGGGGGGTTGCAGCTTGATGATCCTTGGGGTCCCTTCCAACCCAAGCCCTTCTATGATTCTATGACTTTCCTTGGTATCGTGACTTGCCTTCACTTTTTTGTTGTGGCTTATGGTAGTGTCTTTTCATAGATTACTTTTAATATATGCTGCACTTTCGCTGTTTTCACTGTGGGGTTCTTTGGATTACTTCCTCTGTGCTTTGTAGTTTCTTCTTCCCTGGAGTATCTCTTACATATCATCTGTTTCTCAGAGAGAGCAAGAATAAATAAGTGTATTCTGAATATGTGAGACGCATTTTGCATGTATGTAAGCTGGATGTGCGCTTCTGTTTGAACTGCTACACTCTGATTCATTGTTTAGAAGCTTTCCAGTGCAGCAGTTCATTAATTTCCTTACCTCAGCCAATCCAGTTTTTTTTCCAATCTAGTGTAGAAATGCTGTAACACCAGCAGTAGCTATTCTACAAAGATGATAATGTAACATATTATCTAAATGTTCATAAATTTTGATTCTTCCTGACTGATACTGAGTTGCTGCAATGTGCTGTTTTTAATTCATCGTTTCTTCCATTCCTGAACTATAATAAAGCAACCTTGTCCATCTGTCAGGCCTTTAATTGTTGTGTGTTCTTCTGATGGTTTGAATGAAGAGCCTATCTTGAGTTGTCAGTTTTTCTACTCTAACTGCTTGATATTTTGAATTCCTTAAATGAATGATTTTACTAATAGTTTCTGACATGAAATTGAAGTTTCCCTGTATCTCTGTCTCTAGTTCTGGAATCAAATCTCACCTTTTTTGCCAGTTTGCAAACAGTTGCAATTTTGCTCTCGACACAACCTATGTAATCTTTGGACCCAGATATTCACAACGTTGAAGAAACCACATGAGTTTTTTGCATAAACAAATCTGAACACTTAATCCCATCATCCTTTCTTTCTTTATTCTACTGTAATCTCTTTACTCACGTCTTCATCTTCATACTTATTAAAACATAGTGCTCTAAGAGACTTCTTGAATAACTGTGCTTAGATCCTTGCTGGTGCAGGCAACTACGTTGTGTCCTTTCTGCAACATCTGTATGATCCATCTTTAATTTAAGATGTTGCTTAACTCTGCTCCTCTTAGTAGAGGGCTGTTACAGAAAGTAGCTACTTTGAGGAGTTCTGTTCTGATTACCTTTTTGCTTGCATTTGTGCCTCCATTTATTATTGTGTTACCATTGGCCTTCAGCGTTCCTTCTTTTCACCCTTATTTGGCTGCTGTGTAGGAAGAAACCACATTCCCACTTGACCTTTGTTGTGTTAGCTAAACAAACAACCGCTTTTGCTCTCCTCTTAGAAAGTTTTCTCTTCCCCTCTCCATCCAAGCTTGCTGCAGTCTCAGATCTGAACTTTTCCAGTTTGCATTTCTAGTTGTGTAGTTGTAGAGGAAGTTTCTAATTTAATTATCTGGGTCTGGATGAATTCTTCCCACTGAATATCTATGTAGTTTAATTATTGTGGCTGAAATACCAGGAAATAACTCTCGTTAATGGTGACTGCCTTTGATGTTTATGCCTTCCAGGGACTATCAGAAAGTGAAAGTGATAAATTGTTTTTTTCTTGCTTCAGAGTTGCATACCGGATTTCCAATAATACTGTCTACTGACATGACTTTAGTCAGTTTTGATACAGTTTCGGTCAAAAGAAGTGGATTATCAGACATGGCCTTCATATTAATTTCTATGTAATTTAAAAGCATTAGTAGCTCTTGATAAGTTTGCAACAGCAAACCCACATGGGAGAAGTTAGGTTGATTTGTTTGTTTTTTAAAGAATTTCTTATAAACAGCTGAAATTCTGCATGTATTGGTGTTAGTTTCAGGTGAAAAACCTCAATTCATATGTGAAAGGACTCTGTGTGCTTTTGAAGGCTGTTTTCCCCTCATTAAAAACAAAACCTAAAAATTCAAACGATACAGTATGTCTGTCAGCAGCAGTCTCACACCTGTAATAAACAATATTTTTAATAAACTAATGTAATTTATTGGTTAGAGTGAGACTGTGTAAGGTGCAGCAAAGTAAGTCAACTCATTGTCAGTTCTATTTAACCTCATAGAATCATGGAATGGTTCAGGTTGGAAGGGACCTTAGAGATCATCTTGTTCCAACCCCCCTGCCATGGGCAAGGACACCTCCCACTAGACCAGGTTGCCCAAAGCCCCATCCAGCCTGGCTTTGAATACTTCCAGGGAGGGGGCATCAACGACTTCTCTGGGCAACCTGTTCCAGTGTCTCACCACCCTCACAGGGAAGAATTTCTTCCTTATATCTAGTCTAAATCTACCCTCTTCCGGTTTATAACCATTACCCCTTGTTCTGTCATTATCTGTCCTTGTAAAAAGCCCCTCCCCAGCTTTCCTGTAGGCTCCTTCAGGTACTGGAGGGCTGCTATTAGGTCCTCCCGCAGCCTTCTCTTCTCCAGGCTGAAGAGTCCTAACTCTCTCAGCCTGTCCTCATAGGGACAGTGTTGGTATTTTTTTTTTTTTTTCCAAAAAATTCAGACGTGTGGATAGGGAGACTGAAAATTGAACTTCAGTGGTTCATGAAAACTTCATAACATGCAGTTTTCTTGTCTTGCTTGGAATCTCTGTGTATTAACAAGAGTGTCCTGCATGCTGCCATTGATGTGACATAAAGAAGAATGATAAAAATTACTAAGCAAACGAATGATCTTTTATTTTGTATGTGTTGTGTATGTAATTTGTATATATGTTGGGTTTTTTTAAAGTGTAAGCAAATTGCGATTTTAGCATCTTCAGTGGACAACAAGTGATCGTGGAGAAAGTTTTTCTGTTTCACGAACTGTTAACACATATACGTGCCTGTAGTAGGTAGGCATGCATATACACATATCAAATTCCTTTCCTTTAACTTATTTTGTCTTTGAACAATATCATGCTCAATTTTTGTCATTTCATTCATGTAATAGTAGTTGATTATAATGTGTGGTCTCTGTAAATTTTGTTGATTTGCAACTGCAGCAGAAATTTTGACTTTTTAAGTAGTACAGACTTCATTACAGTTGGAATCTTCACAATTGGTGAAGACTTGAGTGAACAAAATACTCATTTGTTCAAAACAAGCTGTACTGTTTTACAAGAAATAAAAAAGCTTCTTTATGGTACTAAGCCCTTTCTTTTTGTGGAATGATGGATACAATTGCTAGCAGTACTTTTACCAGAGAGTTTTCCAGATTAATTTTGAAATAGATAACTTTTTAAAAAATACATTAAGTTCTTATATTTGTTGCATTGTTTCCTTGATTTTTGCATCTGTATGTTATTGGTTTTGTTTTTGCTAGTCACCTCTTGAATGAAAAATACTTTCTTTTCCAAAATTGAGAAGTGAATATAGCAGCTGATTACTTAAACTGGTTATGTATTAAGTGTTCTCCTCTGCAGTATGAGGCAACGGAAGTTTTACTACCAGTTTTTTTTTTTTTAGTTTTTTAATTTTCTTTCTAAATAAGGTATAAAATTAATGAACTATTCTAATTCCTTGTACTTTTAGCAATCAGATATTGACTATATAGTTGGTATTGTATAACCTGAGAAAATGTTTTGTTTGCCTTACTTTGCATCATTTTTGGTGAATGTCTCTGCTTTTGAGACCAGAACCTTGCCTTTTGGTTGCTTGATTCCATTTAATATTTAAATTCTGCATTGTTTTACCTACTGTTGACAAAATTTACTTAGTATACAGCTGAGGTTATGGCCTACATTTCATTTATATTATTGAAAGTGAACTGAACATTGTCATTATTTTTTTTTTTTCAGTGCTTGGGAGATGGGAAGTAATGATAGCTGGCACCTGAACTAAAATATCTGTGTAGGCACTACCATCCCAGAACTTCAGGATGAATGGGGATATGCCTCATGTTCCCATCACTACTCTTGCAGGGATTGCTAGTCTTACAGACCGTAAGTACTCTTCTTTTTCGCATCTGTGATATGTTGCTTTATGTTTTTTCAGTAAATATTTATATTTTTCAAAATACTAAAAATATTAGAAGTTACTTATTAAAAAAATCTGTTTGAAATTAGCTTTGAAATTTAAAAGGTTAATTTTGTTGTTACTTGCATTTTTAAACTATATTCAAATCAAATAATGCTAATTTTAAAATGTAATGAAATCTTGGTAAAAGCAATACAATCATAAGTAAACCTGGCACTTAAATAATTCAGAATTTAATCATCCAGAAACATATCTGGGTACCCCACAAACAAAGAGAAATGTAAGAATGATTAAAGACCTCATTAAAATACATATTCAACTAAGGAGAATTGTGGGATATGCTATAATTTTGAAACATGTTTCCTCAGTTTTGTTTGAGTTGCTCCAGTTATTAGGTAGAAAGGTCTGCTAGAGTGGAAACAAGCAGCTTGACCTTTGTGGCTTCTTTCTTGGTTCTTTGGCCTGTGAATGGAGCAGATGAGATTTGTGTGCTGTCTTAAAATACATCAGGAAGACAAAATGCAAGGGAAGAAAACAAATTGTTGTTATACTGTTGAAATTTGGAAAAACTTTCTAAGAGACACTGAAGTTACATGCCCAAAACTTGAATTTAATTGCCTAGTTTTAAATCAACAACAAAGAGCACAAACCAAAACTGATGTATTTCATTGAAGTTGTTCTTTTCTGAAGCTGTTTCTCATTGTTTAGCTGAAACCTTTGTCTTGGAGCTTTAATAAGCTTGGGTAGTGAGGGCCAACTTTTTTTCTTGTACTCGTTTAAGTAACTATTTGTGTAGCTAGTGTTTTGTCCTTTCTTGCTTACTCTTCTCTTGTGTATTGAGCCCTGCCAATCATCTAGTCATGGCTTCTTATTTGATATACTTTCTTCTTATGTATGTAGGTATAAAAATGTCGTCTAAGTGTAGTATGCTCATTTGTAATTTAAATATGGATGTTTTTCATTAAACAGATAAATCCTCTTACCCATATTTGTGAATGGATATTTTGAGTGATTTATCACAATCATAGCAACAAACAACACTCACCTTTTCTTGAGAAGACAACTCATGTTGAAATGAATACAACAGGAGAAGAATAAACTGAGAATGTAATTAGTGACCCTATATTTCAAATGTAGTTGTCAGGGTTTTTTTCTGAATCATATGATGGAATAAGAACGTTGCCCCTCTTTGTATGATTGTGTTCTGTGCAATCATTCTGAACTTTTCTTTCTTCTGATAACAGTTTTGAACCAGCTGCCTCTTCCATCACCTTTACCTGCTACAACAACGAAAAGCCTGCTCTTCAATGGACGGATAGCTGAAGAGGTGAACTGCCTTCTGGCTTGTAGGGATGAAAATCTGGTTTCACAGCTCATCCACAGTCTCAATCAGGTGTCAACAGATCACATGTATGTATTTTGAACTTCAGAGCTGTATGCCATCACTGTCCTTATTCCTTGAGATTAAAAAGAGCTGGACTGAGAGGGATGTTTGTGAGAATCTGAAAATTGAAATTTGCAGGTTTTTTACTAGTTTTATTTAGCAGATTACCACTGTGTGTAAGTCAATTAATTGTTTCAAGTTGCATTGAAGCATAACTGTGGTGGTCTTTTTTTTTTTTTGGATCTGCTCCTCATTCGTTAACACTGGTTGTGAGTGCAAACTTTGTGGTGTTGATTGTTCAACACTTATTTATGTCCCAGTTAGGTGAATAATGTGTATGGATTATATATCCAGAATTACAGAAAGAAACTTCGTGGTGATAACCATTTAAGACCTGTGTCAGTTCTGATTATGTGTAGATCTTGGATGTTAAAAGATTTGAATCAGCAAGTATCCGTTTCCTGTTAATGAATATTTTGCTCATTTTTGCATGATATCCTTTGAATTGTCTTATATTGACAGCATTGTTTTTTTCCTACATATTCCAAAAAATTATCTTGATCAAATGGAAGGAGCAGTTAAGTCTTTGAAACAAACAAAAAATGAAAGCACAGATGCATTTAAAGAAAATCTCTTACATTTTCAGTAGTTCAGAGGGAATCCTGTGATGTTAGGGTTATATAGGATTATATGCCGATTTCCCCTTTTAAAATAAAATATATAAACTGAATGTTATGCATTCAGGTGTATCTTATTTTCACTCCTAGAATACTTTCTAGATGTTATGCCAAACTGTTCCTCCATGGGGAGGATCAAGATACAGAAGTGGGCATAAGAAACTTCTGTAATAGCTTGAAACTGATAGCCGTGGATATGTGTTTAGTAATTTTAAAGACTCGTGGGAATAGTGTTTCTTCCAGTATTTAAAGAAGAGATTTAAAAAAAAAAATAGACAGGGAACAGTGCTTTGCAGACTTGTTTTTACTTTATTTTAGAGCACTTTTTTTTCTTACATCTTAGACCTTTTTTTTTAATTCGACCATCATTTCTTAAAATTTGAAAATGCATTGCATTCTTTATTTGCTTATTTGCATAATTGCAGAGAATTGAAAGATAACCTTGGCAGCGATGATCCAGAGGGAGATATACCAGTTTTGCTGCAGGCTATCCTGGCAAGGAATCCTAATGTTTTCAGGGAGAAAAGCATGCAAAACAGATATGGGGTACAAAGTGGTAAGAACTTTCAATTATTTACTGATAGTGTTTTATATTCTATAAGTTTAAGGAGCTAATACTAACAGCAAATACATATGGACTACATCTGTGATAACCATGCATTACTTTGTATTTGATAGTAATTCTTAAGTATGTATGTTGACGTCTTCTGAAAGTGACTGTATTAGTGTAAGCACTGAAATAACTACTGGGTGTTTCTGTAAAAATGTTTTATTTCCCTACAGAAACTTGATTTATACTAGAATTGATGGGATGTGATTTTAAAATCATTTACTTGTGTTTATTTCTGGCCAAGTTCATGTATTTGTCTTAGTAAATAAGTGAAGTTAGAAAAATATGTCTTGATCTTACTGAAAATCTGTATGATAAGTGCATCTTTAATAGTAGTAGTTATTCTGTAGTTCAGGGCTAAGAAATAGGGCTGAATGATCCATATGTAACAGCTCTTCTCTCCTGTTCATCTTCTCAGAAGTTTGTGGTCCCATACATTTTTATTTATGTGAATAATGGTAGAACCATGGAATTATTTGAGTTGGAAGATTTTCTTTCCCCTTTCCCCAACAGAGAGACTAAGTGACAGGGAAGATTTCCGAAACAAGCTTTTCTTGTGTAAACGTTGCAGTAATTGAAATCGATGACAATACTTCAGGGATTGATTACTCCAGGCGCTTCAGATTGTGGGCTACTGTCAGCATTCTGTCAAACCTTTAGTTTAAAATATTGCAACACTGACATGCTTTTACCCATACCTGCGGGTCACTTGCTATGGCTTCCTAAGCTGCAGTTTGTACTTGGATTCTGACACTGTTTAGATCTGAGGTACTTGATTCTTTCACTGAAACCACCTGATTAAAAGGTGTAAGTTTGTGTACCTTCACCATTTCAACATCCAGTGTCATGTTGCTGTTAGCAAATTCTTTGTACTGGTATTGTAAAAAGAGAAAAAAAATATTTATTTAAAATCTCACTGGTAAAGATGTGAGTTGGTTTCAAGCACGGTGGTACTTGTGACCTGCTAGGTAGTTCAACTCCTGAATTTCCAAAGCATGGGTCTGGAAATCTACAGGCTATGGGAGTCTACAGTTTGAGACGTTAGCTTTGCTTTACAATTTAAAATATTTTAGCACCTTGATACACCTTGTAAGTGTACTGGAGGTGGAATAGAAAGATTTTGTCCTAATTGTTGGAAAGGAAACCCTTAGGTGCTGTGGAGGCAGTGAAAGAATCTCGCACCTCTCTGCTTGCTCAAAATACGAGAGATAAATTTTGTTTTCTTCTGACTTATGTGGTTCCCAAAGCTTTTACTCATTGGCACAATCAATATCGTACACACCAATCTAAGGTTTGAGTATATGTCCTGTTTCTATGTACTAGCTGGTACTAGTGTAGTGTAAAGAACTTTGGCTTGTGTAGTTTAAAGAACTTGAAGGAAGTCCTGTTGAAATTTGTAGCTGAGTTAAATCTGCTTTAGGGAATGCGTTTCCATATTGCAGTGTTAAATAGGCATCTTACATGGAAGCGATATATATATATTTTTAATGTTAATGTCTGTAAATGTTAGAAAACATCTTCTACCCATTAAGTTATTAGTCTCTTTGTATATAGTCATTTGTGAAACGGCTTTTTTGATTAAAAAGGAAATGCATGTAAAGTAATACTGTCTTCTTTTTAATAGGGATGATGATGCCACAGTTTAATATCTCTCAGAATTCCATGCGTGGTAGTCCTGCATCTTCCAATTATCAACAAACCACTATCTCACATAGTCCTTCCAGGTAATGTAATGTTTTAAATGGGGGAGGTAAGGGGCAGCAAACTTAAAATTGCCTTCTACAGTGACAGTCAATTCTTGTTATAAGTACATGAGTGGAAGCAAGAAGACCGATGTCAAGATAAATCTTGCGTTTGTCAGCAGGGTGAGTTTCTGCTGCTGGAAAAGTCAAATACAACACTTACTTTTTGCCAGTGAATTAATCTTTGTGTTGTAAGGACAAGTCATGATTGTCCACTCTGTCTACCTCCCATGATTTTGTCAGACTTTCTTTTTTGCTTAAGGAATTCTCTCCTGTCCCTTCCCCCCCACCCTCCCTCAGTTGTCTTCTCTCTGTGGCAAAGTATGAGGGAGAAGAGGATGTGTGTGCTGGCATGAATAACAGTACCAGTATGGCAGGACAGTGGGAAAGAAGGCTTGTTAAAGCACAGAGTACCACTTTAACCATTATACAGAAAGCCACTCATAGGAGCATGGGTCAAGTAGTTTTGCGAGCAGCTTCCTCTTCAACTTTCTTGTTCTTTTTCAAACTTTGTCAAGTAGGATGTTCCTATATAGCCTAGGTCTCTGAAAATAATCTATTACTCTGGACCCAAGGAAAAAGTTCTGCAACACTTCTGACCCAGTTACTGAGTGTTAATATATTTAATCAGCAGTTATTAGACATAAATATTGAAATTAGTTAACTTAATGTTATATTTCAAGTTACTGTAATAATTGTTTTGGTGAATGGAATGCTTTGTATCAGTACAAAACCCACTACAATGTCAAAAGTAGTGGTTTTATTTGTTTGTTAGTTTTATGTCTAAAAGTGATACTGAAGATGTTACATTCACAATTCATAACAACATGCTATGTTTTTGCAAGATCCTTGCAAAATCCTTGTTTAAAACATTTTACTGTTTCTTTGTGTGGAAGTTTACCTTCGCAGAGTTGCCATCAGAGAGTTATGAACACATTTTTGTTTTTTATTTAAAAAAAAAACGCAGAAAACTGATGAAAGAGTGTAAGCTTTAATGTATGTGCATTATCATCACAAGCCTGTGTTTTTGATATTCTGTCTTTAGGATCTGTCCAAGACAAAGACAGTGAAAGAATAAGTTGTATTCAGTAGACCTTGCATCAGGCTGTGCCTAACTGCCCATTGCATTCCTATGTCTTGGCAGTACACATAAAGTTCTTTGAAATCTGTATTTAGAGATTGAAAATTGTATTTGGAGTAGATGACTCCTTGTTAATCCTAGAAAGCTTGTTATTTGATAAATAAACCTTAGCTGTCATTTTCATTAAAGCTTCTAATAAAGCAGTTTTTAATCTTGTATGTTATTATGGTAAATACTTACGATGTGTTGTTGTCTGGGTTCACTAGATGGAGATCTGCTGAATGCTTTTTATTCTTTACCTTTACTAACATAGTACCTATGCTGTGGCTCTTAACAAGTAATTGAAGTTGAGAAGGCATTGATGGATTTAAATACTGCTTTTGAAGAGGTTTCTTGATTGCTTTAGAATTTTATCTTTTCTAGAAGTTATAATGTTCTGAAGGTATTCTATTTGAAAAGGAGTAATAACATGGTCTAAGTTTGCTTTTACAGCTTCTAAAATACTTCTAATTTTTATTTTTAGCCGTTTTGTGCCACCACAGACAAGCTCTGGTAACAGATTTTTGGCACAACAGAACAGTCCAGTGCCTAGTCCATATGCTCCTCAAAGCCCTGCAGGATACATGCCATATTCACATCCTCCAAGTTACACACCACATCCTCAATTGCAGCAAGGTAAGTCTGTTTGTTATATTCTCCTGTATCATGTCAGTTTTACTTTCATGTACATGTCTCATGGCTCTTGATATATGTGAAGGAGTCACATGCTTAATACGAATCTCTACGTTGATAGAGAATTTTTTGGTACATTTAGCTTTTGTTTACCTAACTGTATGAAGTATCGCAGAATCATAGAGTATCCTGATTTGAAAGGGACTCACAAACATGAAGTTCAACTGCTGACTGCACGCAGGACCACCCAAAAATCAAACCCTGTGTTTGAGAATGTTGTCCAAATGCTCCTTGAACCCCAGTGGGTCGGTGCCATGACCACTGATCTGGGGAGCCTGTTCCATGCCCGTCACCCTCTCAGGAAAGAACCTTTTCCTAACACCCAGCTTGACTATCCTCTGAAGCAGTTCCATGCTGTTCCCTCAGGTCCTGACACTGTCACTGGAGAGCAGAGATCAGCACTGCCCTTCTGCTTTTCTCCATGAGGAAGCTGTGGGCTGTCATGAGGCTGTCTGTCAGTCTGCTCTTCTCTAAAAGTTACAGTATATTTAAAAAGGAAAAAAAGGGGAGGAAAAAAATATAAAATGCCTCTTCATGTGACATTGCTCTCCTGTGTACACCTGCTTTGCATAGTAATCATTTATGTATGACAATAGAAAAATCAAAGCAAACCACAAAAACTTTCATTTGATAGGTATGGCTGTCATTTATCTGTACTGGCAAAAAATTCATTTTTGCCTGTGTAACTTAAGTTTTGTTGCCAGCTTACTTAGCTTTACCAAACCTTTGTAGTGTAGACCAGACTAATGCTAAGTTGATTGGAATTATGCTCAGTGTATGCCATAACTGGCAAAGATGTCCTTCAGAATGAATGGATTTCTTACAAATATTATCTTGAACAGCACGAACACTGTTAAATTGTCGAGGCATTTTTTGTTAATGAGTAGAATTCTCATTTGATTCTTCTCAATAATGTTTTAAAATCTAGCAGTATGCTTGAAATATTCTGTATTTGATGTTACATATGTCACAAATACCTTGAAAGTTCCATATAATACAGGTAGTAAATACAAATTATATAGAAGAAATTAAAGTTTTCTGTAATCTGTTGGGAAAAAGATACTGACAGTAATTAGGATAGATGTGGAAAGAGCTTGTCTAATCTGTACTTGGAACTTAAATTCTGAATCCTCTTGAAAATTCAGATCTTAGACACTTGATTTTATTCAAGATATTTGCAGTGAAAGAATTTAATCAAGAAAAACTATTCTTGTTGAAATTCCAGACCTCTCGTATACAGCTCACTAATTTTCACTCTTATGATGATCTTTGTGAAAACTTTAACTATTAATGAGTGTAATGTATGTATCAGTGTTTACCTTTTTTTTTTTTTTTATATTTCAGCTTCAGTGTCTAGTCCCATTGTCACAGCTGGGATGAGGAATCTCCATGAAAATAAAGTTTCAAGTCAGTTGTCTGGAAATTCAGCTAATCATCACGCTGATAATTCTAGACATGGCTCAAGTGAAGACTACCTACAGATGGTGCACAGACTAAGTAGTGACGTATGTTACCCAAATCTATCATCATAAAATATGTTTAGCTGCCTTGAAAGTCATATATTTTACGGTGATGTTGTTGATGTGTAAAACCACTGAGAACATTTACATTTTTGACATGTTCACTCAACTATGCAACTTTAACATGGGAGGTTTTATTTTTCTTAGACGCTGCTGCTTTTCTTTGAATCACTTTATAACATTCTGTTCAAATAATAAGGGAAAAATTATACTCTATTGTGAGTTCATTTTTAAGAACTGGAGAGTGTCACTACAATTATTTCATCAATATTTTGATGCAAACAATACTGGATTCCAAGTAGATATATAGTTAACTTGTCTCTGTAAAGATTCCTGTACTTCTCAGTTAGACTTGACATAGTTAAATAACGTATTGGGTAGTATTGTAGTGTTGTCAAAGGCAAAAGATACATTAGACATTTTTTCTTACTGATCTATATGTGCATTGTGGTTTGGTTTCTTTTTGAAGAAATTTTCTCTTTGTGACTTTAGTTCATGTGATAGAAATTCTTTCTGAAATCTTGAATGCTATTATCCAAACCAAAAAAAAAAAGCTTTTTCCCACAGTTTCTGTTGGTGGTGATTTTTCTGTTTTTTTTTTTTTTTTTTTTTTTTTTTTTTTCTTTAAAGAAATAAAACCTACAGGTTTAATTTTCATCTTAATGGGAATCTCATCCTGCAGATGAAGTTTGATGGGGGTTCTTCTTTACAAGCTTGGCACAATCTCTTAACAGCTCTTGAGTGGAGGGCACTTAAGTTTCTATTGGTGTTTTTGACTAGCTCTTTGAACTGTGTAGTCAATACTCTAAGTATTGATGCCTACAACAGTAGGCGTAACAGTGGTTACAAAACTTCATCAAAAGCTTGTGACCAAGTAGCTGCTTCTCACCTCCCAGCCCTTTTAAAAGTGTTTTCTTTAGCTTACAAGAACTGTGGGTAGTTTTTCTTTCTAAATTAGCTTTTGGAAGCAAGAGAAGTGTTGCATTCAGCAGATGTGCTGTTAAATCCAGGCTCCCGCAATCCCTTAACAGTGTTAACTCTGTAGAACACCATGAGGGTTACCAGTTTTATAAATCTTCATTTTTGTTTTTATTTTAAATAGAAGAATTTTGCTGATCAATGATATTGTCTAGGAAGTAGTATCTTCAAACAAGAATTTTGTAATGAACAGATCTATCATAATATACAATCATCAGACTTTTTTCTCAGTCTGTTTCAACAATGCAAGTTCTTGAAAATAGGAAGCTATTGGCATTATGTATACTTAGATCCACAGCTATGTTAAAGCTACACTATTAAGAGAATCTCAATTTTAAGACAATATTTTTGGAAAACATTAATATTAGGGTAATTTACTTCCCAGTATTTAAATGTCACAATATTTGGTAATGTTCACTAATTTTGTTATTCAAGCAGTGCAGCCTCATCCTACCTAGTTCATGAGAATTTAGAAATGAAATTCCTTTAAAACGGTGAAAAAGCGAAACATACCCTCATTTCCTCAGTTTAGCTGGAGAAGTACTAAAAGTAAAGGCAATAGTTCTCTCAGCATCTGCTGAGAAGAAAGCAAGGTTTGCAAAAGGTTTGCAAGGTATTCAGACGTGGGCTGATGGTTCTGAGTGTTTTTCTGGGCCTCAGCACCTTTGGGCTGTGTGGGGAGGGACTGGTCAGCAGGCAGCAGGTCTCTTGAGAAGGGCAGGTGAGTCTTGAGCAGTGCCACTTGCCTTTTCTGCCAGTTCAAACCAGATGAAGCCCATATCAGCAGTTGCTACCTGCTGAGAGAAGTGTGAAGCTTGTGAAATACGTGGTCGGTGTCTGGAGTGTTCTTCACTCATTAGATGTCTGCTGGTCATAATCCCTCCTCAGGAACCTCAAACAATGGCAACTCAACAGAAAGCTATGTCCTCAGTGTACCCTGTGGTATTAGCAACCAATGAGACCAATGCTGCTACCCAGACAGAACTCACAAGGGAACATGCAGCCATCCAGGTCTCCAGCTGCAATGTGTGTCTGAGGCTTCTAGTAGTGTCTGAGGACAATAGCAAGAACCTCTTTTGGAGGTATGTCCAGACAGAAGAAATGCTGAGCTAGATGACTGAGCTTTGGGAGCAATTGGGCTGGTTGAGGAGCACCCAGGAGTCTGAGAGAGACTTACTGGTGTAAGCACACTCTGCCATCACTGGAACATAAATGTCATCTGCTATGCCTAGCTGACAAGGGAGATCCTGTACCCCATTTCCAGAAGGCAGAAGGCAGTGACTTGAGAGGTAGAGGTGAATGGAAACAAGTCTACTCAGAGCCATAGGAGAAGCTGCTCCTGTTCTACCTTGCCTTCTCCAGTGCCCTTACACAACAGCAGTGGAGCTCTAGAATTGGAGGGACAGGAACATAATGAGATGGTTGATGATCCACCTATGCTAGAGGAGTTGCAAAGGTTAGGTTACCTGATTCCCGGCATCATGACCACTTCCATAAAGAAAAAAGTGGGGTTTGTTGCAATATGTGACTTCCTTCTGAGGGGAGCAGAGAGCCTGGTCTGCCAACCAGCCATTTAGGGTAGTTTGCTGACTACCTGGGTCTTGGGCTAAAGATATTCCCAGGTTACTTCATAGAATCATTAGAGTTGGAAAAGATCATAGGATCATCTAGTCCAACTGTTGGCCCATCACTACCATGTCCCTGAGTGCCACATGTACACATTTCTTGAACACCACTGGGAGTGGTGACTTCACCACTTCCCTGGGCAGCCTATTCTAGTGCCTGACCACTGAGAAGAGGCTTTTCCTAATATCCAACGTGAACCTCCCCTGGCTCAAAAGGAGCTCAAGAGGCTGTTACCTCTTGTCTTATCTCCAGTTACCTGGGAGAAGAGAGCGACCTCCACCTTGCTACAACTTCCTTTTAGGTAATTGTAGGGAGCAATAAGGTCTCCCCTGAGCCTCTTCTTCTCCAGACTAATCCCAGTTCCCTCAGCTGCTCCTCATAAGGTTCGTGCTCCAGACCCTTCACCAGTTTTGTTGCCATTCTTTAGACATGCTCTAGTGCTTCAGTGTCTGTCTTGTAGTTTGGGGCCCAAAACTGAACACAGTACTTGAGGTATGGACTCACCAGGGCTGAGTATGGGGGTATGGTCACCTCCTTCCTCCTGCTGGCTACACTATTTCTGATTTCTTGGCCACCTGGGTGTGCTACTGGCCAGCTGTTGACTAACAGTCCCAGATCCCTCTCCTCTGCATAGCTTTCTAGCCACTCTGCTTGAAGTCTATGGCATTGTGTGGGGTTGTTGCGACCAAAGTGCAGGAACCAGTACATGGTCTTGTTGAACCCTATATACTTGACCTCGGCTCAGCAATCTCAGCCTGTCCAGATCCCTCTGTGAAGCCTTCCTGCCTTCAGGCAGCTCAACACTTCCTCTGAACTTGGTGTCATCTGCAAACTTACGTAGGTTGTACTCAGTCCACTTGTCCAGATCATCAGTAAGGGTATTAAACAGCACTGACTCCGATACTGAACCCTGGGGAGCACCACTTGTGACTGGTTGCCAAGTGAGTTTAACTCTATTCACCACCACCCCCTGGGCCCAGCCATCCAGCTAGTTTTTAACTAAGTGAAGAGTACACCTGTCTAAGCCATGAGCCATCTTCTCCAATAGAATGCTGTGGGAGACAGTGTTAAAGGCTTTACTAAAGTCTAGGTAGACTACCTCTACAGCTTTTCACTCATCCACTAGGTGGATTGCCTGGTCACAGAAGGAGATGAGGTAGGTCAAGCAGGATCTGCCTTTTATGAACCCATGCTGACTGGACCTGATCCCCTGTTTGTCCCACACTTGCTGTGTAATTGCACTCAGATGATCTGCTCCATAACTCCCTGATAGCGAGGCCAGCCTGACAGGCCTGTAGTTCCCAGTTCCTTCTTCTGACCCTTCTTTTAGATGGGTGTCACGCTGGCAAGTTTCCAGTCATGTGGGACTGCCCTGGTTGACCAGGACTTCTGATAAGTGATGGAAAGCAGCTTGGCGAGCACTTCTGCCAGCTCCCTCAGTTCCCTTGGGTGGATCCCATCTGACCCCATAGACTTGAGATAGTCTAGTCGGAGTAGCAGGTCATTGTTTCCTCCTGAATTATGGGGGGTTTATTCTGCTCCCTATCCCTGTCTTCCAGCTCTGGGGCTGAGTACCCAAAGGATAACTGATCTGACTATTAAAGACAGAAGCAATGTAGGCATTGAGTGCCTCGGCCTTTTCCTCATCCTTGGTGGTAATGTTCCCCTCCACATCCACTAAAGGATGGAGATTCTCTTTGGCCCTCCTTTTGCTGTTAATGTATTTGTAAAAACATTTTCTGTTATCTTTTACAAAGGTGGACAGATTAAGTTCTAGGTGGGCTTTCGCCTTTCTCATTTTCTCTCTGCATAGTCTAAGAACATCCTTTTACTCTTCCTGAGTTGCCTGCCCCTTCTTTCAAAGGTGGTAAACTCTCTTTTTTACCCTGAGTCTCAGTGAGAGTTCCCTGTTCAGCCAGGCTGGTCTCCTTCCCTGATGGCTTGTCTTACTGCACATGGGGATGGCCTTTAGGATTTCCTTCTTGAGAAATGTCCAGCTTCCTTGGAAGCTTTTGTCCTTCAGGACTGTCTTCAAAGGGATGCTCCCAACCAATGTGCTTAACAGTCCAAAGTCTGTCTCCAGAAGCCCAAAGTGGCAGTTTTGCTGACCCTCTCCTGACTTCCTCAAGTATAGAAAACTCTATCATTTCCTGGTCACTATGTGTGTGATAGCTTCTGACCACCGTGTCTCCCAGCAGTCTTTTCTCTGTTTGTAAACAGCAGGTCTAGCAGGGCAGCTCCCCTTGTAGGCTCTCTTACCAGCTGTGCCTGTAGTCCCAGGGCTACAACATCGTTGGCACAAGTGAGACTTGGTTGGATGTCGTTGAACTTCCAACTCCAAGAGGCTCTTCAGGAGAAACAGGCAGAGCAGGTGAGGTGAAAGGGTAGTTCTGTATGTAAAGGAGGGACTGGATTGTACAGTGTTTGCATTTGGAGGTGACATCATTGAGAGCCTCAGGGTAGGGATTTAGGAGAAAAACTAATAAAGCAGATGTTGTTGTGTTAGTCTAATGCAGATCACTCAGCCAGGATCATAAAATCATAGAACAGTTTGAGTTGGAAGGGACCTTAGAGATCATCTTGCTCCAACTCCCATGCTATGGACAAGGGCACCTCTTACTAGACCAGTTTGCTCAAAGCCCCATAATGATGACGTACAGTGGCAATTCCAATGTGCTGGAAGTCGGGGGTGGACACAGGAGGCTGGCTTGGCTGGACGGATGTCTCCTTAAAGTACCTAAGTGGAATAAAGAAATAGTATGTACTTTGGAGGCAGAGTCAAGCTACACGAGAGGACTACGGAGACGTTCACCATTGTAGGGAGAAAATTCTGAGCTGAAGCTCTGTTGGAGTTGAAGTTGGCCAGAACTGCACTGGATAACTGAAAAGGCTTTTTAAAGTATGTTAACAGGAAAACTAAAGACGTTGGTCACCCCACAAATAGAGAAAGCAGAGACATTTAATTACTTTGTCTCTGTCTCTAATGCTAGTGATGAGTCCTGGGGCTCCTGGAGTCCTGGACTAGAGGATTGAAGGTGTGAGAATGATAACCTCTCAGTTGACGTTGAATTTTTATGCGATTTTCTGGTGCAGCTGAATGCATATAAGGTCTGCAAGGCTCATTGAAATTCATCTCAGGGTACTGAAGGGCTGGATGATATTACTGAACCTTTCTCAGTTACTTATCAATGGTCTTTAGAATTTTCAGAGATCACAGTAGATTGGAAGCTTGCTGATGTTATTCCAATTTCAAGAAGGGTGAGAAAGAAGACCCTGGTAATTACAGGACTGTTAGTCTCACTTTGGTGTTTGGTAAAATTATGCAGAAGATTATTCTGGAAAACACTTGGCAGTTGTCAGTCAAAAGCAACATGAGTTCATGAAGGGAAAGTCATGTCTTACTAACTTAAGATCCTTTTATGGCAAGGTTACTCACCTGGTTGACAAAGGGAAGGCAGTGAATGTGGATGGGGTTTTTTGGATTTTTGCAAAGCTTTTGATACCGTCTCTCATAACATCCTTCTGGACAAAACATCCAGCATACAGCGAGACACTATTTGTATGTGTACAATGCAGTAGGTGGACAATGAGCAGAAAGGTTGCTCTAAAAGAGTTGGAGTATTTACATCAGGCTCGTGGGCAGTCACTTGTGTTCCCCAGGACTCAGTTTTAGGGCCAGTCCTCTTCGACATTTCTTTCAGTGACCGGGACACAAGAGTTGAGTGCACACTAAGTTTGCAGATAATTCTGAGTTGTGAAGAGTGGTTGACTCCCTTGAGGGTAGATAGACACTGCAGTGAGATCTTGATAGGTTAGAGCACTATGCAATCTGCAACTGTAGGACATTTAGTAAGAGAAAGTGTTAGATTCTGCACCTGGGATGGTGTAATCCTGAATGTGTGTACTAGGGGACAAGTGACAATAGTGAAATCCTTAAGAAAGGGTTCTGGCTGTTTTGGTCAACAGTGAGTCTGCAATATACCCTGATGGCCAAAAGGGCCAACCATTTCCTGGGAAGCATTAAGCACAGTATAACTAGCCAGTTAAAAGAAGTGGTTGTCCCGCTATACTCAGTGTTGGTATGGCCTTACACTGAGTAATATATGCAGTTCAGGGCTCAACAATACGGTGATGATATAAAACCATTAGAATGTGTCCAAAGGAGGGCAACAAAGTTGGTGAAAGGACTAGAGGGCATAGCTTATGAAGAGTGGCTGAGGATGCTTGGTTTGTTTGACTTAGATGAGGTTGAGGGATAAGGTTCAGGTAAAGTTCAGACTGGATGTTAAGTTCTTCACTGAGAGTGCGTTCAGACACTGGAACAAGGACCCAGGTCATGGATCCAGGTCTGTTGGTGCTCAAGAAGCATTTGCACAGTGCTCTTAGGTACATGTTTTAACTTAAGTTGCCTTGTTTTGAGTCAGGAGTTGGATTTGATGGTTCTGCTGGCTCCCTTCCAGCTCCACATGTTCGATGACTCCAGTAAACAGTATAAACTTGCACTTTTATTTGTAATTGTAGTTGCTATCAGGCAGAAAACTTTCTTTCTTTTGCTTTAATAGTGTGAACTATTCCTTTGCAAGGCATAATGTGTACAGTGGCTAGTCTACTGCTAGGCACATGAGAGTTGGCTGTTTGGCTGTTAGTAAAGGGAGTGTGTAATTGCCCATCTATGCAGGCTTCTGTCTTCTTCAAATACCAGTCTAGCTTTCTGACTTACTGCCTGCTGTTGTTTTTTTCGTAGAAACATGCAGAAACTTACAGTTGAGCCTTCTAACATTCTGTTAATTGAGTTGAAATTGGTTGTAAGGATAAAAAGTATTTAGGGATGACAATTCAAGGTTAAATAAAAAAGAGGGAAGTAGAAGAAAGAGTTATATGAAAGAACTCAATGTGTTTGCAGATACCTCAATACGAGCCACATTAGATTAATAGCTACGGAAATAAGGAAAACTCAGAATTTCATTAGGAATAAGATTAACCACAGAACATCTTTGGAGCCTTCCCTTGTATGACTTGACTTTTTAAAAGAATGGACTTTTTGCAGTTTGTTTATAATTGCAGAAATTGTCTCTTTGTAGATATGAGGGTTATTACTTTGTTCTTTCCCAAAACATTCCCATTGACATTGTTTAAAAAACAATTCTTACAGTAGGAAATACTGTGCTATGAAAGTTTAAATCTACTAAGGTCCTTGACTGAATGAATAAACTCTGTACCAGCAGAGGGCACCATGACAGCAATTTAAAAAAAACTGGGAATTGAGAATCTGAATACTGACTTTCATATTTAATTTTAAGATGATGTGAGGAAAAAAGTCACATTTACATTCTTAAAGATAGGGGATGAACATCCTTACATCCTTTCTTTGCTCTCATGAGACCCCATCCGGAGCACTGTGTCCAGGTCTGGGACCCCCAATACAGGAAAGGCGTGAAACTGTTGGAGAGGATTCAGAGGAGGGCCGCAAAGGTGATTCAGAGGGCTGGAGCACCTCCCCTATGAGGATAGACTGAAGGAGCTGGGCTTGTTCAGCCTGGAGAAGAGAAGGCTGTGGGGGGACCTCATTGCAGCCTTCCTGCATTTAAAAGGAGATTATAAACAAGAGGGAAGTCGACTTTTCAAAAGGGTAGACAGTGATAGGACAAGGGGGAATGGTTTTAAGCTGAAGGAGGGAAGGTTTAGATTAGACGTCAGAGGAAGGTTCTTCACTGAGAGAGTGGTGAGGTGCTGGCACAGGCTGCCCAGAGAGGTTGTGGATGCCCCATGCCTGGAGGTATTCAAGGCCAGGTTGGATGAGGCCCTGGGCAACCTGATCTAGTACCAGATCTGGAGGTTGGCAGTCCTGCCTGTAGCAGGGGGGTTGCAACTTGATGATCCTTGGGATCCCTTCCAACCCAGGCCATTCTATGATTCTATGATGATTCTATGATTATAAGTGGTATTATATTATAAAATCTGTCAGAATTTAGGAATTCCATTAAATAAAGCAAGTTGTTTAGTGCAAAGCTGAAAATACAGTAAAACGTTTTCTTTTGATGTGTTGGAGAACTTATTACCATCCATTTTTTTCCTGTCTAACTGTCAAGACAGGCAAATAACTAGCTAAGGTCACTCAAGTTGTGACATACCTTTCTAGGATTCTTTTGTCTGGAAAAGAGGAGGCTCAGGAGAGACTTTATTGCTCTCTACAACTCCCTGAAAGGAGATTGTGGTGAGTTGGAAGTTGGCCCCTTCTCCCAGATAACAACAGTAGGATGAGAGGTGATGGCCTCAGGTTGCACCAGGGGAAGTTCAGGTGGGACATTAGGAAAAACCTCTTCTCAAAAAGAGAGGTCAGACATTGGAACAGCTTGCCCAGGGAAGTGTTGGAGTCACCGTCCCCGTGTTTCAAGAAATGTGTAGATGTGATACTTAGGGACATAGTTTAGTGAGCAATATTGGTGGTAGGTGGACAGGTGGACTAGATGATTTTTGAGGTCTTTTACAATCTTAATGATTCTATATTTCTATACACAAGATTGTCTCAGCTGCTGCAATGGGAGTGCTGCAGATTTTCTTCAGTCCTGATGTCTGGTATGCTGGAGGGTATAAATACAAGGTGTTAGTTTGCTTAAATATAAAAATGAGATGGCATTCTAGGTATGCTTTAAAGTTAAACTAAGTCAAAAAACTGTTTGGTTTGTTTTAAAAATCTAGTTCTTATGCTCAGTTTCAGTTGTTACTATATAGAGTTCATACTTCTGCTTATCAAACTTCTGCTGTAAGTGCTTGTAACAAAAAAATTCCAAATATAAATACATTTTTGTGTTCATATTCTGGTGATTGATTCTTCTAAGGGCTCTTGTGCTCTCAAACATCGCTATGATAGCAGTCTAAATTATAAAGATTTTCATAGAAATATTTTTCTAATACTTGTTGTATAATTTTTCATCCAATCTATTTTATCAGTGTATGTACTAATTTCAGTCTTTATTTTATGAAGTGTTCACAATGTTAATTTTTGTCATTGTCACTTTAGGATGGCGATCCTTCAATAAGGAAGGCTGCATCTTTTTCCTTGAGATCACCACAGTCAGTCTGCTCTCCAGCTGGAAGTGATGGAACCCCTAAAGGTAGTCTAGCAGTCATATATATCAATGTATTTTTCCCAATTTAAAGGAACAAAGAGTTTGAAGAGGTATTTAGTTAGTCCTTCTGACTTCTGTTTTCAAATAATACTAAGGAGTATGTAATTAGATTTCAGTAACAAAATTATTTTGAGCCCTCATCCAGAATAAATTTCTGGAGGTGCAGAAATTGACTAATGGTACTTCAAAACATAGCTCAAATTAATGGAGGACAGAAGGATTTTAAGTCCTTTCTAATATGGGGATTAAATTGTTTTTACAAATGGTTTCAGTTGCTCTGCATAACAAATACTTCCAAGGCAGCATTACGAGTGTTGAACTCTTGACCATCTCAAAAGTGTTTTAACATGCAACTCTTGCTTTAATTGCAATCATCAAATTGGAAGAACATGAAATTCAAAGTAGTTCACTGAACACAATACATAAAGCATAAATGAAGCCTGAACACCTTAGCTACGGAGAAGGAATAGGGCAAAATGTCAGTTGAAATGGAACAGAAAAAATCTGCTCAAAATAATTCTTTATGCTAAAATCTAGAAAGCATACCACTGTTTATAATGTTATTGTTAAGAAGCAACAACTGAGGTGCATGAGATTTAGTGAGGTAGGAGTATGAGCATACTTTTGCTAGTACAGGTTTTCAGTGCTTATGTATTCACATGACAAAGGTAAAGAGATACAATAGTGCTTTCTTCTCTTTTAGCCCTGGAATGAAATTGATTATTTCTGCGTGGTCAGGTTAGGTTAACAGAGATATGGGACTGATTACAGAGAAGGTGAGGTTGTTAGGCTTGTTCAGCCTGGATAAATCAAGTCTTCAGAATTGGGGGGAGCTTATAACACTCTTCCGAAATCTATGAGGAAGTTTTCAGGAAGATCGAGTCAGGCTCTTTAGATTGGCGAGGAGAAAGAATCAGATGCAGTGAATGTAAATTGAAATGGAAGACTCTGTCTGAATATAAAGAAAACCTTTTTAATTATGAAAATAGTCAGTCATTGGAAAAGATTGCCTGGAGAATCTGTGCGTTCTCCATTCCTGAAGGTTTTCAGGGATAAAGACCTGCATAATGGTTTGACCTTGTTCCCTCTGCTTTGAGCAGTCAGGTGGACTATAGACCTTCTGAGATCTCATCTTAATTGTATTATCCTATGATCCTGTGACTGCAAAATGATCTCTGTGGTTCACCTACTATAGATGTATATTGTGTGAGGCAGTGATGTCAGAAAATGCGGCTCAAAGACAAGCGAGAAATATTTGCATAGCATGCCATCAGCATCATTATTTTAGGAGGTCTTGTGCTAAAGGACCTGTAAGACTTGTATAAATGCTGAAAACTAAATATGTTTGTTCTTCTTTAACTCATTATAAACAAATTCATATTTGTAGAACATTCACAACATTGTTAATCTAAACTACTTCCACTCAGATATGTAAGTACCACTCAGCCAAAACAATATATAAATTATTTTTGATTAAATTGCAGCTTTTTAATTTGGCTGTCTCAGAACCCACTTTGAAGAGATATCTCTTTAGATTATTTCTGAAAATCTGATTGTGCAGTTCATATTGCAGTGTTTCAGCATTGGAGGGGCTGAAAAAGTGGAAGAGGAATTTTTTTATTTATTTACCTGTATGTTAGATTTACTTTTCTTGGTGATAAAGCACAGAAGTTATATACTGTTACTAATGGTGGTACCATTGTGCCTTCTTCGAGGTTACTGAAACCTGTTTGAGAGAACCAGTTCTTGATTCTGCAAGAACCTTTGATTTTCTTCCTCCAATCTAATTTTATAAATGTATTGAAGACATATAGATATTTACAATATTGCCTAGAATATGTGATTTCTGCTAGGGAGTTTTTGGCTTATGATTTGAAGTGAAGGTTGTTGGTTGTTCTGATAAATTTTCCAGTGACAAGATAACAGTTACCTTTGGTGAGTCTTTCATTGCTACTGCCAATAGCCCTTGAAAGTTTGGTTAACATGTTGCAAACTGTGATAAAGAACATTAGCAAAATATTTAATTGTTTGTATGGAAGGACAAAAAGAATGGCACTAGATATCAGTCAAAAGAAAGACCTGAGGGAGGAGTGTTATAGTATCTAAGCTTTCTTATACAGTATAGAAATGTGAAACATTTACTGAAGATACAGGTGCAGACTGCGTTTCTGTATTTTTTGACATGGAAATAGCAAAGACTTTCAGAGATTTGGAGATTGTGGTTGCACAGTCTTGAATCATTGGAAGACTGAATGATAGCTGTATGATTGACAGTATCTGAATGAGGAAAAAGTTTTGCTTGTAACTTAGGAAAATATTTGGGAGGTGTCAGAAGTTGTCTTTGCTCTTTGGATCGGTTATTCACTTATTGAAAGGAGTAAAGTTTCTCTGATACAGAAATTATTGTTTCACCTCTTTTGCTCCAGCAAAGGTACCAGAGCAGCTGAAGTTTGATGCAGAAAGTTGCAGATTGGACTTTATCCTTTCTTGTTAATTTAAATTTTAGACTTTTAGCTGTGAAAACAGAAAAGTGGCTCTGCTTTCATGCTATCATCTACTACCTTATCTGCTTTCATGGAAAATTCATTCCTGTGAACTCACCTATGAAGAATTAACAAGGAGTAGTTTCCTTCTGTTCATAAACTATTTTGTGGCATCCATTACCCAAAACTACTCATCAAAATCCTTCATCTGTTTATTCAACTTTTCTACCACTCTGGAACTTCAGAAAAAAGTGTTTTTTTTTTTTTTAAAAGTGTTTTTTTTTTTTTTTTTTTTTTTTTTTTTTTTAAGACAAGTTCTAAAGATATATATAAAGGAAACACTTTGAGGTTCTTAGTCAGCTGCTTTCCATAGAGAAGATCTCATATATATACAGTCTTGTTTCTGTACAATTTCAGGAATTCCTAGGGAAACATTTGTAAAGAATAGCAACAATTCTAATTGAACTATAATGTTTTGCACCTTGTTTTTTCCTCCCCAGAAATAACAATTTCTGGAGGGAATACAAGTTGCTCTTTCTCTCACAGGAAATATTTCAACATACCTTTCCAACATTTTGTAAGACAGTGAAAATTACAGCCATACCCAACATTTTTTTAGAAGCTGATATTTTCCAACTTAGTGTGGGTACTTCATTATTTCCTGAATAATTTGGCAGGATCACAGTTATTTTCTTAATGATTTATAAGATTTCTCCAGAGATATTCTTCTGTACTTGCTCTCTGCTTCTAGTGGATTGCAAGCAGAGCTATGAATGTTTTCAAATTTCTGTTGCAGACTTCAGTGCTGCCAAAAATATTTACCTTTCCCTCTCTCCTTTGAAAGAAAGGTAGAAAAAAAAATATTCCAAATTTTTTTCTGACAGGGTCAAAATAAGCATTCATTCTTGCTTCATTCTCACTTCTTTAGGTTTTAACTTTTTACACGAGGATGCTTCTGAATACAGCAGTTCTAATCTGGAACAGCCAAAACTGGTTTTTTCATACAGCTTATGAAGCTGTAGAGAAAGTGGTGGGATTCCTCCTTGAAATCTATTGAAAGAGTATATGGAAGATGAATACAGTCTGTTCCAAAAAACCTCCCAAATCTATGTTCTTTTTTATCTGTCTCAAATACTGTCCCTTTAAGTTTGAATTGTAAATGAAATTATGCTGTTTGAAAATAAGTATCAATGTAATTTGTTAATCAAAATGAATTTTTTCTTTTATATTCTGAGAATCTGAGATTTTAGAAAATGAAGCACAAAAGGACTTGAGGGCTTCTTATCTTCTTACTCTCACTTTGGGTGAGCTGTACTGGTGTCACTCCCAATAGCTTGTGTCTAGTCATCTAGTTTTTTGTTACAGTGTCAGTAGTAGTTTCCTTTTTCTTGCAATCTGTTTGAATTCCTATCACTGGAAAGCTTTTTTCCTAGTATACTGCATGAAACATTTTTGTTGGAGTTAGGAATAGCACTTCTTGACTTCTTTCCAGTGAGCAAGGGAAAAACAATTCATGTCTGTTTTTTGCTATAGCATTCATGTACATATCAAGGACTGTTATCTTGTCTTCCACCAATCTAATCTTCTACAAACTGAATAGTGCTGCTTCTTGCTATCATCTTTGCATAAGTTAGCATTTTTAAGCCTGTTACTGTCTTTGCTGTTATCTAATTTGTCTGCATGTCTTGATGTTGTACTTCACCTAATCATACATACAACATCACTTGAAGACTGAGGAGGATGAGTAGTTAGAAAATGACTTTTTTGTGCTATATTCCTGTTATATATAAGAACATAGTTGCACTTTGGTGATAAATCAGATTCATTTTGCAAGCTGCTATAAACATACCACTGTCTTTCTGTAGTTTGTCCATCTTCTTGTCATATTACTACAATTGCTCTTTCTCAGATGAGTAAGAAGTTTGTGCTTTTTCATACTGAATTTATTTCAATAGTAAAGATAATTGTAAATTTTGATTCTTTTAATAAAAAACATTTGTAAACCTCTCCCAAACAGTCAACACCAAAAGTTTGGTGTCATCATTGGTTTAGTGAAGGTACTTGCTAATTTTATTACATGAGAAGTTGCTGATGATGAATATTTTATTACTGCTACGCTTAAAACTGTGCTCTGGAAATCTGCACTGGCTTACCCACATTCTGTTCACCCGTTTTTACCAAAAACTATTGATACTCTTTGAAAACATTTTTTCAATAGGGTATACTGCAGTCTTACAATATTTTTGCCTAGACCTTCATCAGCTGTTAGTGAAACTGTTATGAGAAAATGTTTAGAAAGCCATGCTTGAGTTCAGCTATGACACTCAGTTCTCTTTATTTCACAGGACCCACTGGTTTATAAGATCAAATTATTTTAATTTGATTATTCTTATTCTTAACAACGTCACTTTGGAATATTACCTCTTTATTATTCTCTCAATCCATGCAGAGAAGTTGTTCTCCTAGAATGTACTGAAATTATACAGGCCATGCATAATACTTTGGACAGTCCTTTGCTGTCCTTTCAAAGAGACTGTTCTCCATTTTTGAGTGTGATGGAGGCAGAAATTCTCAGCTTGGTTATTACAAATTTTGAGATTGTTTTAGTGAGGCTTCCAGGGTGAATTTGTCTGATCCCGTTTTCATGAAAACATTCAATTTATGTGAAGGTGATTAAAAAAGTCATATTAAATTAAAAAAATATATATTTTTTCCTATTTTCACAGTGTAGTTGCTGTTTCATAGTCTTTTGACAGTAGCGTGTGAATGTTCCTCAGATTCTGTCAGCACCAGGTTCTCAGCTTTTGCAGCAGACAAACATCAGCGCAATATGGATGCTCTGGTCTTTCTTCTAGCTTCTGCAACTTCATGCCTTCAAGAACTAATTTATGGTGTAATTACTCAGATGTGAAGTCTAACAGATCACATGTGGGACTTAAGTGTTTGTTAAAATCTCTCTTCCCAAAGACTTTATCAGTAAAAAAATAATCTCGAATGCTGTGTTCAGGTTTGACCTATAATGATTTAGTATCCACTTAAATAATGTTTGTGGAGTCTGGATGGTCACTTTGTAATGAACTTTGAAAGGCATAGCACGTGAGCGTTTGTGGTGTTTCTCTGCAGTTAACTATGAACCAAATATTATCCATCAGTCTTCATTTGTTCACTAGTACTTTTTTCTGGTCTTGATGCATAACAGCAATACTTCTGGCAAAAGAGCATATAGGATTGGTGAAAGACTTTCTTTCAACATCTGGGAACCTTTATCTGCAAGGGATTTAAAGGAATATGAAGATACTGTATGGAGTGAGTCTTTTGAAGTTGTTGTTATGCTACTAAGAAGCTAGTAGTTCTTTTAAATATGTGAGTCCTAAGTTCCTGGTCACCTTAAGAAAATGGTTTTTGACCATGTGGGTTACAACAAAGAGTGTGATTAGTGATGGGACTTTGGTACACCAGCTTTGAAGGGCAAGTGATCTTTGCTCGAGAGAGGCTCAGACATAATCAGAGAAAGTGTCATGAATGGCTAAATCAGATGCAAGTACTGTGGCATGATTAGAAAGCGTGCAGTCAAAAAACCAGAAGATTTAGATATCCATATATCCATGATACGTGTAATCTCCTAGTCAGAAGCTTATTTGTTTGCTACTCAGATTACTGATGTACAATGAGCAAGTGAAGCCATTCCATGATTAAAAAAAAAAAAAAAAAAGAAAGAAACTCTAAGTGCTTAAGATGACTAAGTGAGTGTTAATGTAATGCATTTTGTAGTTACTTACATTACAAAAGATATGAAAAAAATCAGTCAAAACTCACACAAAAGAAAGTGGTTTACAAATTGGTAAAGCAGTTTGTAAAACTTCTTCCATACTCAGTGCCATCTATCACTAAGAAAACTAATAAAGAGAACAAATCCTGAGGTTATCATGGGTTGTCAGCATGACTTAGTGAAAGAGAGGCTATAGAGGTATTGTTTATGGGTACATTTTTTCTCTGTATAGTCTTTATTTCCTATGACGTTACCTACTTGTCTGTAATATTTGGCATTATTTGGAGGATCATCAGTTAACAGTGATACAATGACCTTCCCAAATCAGTGGAAAGTCTCTTTTTATCTCACAACTTTTGTATATTCTTGACATGCAAAGAAGTTTGGACAAGGTTCAATGGAAGATCAACCACAAAGTCAGATTATTTTTCTCCTGAATTACTGCACAACTCTAGGTTTGGATTGAAAAGCTGCCTACATATTTCTCGGTTCTAAGAGAATATTCCAGAAGTGGGGTCATTCACAAAGATCATTTCCAAAGATCATCATATGATTTACTATATTGACAGCATTTACCTTCTCAACTGTGTATCTTTGAATCTTGACTGCCTCAGCTAACATATCATACCTGTCTGTCTATTCTTCTGTAAAAACATTTCCTCTGTTGTCAACAAGTCTTGTGAGAGCTTTGTTCTCAGATACATAATGTCTCATAGGAAATACTTGACCATAGAAAATATTCCAGACTGACTTAAATGGCAATAGGCAAAACCCTTTCTATCTAAAGATTAATGTTTTCTCATCTTAAGTGTCCGACAGTGTGGTACCTGTTCAGTGTGTGATGCACGTTCAAAACTGTTAACGTCTATGGTAGCATTAAACTGTTCCAGAATACTTCATTTTCTTTTCAATTTCTTTTCACTTCAATACCTAAAATATTGTACTGTCTAAGCACATTTATTGCCAAATCTTAACCATCATATTTAGATATCTCAGCCATATGTGAAGTTATCGCCAGAACATGTACTCCTAAAATGCAGCTTACAGGGCTTACCATCAATGCCATTCAGGAATTTCCTTCAGGGGGAAGATAGCTGTTCGTAGTGCTGCCTAGCAGAGGAAAAACTGTACTTTATTTCTCTATTTACTGCAATCTAAGTACATTGAATGGAATGTACTGAAATCCTTCTGACCTCCACAAGTCTATTCAGAGATCTAAAAAAAAAACCAAAGAGCTACCTCCTTATCTTACCTGTTGTTGCAGTGTTATTTTTCAGCATGACAAATACAAGTTAATACCAAATAAGAATGATCTTGTCATATTTATTAGACGTTTATGGCAAGGGAGAATCACACCTTAATCGTCTCTTTGAGGCGTAACTGTAGAACGATAAGTGTTCCAATATTTCAACTTCAGAGGTATTCATTTAAGTGAGAATTCAAGAATAAGATATCCGTAAGTTCTCTTTGAAAAGTTTTGAGCTGCCTCTAGTATTTGTAGACAGAAAAATGCAGCCTCTGCTTTCCAGTGAGTGGTATTCGTTACCTTAAAGGAAATCTGTAGTTAACAATTTCTGTCATACGTTATACTGAGACAATCTTGTAGATTATTGTCTAAAGAGATGGCAACTAGGATAAGTGTGTGTGTGTGTGTGTACCTGCACATGCATCTCAAGAACAGGAATCTCTGGTGGAAGGCAAGTGAGAGAGTTTTGTAGAGTGTAGCCAGGACTCTGGTACTAGTGATTGAATGTGGCGTCTAATCTGAGGAGGTGAAATTAGGTAGTGGAATGATCTTGAGAATCAGGATGAGTCAAAACAGGGCTTCCCAACATTGTGGATATGGTTGGCAGAATATGGTGTTGTTCTCATTGTCAAGGAGAACTGGGTAAGATAAAATCATTTTGTACCCAGCTCTACATACAGAGGGTATAGGACATCTCACAGAATGCACTGCTAGAGAGAGAAAATAACATAAAGCAGTCTGCAAAGTTGTCGGGGAAATGAAAGGGAATACCTTTCATTTGAACTGAAACTTTATGAGACTTATCCATTCTTTTTTTCATTTACAGATCATTACATTGTTTAATGATTAATATTTCTTAAAATATCTAGTACACATTTAAGTTGCAGAATAAATCTGCTTTCATGTCTAGTGGTTTCTTGAATGAAACACATGGGGACCTGTCTTCCAATAAATTTTTGAGTGTTGTTAGAAGTACTGACTTACAATTACCAAAACCAGAATGACTAACAATACCTCAGTCACTGCTTTCTGAAGATCAGTATTCCCTAGTGGATGAATGTGATCAGAGAAGCATTTCCTTTGTTTAAACAAGAGCAGGCTGGAGCCTATTGGTCCATCCTTTCTCTTTTCTTTTTTTTTTCTTTCTTTTTTTTTTTTTCTTTTTCTTTCTTCTCTCTCTCTCTCTTTCTCTCTCTTTTTAAGTACTCCATTGTAAGTATTCCTTTTTAAGGCAAAAATTCTAGCTTAAAGTCATTGTTGGGACTAGTTGAAAAGTTACTTGCTTTTCAAAGTTTATTTGGGCTTATAGTTATGGAGGGCTGTTTTAACTTTTAAGGAACTAAAAATTTAAATGTGATGAATTGGAGAATGTTTTTAATGAAAAATATCCTCTTTTTTTAAAATTTCTGCAGAAGAAGTCTGGAATGAGTGCCTATAGAAATAAAAATTTATATGTTTAAAAATAAGAGGGAAAAAAAAGGAGGCAAAGTAAAGCAGAGAATGGTAGAAAAATGTCTTAAGAGAATTAGTGTTTTGTAGGTAATAATGGGAGAGCAGAAGGGAGGTAGAATGAGTTTACCAAAATTAAAAAAAAAAAGTTGATAATGAATTGTCGGAGCCAAAGTTAAGGAAGAAGGAAAGGACAATTTATCTTTTAGTATATTTTCTGTTTTCACCTTTATATGGATCTGTAAGATGGCGCAACCTCACTAAAATAATAAGTTTTTTTTTTTTGTAATAATTGTTTAAAAATGTGTGGCTGAAATGGCTGATGTCAATGCACTGATCGTTAGATCTTCATCACAGGACCTTATGAAGAATCTTTTTGATCCTTCCTTCTTCTGTAGTCAATTTGCTTACATTGACTATTTTATAATAGTTGATTAGTTGATGTTCTAAACCTGCAGGTACTTTTTTTTTTTTTTTTTTTTGTGGTGGTGGGTTTTTTTTGTTCCATCTTCCCTGAAATGATCCCTTCTCCACCTGCAGTTGTTAAAAACGCCTAGGAAATAGAGTGCAACTATCTGGATTACATATCGATCTAGGAATTATGTGCTTCCTACCAATCTCATTTAGACCTTTTGTGAACACAGATATATTTACAAATACACATTAAAATTTAAAATTATGTAGGTTATATTTAGTGTGTTTTTATATAAACATGAAACAACATAACTGTTCAGTTTTTCTGAATTATTATTCTAGGATCAAGACCACCTTTAATCCTACAATCTCAGCCTCCACCTTATTCATCACCTAGAGATGTTCCCCCAGACATATTGTTAGATTCTCCAGAAAGAAAGCAAAAGAAACAAAAGAAAATGAAGTTAGGCAAGGATGAAAAAGACCAGACTGAAAAAGCTGCAATGTATGATATCATTAGTTCTCCTTCCAAGGACTCCACTAAGCTTACATTAAGACTCTCTCGTGTAAGATCTTCGGATATGGACCAGCAGGATGATATGCTTTCTGGTTTGGAAAACAGCAGTGTGTCAGAGGGTGATATTCCTTTTAATGTGCAGTACCCAGGACAGACTTCTAAAACACCCGTTACTCCACAGGATGTTAACCGCCCACTAAACGCTGCTCAGTGTTTGCCGCAGCATGAACAGACAGCTTTCCTTCAGGCACAACAAGTGCCTGTTTTACAACAGAACACTTCAGTTGCTGCAAAACAACCTCAAACTCCTGTGGTACAGACACAGCAACAGGTTTCGCAACAAGGAACTATAACGTCATATGATGAAGTAGAATTGGATGCATTGGCTGAAATTGAGCGGATAGAACGTGAATCAGCTATTGAAAGGGAGCGATTTTCAAAAGAAGTGCAAGATAAAGGTAAAAGGATTGTGTGTGTGTATACACTCTATATATTATACAAATATATATATATATGCCTGTAAAATCCATATATATATATATATAAAAGAAAAAAACCAACTTCCTTTCATTGTCACATAGTTCAATTCTGTTTACTCAGCGTAGGTTCTTTTACAACATTCATCTCCATTCCTCTCCAACAATGAACTGTAATCTCTCATGTATGCATATTTTTAACAGCTAATTTTCTTTATCTGGGGTCTTACTGTATGGAAAGTTCTTATGTTTCAAAATTCTTTTTAACCTATTCTTATTTGAACCATGAGACTCAATGAACAATTAACATCATATATAAAATTTCTAAAATCCCAGCAGTACCATAAGTCAAAATTTGTAATAAGTTATGGTAGCTGAACTACTCGTGTATGTTGCCTAATATAAGAAAATACAGGAAAAATTTTATCCCCATTTATTCATATCTCCAATTGAACCTAATGTGAAAGAGATGTTAAATTAAAATCACAACTATTCTTTTCAAGGCACGGTAATGATTGCTTAATATATATTGTATCCAGTGTTCAACTGGATTTTCGTTATTATGTAGGCATTCTAAGTTTTAGAGAACTACCATATATCTATATGATCTTTAACATAGAACCAGATGAGCCTCTGAAATGTTTGCTTTTTACTTCAGTAGTTAAACCAGTTGACTTAACTGACTTCATTGAATCTATCCTCTTTAATTTGTTTGCTCCTGTGTACTGGTTTGATCGTCTTTAGGCTTCAAAAATCTCAAAGAGCCACATGTAAGTCTTTAAATTAAGCTATGTTTTTAAATGAGATAGTGATGTGTTAACCTAAGTATTTATCAAAAGCTTCCTCTGCACTGAGTTTAGCTTCTGAGGAAAAAATCCATAATATAAAGCTAATTTACTAGATGATTTCAGGAAAAATCTTGCAGAATGGAGCAAGTTTTAATTTTGGAAGCTCATAGTTGAAAATGGCTGATTTTGGACATACTTGTGAGGCTGCAACTGTTTTTACATACAATTTGGGTTTTTAACCACTAGAGAGAGCAAGTTTTCTCCCTATTCAAGGATTTTTTCTTATTTTAATGATGTCAGGACAAAGAGAGAGAAAGAGTGTGTGCGTATGTGTATAACTGTTGAGGTTACTAAAGAATAGATATTCCATTCCTCATTTGGTAACTAAGTCAAGTCTTATTAGAGAATATTGTTTGTCAATCTATGAAGAAAATGGATGCTCACCTCAAAAGAGGTCTCTGCTGCCTTTAATTCTGAGGTAATTAAATGGGTAATTTTGCTGCTCTGCTTACATCATCTTATAATCACTAATTTTAAATTTATTCACGGGAGCTTGTGATTCGCCTCCTAATACTTTGTTTCTACAAAAGCTGCGTTTATTTTTGCATGATTAGTATAGATTCAGCAGCACATTTTAGCTAAGAAACATCTGGAAAAATGCAGTGTATTTTTTATGGTGCACTATAGCCTTCAAAACTTGGAGCAAGTCTAAAACTCTTCTTTTTTTTCTGGCTTTCAAGAAATTATGCACTTTAGTTGTGAAATTTGTATGCCACTGGTAGATTCTGATTTGTTTTTCATTGGAGAAAGGAGTGATTTTTATACAATGTGATCTCTCTCCTTCACCATTGCTTGATAACTGTCTTACCAAATAAGAATTTCAACCTTATGCTTCACTTATACCTGCATCCTCTGTCAAGCCTCAGTTCTTCCAGAGTTCCTGCAATTGCTATGGATCAGGTGCTGGAGTTGCTGCCGTGTTTTGGGACAAATGATTACCATTTATTCACTGGTGTTAAGGTGCCCCTGTGCTAAACAGAAGCTCTTTCCTCTCTGGTTGCCAAGGTTTCAGTCATGATTAAAGACAGTGTTACGTAGAAGGATTTTTACCGGTTTCATGGCAGGTTCCCTTAGAGAAATACAGTTCTTATTTTGGTAAAGCTTTTGTCATTGCTTCTGAGTTTGTAATACATCTACAAGTTGATACTCTCAGGGATTGTTCTATACTCAAGCCATTCGGTGTGAGTGCAGGAAGGAACTTCCTCTATGGTTCCTATTGGAATTTGTCTGTTACAAATATATCCAATAACTCCTAGATATGTCGTTAGAATGTTTTGAGAATCTGCTTACTGTGTTTATGTGAAAACCTGGCATTTGTGCACTTCAGTATCATAACTTCAGATCACATTATGTCCAGAAATCAGAGTGACTGTAGCATGTACTCACCCTAATTACAGTGAGAAGGTGTAGCACTAAGCGATATTGTACATAGCAAGCATCCTTCTGGAGCTCTTACTGTAGGTGCTAGCACATGCTGAAATCTGAGTGAAAGCATCTTCACTGCTTTTGTAATTGTGGCGTGGGAATACATACTGCAGTCACAATATACTTTCTGCATATGCATTCTGTGTTGTCTTCCGTAAAATATTTTGAATGGAATTGTACTCACTCAAGTTTTGGTGACAGATTAGTGATCTCTTCTGTCCTTTTTTTAGATATGAAACCTCTACAATACAGTGCTTAATCAAAGATATTCAGATGCTTCTTTTTAATCAGGCTTTAGATGGATGTGCCATGTTCCTTCTGAGTTTTGGAACCAGTAGCGTGGTGGAATTATTCCAGGAAAGAATTGGAGATGTTTTTCTGGGAGTTCTTGCCAAAAACTATGTAACCTCTACCCTTGCCTAAGGCAATATTACAGAAGGATCTTAGCATTAAAAATGGACTTTAATGTTTGGTACAAGTTGAAAATAGGGATTTTGAGCCCTTTGGAAATTATAGTACCTTCTGTAATATAACCCCCCAATTCTAACAAAATTGCTGAAATATTTTTAGTCAAATAAAGCCTTTCAAAATGGAGGCAAACTCATGTCCAGAGTTGCAACACAGAGTTTTGCAGAAGTGCCTTCTTTGAAAAGCAGCATATTTTTCTGGAACCTGATTGTCATGCTTTTGCAAAAATCATTAATGCAAAATCTGGCTGATTTGACCTGATGTCCATCTAATATGCATAAGGAGAAATTTTACAGCATAGACTTCCTGTCTCCATGTCTAAGTGCTTTTTGGTACTCTATTTTTGTCATTCTATCCTTTTGGTCTATTTGATTTCATGGATTAAATGGATTATGTGATCTTATCATGGTAGAGGGTTGCAAAGATGGAAAACATTCATTTTGTCCTCTGTGTAGAAGGACAAGATTACACTTCTTCTTTGTACTTTTTCCTTCAAGCAAGTCTGTCTGTATTAAGTAATTTTGCAAGTAACTTGTATGTATCAGTTAATGAAAGGACTAATTAGAGATTTTGAAGACTGAGGCACTCAACACCAGAAGTTTCATTCTAATGTACCTGTTATGTTTAACAGCTTTAGAACAAGCTAATAACTGCATCAGGTCTTCAGTTCCTATTGCACCCCTCCGAATTGGCCTCTATATCCTCATCAGATTCAAGCTGTCAGTTAATCTAGATCATACCTTCTGTTTTGAAAAGATATGTAATATCATGGGTAAATCCAGGTACTGTGTATCAAGACTTGGATTATCTAAGTAGCCATAGTGTTGGTGATTCTGAGGGGTTAATACAGAAAGGAATAATCTTTTTCCAAAACAATCATCAAGAAGTTAACCATTCTCTGCTTAGGAACATCAGGATATCCTTCTTTTGAAATCACCATTAGTATTCACATTTTACTTGATGCTCTTAAATTCTTCTGAAAAGAGTCAGAGATCCCTATTCTTAATTAATTTTGTTCACATAACTGGACTTGTAATTAGTTCATATTCTGAAGCTAAGAATGCTAAGAAAGTCAGGAAATCCTGTTAAGTTTTAAAAACCTACGTCTGGAGAATTTTTGTGCTTCTCAGAAATATTTCTTCTTTGCAAGCATGGAGGGTGGTGTTCAGGAAGAAATTTTGTTTTGGTAGCTTCAATTCTCTGTACTAACTTGTGCTTTCTGGCTGTTCAGATTTAAATGCATTATTTTTGTGTATAATCGAGTAGTTCAACGCTAGTCATCTAAAGCTTTCCCAGAACATCACTTTAAGCTCTACTTGTTCTTCAAGATTTAGACCTGCTACTGAATTAATTTTCATGTTAAAAGTTTCTACCTCAAGAAATTTCATGCTTTTTTTAAAAAAAAAGTCATATATTTTGAATCAAAAATATATAAAATATTTAAGATATTAGTATTTAAAGGAGCTCCAAGTCTTTTAAAAGGGGAAAATAACCTTGAAAATTACTTTAAAAAAAAAAAAAATGAAAACAGAAAGGAACTAATCTTTTTACTTAGACTCTTTTTCAGATTGCTTTAGATATTTTCAGACTTAGATTTGCTTAATTTTAATTTGAGCTATTCCATACGTAATACTGTGTGTTCACTGCTACGTTTTTAGGCCGCTTCAAAGATGTCTTTATATGATGCATATAGTACACCAGTCGTAGGAGACTAAGGAGTTTTACTTGTAAAAGGCATTGTTCCCTGGAGTTTGTGAGAACGGTCGTGAAATCGTTTATCACTAACCATTTTACTGGGGAGGCTAATACTTCTTTTAACTGGAAGGAGTTAAAAGCATTTAGAAGCATTCTTTAAAATGAGACAAACATATCTATGTTTTTTCCTCCATATATTCAACTTCTGAGGATCTATTTTACCCACTTCTTTGGAATCTTACTCTAGATTCTTTGAATTAGGAAGAAGTGAAGCTGTAATAACTTTATTTCCAATAATTGGATCAGTTAGGGGGCATTTGGATGCCTGCTATGGGCCCTTCTGTTCTTAGTTCGTTCCTAGCCCATAGCAGCAGAGACACACATCCCAAGAGTGTGAATCTGCCGGAGCAAAACTATCAAAACTACAGTTATAGGTAAGTAACCTTTTTCTCTTACCTTCTGAGTTCTTATCCAGCTCCTTTCCCTTTCTCCCCTTTCCCCATCTTCCCCAAACTCTCCTGAAGAGAAAAATAATAGAACGCTATTAAGAATTAATAGTTTATATTTAATATTATGTAGCTAATGAATGAAATGATGGACTGTGTATTTATAACCATTCATTATTACCTTCAGTTTCCAAAAATACCTTATATGAGGGATTATTATAGGGATTTTATTTTCTTAAAAGTAGAGATAGGAATGTAGGCGTTTGTATAGTAATCTTGCAGAAAATCAATCACTAATACAAGATGAGAAGAAACAGTGTAAAATGTAAATCATTATGTGAGAATTAGGTATTATATGTTTTGTGTATATAAACTTTCAGTAGATCTGCATTTAGCAGTGTTATGTAATAGATGAAGCTGGCACCTTATGTGGCTTTGTCAAGAAAAAGCAGTTTTGCAATGTCCAGTTTCTGTAGGTGAGAGACTTCTTTTGTTTTGTGTTCTGGCACGTTTAAGAAATGAAGAAATTCTTCTTCTGTCTAGAGTAATTGCAATGAAATGTTGCAAAGTTTCCATCTATCTAGGAAAAATTACTTTTTATATTTAAAAAAAAATAATTGCATGAAAAACGCATTTGTGCATATATTCAAGAAAAGAGGCACTTTTTTTAATGGCGTTTACTTTGTTTTGGCCTTTTGGTGTAACATGGAAGCAATTTCCTAGAATAGGAAGTCTATTTTCATTTTATCTGTAGCTAAATAAACTAAGATTGCAAAATTAAATATAATACACATAGTACATCCTCTTGATTGTACCTGTTAGATGGGAAGATTTATAACATTACTTACCCAATAATTATTTTCATCTGGGACAGTCGATTTTCTATTATGGATTTAAATCTTGATAAAGAAATGGCATGTATAATTAATAAAGCTTATCAAAAGCCCAGCATTTCTATAGATCATAGTCACTGAGTTCACTCTAACATCACCCTAAGATGATGTGGACCTTTTTCAGTTATCATGCTGTATGAATGTTACTGGATCTAGTCAATTGAAGATATTTTTGAATGTAAGTTGTGATGTCAAAATGAAGTCAACATCTGAAAGGGAGATTAAAAGTATTAACCAATACATTTTAAAGTCCTTTGGTTTGCTGATCGTACAAATGAATAAAAGCTAATTGAAAACATTAATCTTTGATACATGAAATAAGTAGTTTTCATTAAAACTACTGTTTTGCTTTCTTGTGAAATTGGGTGCTGTGCTCTGTATTTCAAAAGTAATTGCACTTCAGATTTTTGCTAAGTTTTTTTAGCAGCTCAGTTTAGAAAACTATAATTCTTCACAGTAATTCTTCTATAACTATCACATGGGTAAAACCCAGCAACTGTGTCTCAAAAATCTCTCTTATAAATAAATCAAAATAATAGTGTTTGTAGAAACAATATTAAATTCAGGGAATTTAAGTTATGGCTTCCAGTCTGTAAACAAATGTAGATGCATGATTATATTGTTTTGTAGTTCAATTCTTGTTATCTCTAGGGTACTATTTCTTCTGTATTATTGTAGTTGACAGGGAATAATGAGTTGCAAGACATTTCTAATTAGATAGATTCCTAAGATCATGTTTTATTCTGTAGCTATACAGATTGCAATATTGTCATATTTAAGAAAATGAGCAAAACTTACAAAAACGAAGATTCTGAAGTCTGCTACACTCCAAGCCTGCTTTAGTCTTTTTGTGTTTTGTCGTGAATGAATTTGTACATCCCTTCTCATGGGCTTTCTTTTTTGCACAATGACCAGAAGTTTGATAAAGTCTTTTGGCAAGTTGCTAAAAATTAGCATCTGTTTTTGTTCAGATTCGTAGAAATACTTTCCCCTGAACAGTAGCTGCAGAAAACCCTCCAGTTTCTGTTTATTTTTGGAGCCTTTGGAGTTATGTTCAGTTCTGAAAGGTTTCGTATACCAGAATCATCACCCTGCTTTGTTTTAGTTTCTTCTGTAAGGGAGCAAATTGTCAGACTAAAATTGCTGAGCTTTGTTTGCTCAGTCTCTCCTTCAAGGGGAGGAGCTAGTGCTGTGGAAATCTCTTCATATGATTGGAAGGGATCTCTGTGATTGTTAATTTCTTTGGATCTTGGAATATGGTTTTAGAGAGGAGAAGAGGTGAGAGCAGACTCTCACAGTCAGTAATGCTGAATGTTTATGAAGAAGTAGAGAGATGAAAGTGGGTATTTGCCCTCACTCCATTGATAGGTCATCCATCAATGCCATTAAAGTGATTTCATATTTAAACCTTCATTATATCCAGATTACATTGAGTAGTTTAGATTGTTGTGGTCTGGAAAACACTTTCGTTTGGTGGGACAGGGTATTTGGACAATTTAGTAGAGCTCTGTGAAAATATCTAGGAAAAGTGAAACAGTTGTCAGTAAGCATAGTTCCATTATTTAAGAATATGGTTATGTGCTCTTGTAAGTTCCCAGTCTTGGTTGGTAGCTTAAGTAAGATAAACTTGTAATTTGCCTCTGGCTGAGTTGTCTGTGATGTTGCTCAAAAATGAAAAGTTTTACAACAATTGATAACTGTCTAAGATTGGTATGTTTGGTATAAATGTATTAATTGTTGATTTAAATAATACAAATAAGTGGCATTTCAAATGAGCGGAGGTGTATCCTTGCGACCTGTAAAGAATTTCAGAGATGTAAAATGTAAGACTCTTAACTTTTATTGTTCAAAAGAAAGTCTGTACTGGAGTCACCAGAATAGTTGATATGGAATTCAGTGTTGAGGATCGATCTTCTTTGTGGTTCTGAAGAGGAATACATACACATTTAACCATCTTGGACCTGAAGTCTCCAACTTAATCCCTTACAGGGTGTAAATGGGGAAGCGATAACGTTACTGCTAATTCTTCAAGGTCATTCAGAAATCTCTGGATTTTATTGTCTGCAGAACAATATTAATAGATTGGAATGTTATGATTCTGCTAAAACAAATCTCTGCAATCATGTATTGCTTTTTAAAACTTGTTTTTTTTCACAGATATTTTTAAAAGGCCCATTTCCATTTGCTAGACAATGCAGTTTTAGTTTATTGTCCTATTATATTCATTTGCTGAAAGATTTTAATGGGACAGTTCACACAATCATTGGATTTGCAAGAAAGCAGTAGTAACATTGGAGATTTCAGCAGTAGTGATATTCTGGCTGCTGCTTTGGAAAAATTTCAGGTTAAATGAAGAATGGAGACATTTCTTTAATCCAGCTCCCCTTATCCAGTCTCTGTTCCTAGCATTTGCTCAGCTTCCAAATATATCTGTTTTCAGGATGATGATTCTTCATTTGGTTGACTTGTCGTTTCAGTGTAAATGTATTTGGAGGTATCTGTGGTTAATCCAGTGCAATTTGTTTCTGCACAAATGTTTCTTAGTAATTAAATGATTTCTAAGTCTGAGAATACTCATCATTTTGGTGCACAGACATTTCCAAGATGAAGGCCACAACTGTCTTCAGGGATATTGTTTGTAACAGGACAGGTGAGGCATAACCACTTGGAAATATAGCAATTTATTTATTTTTTTTTGGTCTCAGACTTGTGGTTCCTGTAGTGTTTAGTTTCTTCCACCACAATGGCATTTGGCACATCATCTCTACTGTGTTTTAGAATGAGGTGGCTTATGACTACCAAATTGCTGCATATTGGTAAGCATACTGCCGTGTAAAGAGAACATACATGTGGACTTCCCAAGCCAAAAAACTGCTTATGTAGGTGAATAACCATGATCAGACAGTACTATGAACTGCCATAAATTTGTTCAAGGAATCATTTTGGATTTATCTACATCCATAGTGTACAGGTGAGGGAAGAGAATAGTGTTTCTAGAAAGACAAGAATCTGAAGAGAAACTTGGATGCCCAATCTCTGACACAGTCAGAAGGCTCTTCCATGGCTAGCTACGTTACAAAAACTTTTACAAAAAGTGGAGCAGACAGATCCTGATCATGCTTTATTGGTCTCAAGTTTCTCAGCCTACCTTTCAGAATTGTGGCAAGCTTTGAAGGTCTGTGGAATTTGAAAGAAAAACATTAGTCTGATATTTTCATTGAGTCCTTGATCCTGATAATAAAAAGATATTCCACTGTCTTTGGAGTGAAGCAGACGAAGATTGGATAGTGATGCCTTGAAGGATTTGAAGTGTGTTTGAATGGATATTTTTAAAGTCACTAAGTTTTGTCAGTTTGTCAAGACTTTCAGGGATCCTGGGACTCATTCTTTAACAAAGTAGATTTACGCAAACTCGCATATATTTTATTGTAAAAGAGAAGACTTGAAGACATCTGTTTGCAGAGGTTGATTATTCTTTCCTCAATGCTGTATTGATTAATCTGATATAATTCAAAGTACATTCAAGATTTGAGAAAGTCCTTTGAAGCCCGGTGGTGTTTTTCACCTTTTGTATTTCTGTAGCTGTCATGGCAACTTTAAAAGGTTTTGTGCTTGTTCAGTGGATTTTTTTTCACTATACTCAATGAAGAGAGTGGTGCTCATCTATTCATCCTACCTATGTTGGAAGCCCTAGTTCAATCTGATATTTTCCTATACTTGGGCCAGCTTTTTTGTCCTAGATCCAGAAATCTCATAGAGGCAGAACAGTAACGATCAAGTCTAGTTCTGAAGATGGCCATCAAGATGCACTGGAAATGTGAAGAAATCTGTGAGTAATCTGTAACTGTGTCTGCAGTCACCTTGCCCTTTAGGAAAATAAAACTTTGAAGGCATCTTTTTCTTCTCAGATAAGAACACAACAGGTTGTGGTTGTAACACCTTACTAAAATGTCAGTATTCAGTTTTCAAGAGAAATGAAGAAGGTCCATCAAAAATGCTCTGTGTTTAGAAGGAATATCTCAAGTCATGATGTGATCGTCTGTTTATATGTTCTCAACTTACAAGTTGATGTTTTGGATGATGAAGATGAGCAGCATTTTGAGCCTGGTCAGTTACGGAAGTTCAAGAGTGAAAATTGGTCCTACCTGAATTGTTTTGATTGTTTAATCTTGGAGGCCTCAGCATGAGGGCTCTGAAAGGTGAGTTTTGGTTGATCCAGCTATAGCAGTTTAAGGCATCACAGCTGCTGGCCATCTGCCTTGCTCAACAGTAATGGTAGCAGAAGGAAACATTTTCTTGGGTCTTAGCTGACTTTTTCAGTCTGGTAGGTTAGTGCAAACTGTCTTCACTAGTGCCTTAAGCTGATGCCCTGTGCAATGAAACACACTTGTGAAAATGTGGGTATGTGTTCCCTTCTGCTACAGGTGATTACCTCAGTTAAAGGAATGGGGCAGATAACTGATAACAGTAATGTCTTAAAGGCCACTGTTAGATCCACCATCACAGCTACATGGGACTTTTTTGGTGTGACTGATATTTCTGAGTTAGAACGAAAAAGCTGACTTTTTCCCAAGAACACAAGTTTCTTAATTCCTGTTTCAAAATTTGTGGAGTTTTCAATCGAGAAATAAGGTAGTGACGTGTGTATGTGCATGTGTATTTAAAAAAAAAAAGGAAATTCAAATGTGAAACTAGTCAGCTCTCAGTCTGGAGGCTTACATTTCTTTACCATTCCTGAGACCTGCATAAAGTTCAGTGAGGACAAAGGCCTCATAGCCGCAGGGAGAAAAAGAACTTTTATCACTGCAGGAAGAGTTAAAATATATACATATATTTAATCAGTAGTTTAAGGAAATTATATATGCTCCCGTATGAATACAAAAATTGTTCTGCAGAAAAAGTAAAAATCTCTCTGCTAAAAAGCTGCACCTTCTATGTGGCAAATTTATTTTGCTTTACATGCCTATCATAAATTTGACAGGCTTTCCTACAGGTTTTTGTTGAATTTTGAAAAGTTCCTTGTTTTCAATTGATGGACTTTCTGCATGGAGTTTATATCCACCTGCAATATCTTCCAGCCATTAAATGCTGTATATAATTTCAAAGTTTTGGGACATTAGAGATGTACAAATAGATTTGAGAATGAAAACGATGAGAAAAAAAGCCTGTCCGCATCACTGGAATTTACTATGTTACTACTTGTTCATGTGTTCTAATGTTAATTTTGAAGATGATCCTTCAAAGTTTTTATTGTTCTGAAGAAGAATCTTCTACAAACAGATGAAATTATAAATCACATGTTATAATTCTGGTTTACAATTTGTACAATTTGAGAGGCATCCTTGATTTCATCCTCCTTACTCTTCCCCTGCTCCCAAAAAGAGAGCTGGCTAATTGCATCTGGTGGTAAGACACCACAAATCTAGGCATCAGATAAATTATTTTTCTTACATTGTATTTGTGGTCTAAACTGACGATAGATCTACAGAAAAGAATGTCTGACTTAGATTTAGTCATTCCTTAGACTTAAAACCATATTCCCTTATCCCAGAGAAAGTAATATTTTTTTTTTTTAACAAATTACGTGATGATTGTTGATAAATGAGTGCAGGAAGGACTTTTAGTTTTCATGACATCGATTAATTTTAGTTTATAGCGCTATGTTGGTAAAATGAATAGCTGGTAGTTTAAATGGACTAAACACATTCCTTTTGATATTTCCATGTGCGTTTCATCTCTATGAATTCTACCAAATTATGTGTGTCGTTTTTATTTTTCTGTATTCTACTCTTGATGATTTTTTGTACAAGCTGAAAGGATTATTGCTGAGTCAAGCTCTTCACACTATGTAAAATTATCACTTTTATTTCATCTGTGAAAAGTGTTATGGTTCCAAAGGGAAATTACTCAAGCATGTAAGTGTTTAGTGGCCCCCTACCTAATACACGTGTTATGGGGTAGTCTCCAACTATTGGTATACCGCTTTGCTTCGAAGGGAAGCACTGAGTGTTGGAGTTATTTTAATCATTTTTGTACATTGGTCCTGTGTTCTCTGGCAATAACATGCATGAAATCCAGCTGATGCACTGAACCATGCAGGTAGAACCTCTGGCTTAATCATTGCAGATCCTTGCTTATTTCATGTATAATGAAGCAAGCTGAATCTGCAGAGGAGAATCTTTTACAGCAGTATTCATCAAAGAGCAGTTATGAAGGTGCACCTTAAGTTTGTCTTTGCAGACTTTTGTTTCGACCTTAAATAATTTTTTTGTTGGTTTTTGTCATTATCTTTTGCAACTGCTTTATTAGATGTGAGTTTTACAGGGAATTTGATTTCATGTGTTTTGAGGATGTTTGTAATGAATAATTGGCATCTGTGACAGACTGACAATGAGCAACAGTCTATGAACACAATAAGTATTAGACAGAGAAGTTCTAGACTTACTTTTAAATTCAGTGAATTTTCTTGTGTGTGCATATACATGCTGAGGGGGATTAATTTGTGAGGATGGATATTTTTGCTTGAACAATTAATCTCCTATATATATAATTTGTGATTTTTCTCTTTTAATTTGCAGATAAGCCTCTGAAAAAGCGAAAACAAGAGAACAAGCCACAGGAGGCTGGGGGTGCTACTGGAGGAAATAGACCAGCTTCTCAGGAGACAGGTTCTGCAGGAAATGGGGCAAGGCCAGCATTGATGGTTAGTATTGATCTTCAGCAAGCAGGAAGAGCGGACTCTCAGGCAACAATAACTCAGGATTTGGAGGCTATCAAAAAACCTGAAGAGATAAAGCAGCATAATGATGGGTTTGTGTGTATTCCCCAAGAAGACGCTGTTGGAGTTCTTAAACTTAAACCTGAAAACCATCCTGAGATTTTTAGGAAAAAGTCAGACTTTGAGAGTCAAAAGACAGATATCCAGCAAAATGAAAACAGACAAATGGAATTTCAGCAAAATGAGAGCAGAAGGTTGGAAAGTAAACAGAATGAAAATAAACAGGTAGAAGCTAAATACGAAATCAAACATGAAAGCAGACAAATAGAGATGAAACAAAATGAGAACAGACAGACAGAGTCAAAACAGAATGAGAGCAGACAAATGGAGATGAAACAAAATGAGGGAAAACAAAATAATGGTAAACAGGAAGTAAGACAGAGGCCTGAGACGCCAAAGCAGAAGAGCGAAGGCAGGCCTGAAACGCCAAAGCAGAAGAGTGAAGGCAGGCCCGAAACGCCAAAGCAGAAGAGTGAAGGCAGGCCTGAAACACCAAAACATAGACACGATAACAGGAGGGACTCCAATAAACCCTTGTCAGATAAGAAAATTGAATTATCTAGGCATAAACCTGATGTGAAATCTGATCCTTCAAAGATAAAATCTGAAAGTAGATCAGATCCAGCAAAGCAGAGACCCGATGGGCGTTCAGTTTCAGATACACTGAGGCGTGACCATGATAGCCTTAAGCAAAGATCTGA